>CM060386.1:8767383-9367383 GCA_030545235.1 Helianthus tuberosus | reverse complement strand
CTCTAGAACTATCTCATTTTGTGTCTCTAAGCCAAAAATGGAAAGTTGGTAACTTAAGGAATGTGGAGGCTAATTCTTTCTTTTCCATTTAGGGTTTAAGTGATAATTTATCTATTTTGCCCCTCATGAGCTTTTCGATGGCTTTCCATTCAACATGGGCTTGTAAGTCCATAACCAATCCCATTTATTAAAGTTCATAAGCTTGCTACAATTTTTAGGGTGTTACATAGGACACAAATCATCCAATTGATAGCCAACTCTCACATGTAAGTTATAGACCCAATTTCTACTACTTTGGGGTGGTGTACATACACAACAAGGTATTCATAGTAAGGCATGTTTTGTAAAGTTTCTCTAATGTTATGTTATGTAAAGTTTCTCTAATGTTATGTTATGCTATGTATGGACAAGCCCATTAGTGATGGCAGGCGATATGAGTATACATATGTTATATATGTATGTTATGATGGAACATGGTAGCTTCGACTAACCGAATGGAGTGATAATGATCACTAGTGAACACGTAGCATTGGTTGATATAATGGAATAACGACGACCATTCGTGAAACGGTAGCTTCGGCTAATGGAACAGAATATTATGTTATGTAGTTATGTTACGATATTTTATGCGATGTATGTTACGTTATGATAAGTTATGCCATGTTATGTCACGTCACTTTTTAACACGTTATGTTATGATACACGGTAAAGTTTTAAAAATGCTTATGAAACTAGTATTCAGTCAACGTAGATGCTAAGTTACTGTTTGGGCTGCGGACCTGCCAACCTCACTTGATGGCAAATGCGGTATCCTGTTTTGACGATGGTCTCCGAAAGGCTATTGAAGATATTGTTGTTTGTGGGGGGCCCTACTTTGGTGAACTTCAGTGGCGTTTGGCATCTTTGCCGATGCGCCTGGGTGGTTTGGGCCTCCTCTCAGCTCGGGATGTTGGAGTTTATGCTTTTGTGGCGTCTAGAGCTCAGTCGTGTGTATTGCAAGACCACATCCTTCGGAACATTGGGGTTGATAAGCTTGATGTAGACTACCAACAGGCCCTCGAGTATTTAAGTGTCTCTCTACCAGACTTTGACATTGGCGGTTTCTTTAATATGGACACCGCCCCCAAAGCCACAAAAAACTTTGGCGAATGCTCTATTTGAGAAAATCGCTCGGAATCTAGGAGAAACACTTGATCTGTCTCCCCGCCAGAAGGCGGTGATTGAATGCTTGAAAGGCCCCCATGCGCAAGACTTTTTGACTGTTATCCCGATCGAGGGGCTGGGGCAATGCATGTCGGCTGTTGAGTACAGGGCTATCCTCAAATACCGGTTGATGATCCCTATGTATCCAGAAGACGAAACCTGCCCAATCTGCCGTAAAGCCTGCATGGATAAATACGGGGAGCATGTTGTTCATTGCAAGGAGCTCCCTGGTTTCAAATACCGGCATGACTGGGTGAGGGATGTTTTGGGGGACATCTTGAGGAGAGCGGGGATTTCTGCCAAGAAGGAGGCCCCTGTGAATTTCCTTACAGACCCCATGGAAGAGAGATCTACATTGAGACCAGCGGACTTGCTCGTCTTTGGCTGGGCGGGAGGGAAACATGCTTGTGTAGATCTCACAGGAGTCTCTCCCTTAGCTGGGTTAAGGGAAAATGAGTTTGAAGCAGGACAAGCGGTAAAGAAAGCAGAATCTAAAAAGGTGGACAAACACGCTAAAGCATGTGCTGATAACCAACATGCATTTGTCCCCTTCGCCTTCGACACATTTGGATCCCTGGCTCCAGAAGCTATCCGTTTGCTGACTATGGTCCAACAGGTTGTCCACAGCAGTGGCTCATCAACAGGGGGACAGGGGTTTGTTTTTAATAGGCTAGGGTTTGCTATCCAGAAAGGGGTAGCGGCACAGCTTGTTGCTCGCTTACCTGCGATATTGATGTAAAGTGCATTTTGTCAATAATAAAGTAATTATTATTTTTTTTTTTTTTTTTTTTTTTTTTTTTTTTTTTTTTTTTTTTTTTTTTAAAACGGAATGAACTTCTAGGTATGAATCTTCGGTATCAAACTAAACGTTTTTTCCCTAGGTTTTTACTTTATCATTTTTCTTGTAAAACATGAAGTCCTCGAATTTATTAATTTATGTGTTTATTGAGGCGTGTAGTTCTATTCCTAGACCATCAAATTTTTTTCTAAGATTCGAGAATGTTTAATAAATTAAACCTTTTTTTTTCTAAGATTCGAGAATGTTTAATAAATTAGTTTACTTTATCATTTTTCTTGTAAAACATGAAGTCCTCGAATTTATTAATTTATGTGTTTATTGAGGCGTGTAGTTCTATTCCTAGACCATCAAATTTTTTTCTAAGATTCGAGAATGTTTAATAAATTAAACCTTTTTTTTTCTAAGATTCGAGAATGTTTAATAAATTAAACTTTTCTATAATAAATACTTCAATATATTGGTTTTACCAATAGTAATATTATACTCCGTATTAAAGCAAAGAAGTTCTAATAGTGTCATGTTGCTAATGAACGTGATCAATGAATGGGTGTCAAGTAAATTTTGTTTAAACTTGTTTCCCTACTTTTTAGCTTTTTTTACCATTCTTTTTTTTTTTTTTTACCTTTATGCATTCTCTTGTTGTTATTGATGTTGTACCAAGTGTTGACGCTATGAGGATAGCGTAACGAACCCAAACAAAAACGATCGAATCTCTACAAATAATGAACCTAAACGATACTGACTGAAACACCGCCGTATACGCATAAAAGTCAACGCTAGCCTTAAAGCGCAGGCTTACTAATATATCAATTTGTTTTGTTAATATTCCAGTGTTCACCAATAAATGTTTCTATCTTTAACCTCAAATCATATCTCCATTTAATCTTGGACGAAGTATTTAAGATGAAATATCACTATCATATATACATACTAACTGAAGAGTTTAAATGAGAAGAATTTTTGTGTAAGAAGAAAAAATAAGAAGTTTCAACCAATAAAAATGCTTCATTTTACTTTATTTAATATTTGCATTTAATTTTAAAATAAATGTGTATTGGTAAACTTACATAAATCATTAATTTATATTATTCTCCTTTAATAACTAACTAAATTAAATTTGTAACTCATTTTCAAAATATATACTTTTTTAAATTAAAAAACAACTTAATTTAAAGGGTAGAATAAATTACTAGTTGTGTAGGATAAATTAAGAGTTGTGTAGGATATATTTCAAGGGGTGTAGGATAAATTTCGACTGTGTAGGATACAATTCTATAATGTGTAGGGCATGGTTGTAAAAATCCCAATTAGCCACCGATTAATCCCCGATTAATCACTGATTAATCTCGAATAATTTCCGATTAATTACAATTAATCCCGATTTATCCGATTAATCCCCGGTTAATCCCGATTAGTCGCTACTCCCCACCCCACCGGCCAACTAGCGACTAGCGATTTCTACAACCATGGTGTAGGGTATATATAGGAAAATTTTGATATGTGTAGTTTTGTAGATTATATATAGAACAATTAATGATTAGTTGACTAATTAATTAAAGAGGGAAAAATTAATGAGATGAGTTATAAATGAAATAACATTTACCAATATGTCATTTTCTTCTTTTTCTTCTTTCAATAATTTTCTTCTCATTTGATCTCCCTCTACATACTAATTAGTTTAGATATTTTATGAATCTATACCATTGTTTTGTTAAGTATGAATGCTGATTATAAGATATGATGATGGGATAATTTATTTAATTACGGTATTAATAACTATATATCCATGATTGAACTTTTAAGAATATAAAAAACTAGTTATGTATAACCTGTAAGTTTAATAATACGTTAATTTAACTTAAATGTTTCTATATAACTAATAAGATATGGGCTTAATGTTTCTATATAACATATGGGCTTAATAATACATTAGTAAAATGCAAGAAAGAGTGTTGAAAGCAACGATTCCAAGTAATTAAATAAAAGTCAAATTGACTTTCAAAAACCTGAAACAAATTTTTAAATAATTATGATGTACATGAATAATTATACATAACTGTCTGACTTATAAAAAGGTTACATGTAGTTGAATCACTTATGTTTAATTGGATCCACGGACTTATTTTATTTAGAAACAAAATAATAAGAAAAACATACGCACACACAAGAACTCGAAAAGACACCTTCATAGTTCATACACCCTCTTCCAACGACAATTTCCTTTTATCTCGGTGACCGGCAACAACCAAATTGCACAAACTAAAACCTTCAGTTTTATTGAAAGATATTTAATTGGGTGATAGCTAAATGCACTCTCATGCTTTTTAATTTTACTAGTTGCACTTCCCCCCTAAAGTTTGTAAATAAATACAATCAATCCTTGTATTTTCTAGTTTTTGAAAATTTGTATTAAGAAATATCCCTATTTTTTCTAGGGTTTATCTACTTGCCATAATTTGAATATTTAGATATACGTGTGAATATATAACGATTCTATTGAAGAAAAAAAACCTACACTGATCGAAAGAAGGAGATTAAGAGAGAGCATGAAGAAACAATTTTTTTCAACTTTGATTTTCATCATAGTTCTAATTGGTTGAGTGTTCTTGGTATGTATTCTAACTAAAAAATCAACTATATTCTTTTGATTTGGAAACCGTCTCTCTTCTGCAAAATTTCTTCAGCAAAATTTCTCTAGAAAATTAAAGTTAAAGGTGTTCGTCATCTTTTTTTTTTTCAAAATACATATGGATATTAATAATTCTCATGAATAGAATAATTACAAAAAAAATAATAAGAAGAAGAAATAAGGTATCAATGTAAGTATCGAATTTGGAGAACAATAAAGACAAAAGAATATAATCCACCCTATAAAAGCCTTCCACTCTTCACCCACAAACCAACAAAAACAAAAGCCATTCAAAGATCTTGTTACAACATTCATACCCGTTTGTGAAAAATGATAAGAGAAAGTAACTTAAACAAAACAAAAGAATTCATACAAAACAAACAGTGGATGAACAAAAAAAGAAGCCGTAATTAGTTGAAAAAAACAATAATATATAAATGGTAAAGGATGGAATTTAAAAAATTATAAAAATCTTATTTTTAGAAATGGAGGTATAAACAGTAAAAATGGAGGTGTATTTAGCCATCCCCTATTTTATTATGTGAATATATGTGTTAAATGTCGTGTAAGAATCAAAATACAAATAATTTATGGCTCACATTATTATACAGGACAAGTTTCTTTTTAAATTGATTTGGGGTTTTGGTATTAGCATTTGGTTAGATTTGTAAATTGATTTGGAATTTGGGTATTAGTATTTGGTTAGATTTGTATGGTTTTTGTAACACCCGTCTAATTATTTAACGATTTTCGTTTAATTTGCGAAAATAGACATGACATTAGATGTAAATACTGCCGAATAATACAGGTGAATTAAAACTTTTACAATTTGAAAATAATACCAATTATTATATACATAATTGCCGTTTAAAAATAACGACGGATCAAAGTGTGCGGAAGCTTGTTTCTCATTCGTGTTTGGTCCTTCCAAGAGCTTGATCTTCATCCGGGAACACTTGGTATTTTCCTGCGATCAAAACCAACCAAATAGTTAGTTTTGATGCTTAAACAATAGGTTAAACAACAAACCATACAATAAACGAAAAATTTCCAGCACTGTAGTCTGTCGCGGGCCGCGACAGATATCGTGTAAGCTTACGCGGGCCGCTAAAAGGCCCCGCGTGTCACGACATAATTCAGGTCTCCCTTCGCGTGGCGCGGGGGAGTGCCTTTTCCAGCAGATTCAGAGCTGTGTCCTGCATTTTCAGCAACGCTTAATTTTACGGAAATAGTCATAACTTCTTCGTTATTGATCCGTTTTACGCGATTCTTTTTCCTACGCGTCCGTAATTTAATTCTCCATCTAATGGAATTAAAATCCAACGTCTAACATGATAAAATTTCGGACTTTTAACTCTTCGGCTTATTACCATTTTTACCAACTTTTGACCCGTTTGTGATTTCATCTAACAACCTGTTTGCGGTCCTTATTTCTTTTGTAAACATATCATTATGATTGTTTCCTATTCTACAAGGCTCAAATCACGAGTTATTACACATTCTAAACCCACTTATGTTCAAGTGCTTATTTTGACCCGTTAAGGACATTTATGTCCTTTTAAGCCTAATTTCGCTCATTTCTTCTATGCCTCATAATCCCATCCGTTTATTTTGATTAGTTTTTCCACCACAACTATGAATGTGGTGAGTTTAATGTAATAAACTATCTATTCCGAGTTTTACCCCTCAAGTATGCTATTTTACAACAATACGCATTTTAAGGCATTTAACCCTTGATAGTTTATACCTACTATTTTCATACGCGTCTAAAGGTTACAAGATCGTAATATAAGTTCCTAAACAACCTTTATGGGTTGTTTGCCTAATTTACCCTTCAAGGGCATTTTAGTCAACATTAGCCCCTCATTTACTACGAAGGGCTTTCACCACATATATGGCCATAAAGTATATTATCCACAACTATAATTACGCGTACCTGGCTCGGGTCAATTTATTGACCCGTTTCGATACCTTGCCTCTATAATATGCTAATTCGTAGCATTTTAATCCATAAACCATTATTATCCTGTAAGCATAAGACTTGACACATACTTATTAGTCGTCATTGGTCAAATGGCACTACAAGTCACCCTTTGACCCGTTTGGTCTAAACGACCGAACATTTTGCATTTAAATTTAGAATGGTATATATATACATATATATACCATTTCGTTATTTAACCCAATTCGGCTTACGCCGTAGGGTGTCTTATTACTTTTACTTATATTTGTCGGCACACGACTAAATTACCATTTTATCCCTTTCCTTATTATGAGTTACCCCATACGGTAACATTTCCAGATTCATTGTATGCTTATCATTTACGGCTATATTACCATTTTCCCATGTTTACCCTTCATCATGGTTTTTACCAAATATTGCATATGTCCCGACTCGTATCAATTGCGTCGGGAATCCATATTTCCCAATATTGTTTTTATAGAATTTAAAACTTATAGAATGACTAATTATTCTACGAAAGGTGTAAGTTTCACTTACCTTGCATCCGAAACATGCTTTTACTTCACACTTGATTCGTTTGACCCGCTCACTCATCAAGCTTCCACCTAGCTCGTTAGGCGTCAAACTATCATCATAATTCATAAGATGGTTAGATTAGTCATTATCAATTATGACTACTCCATCTAACGGGTCTTATGTCGACTTTATCACTTGATTAAATCATTGGTTAGTTTGACTTCCTATAAGTCAATTGATCTATCAACATACTCAATGCACACTTCACATGGAATTTCAACATTTTAGCTTCGTTTAGGCATTTTAACAAACACCTAGTGGGCATAATTTTACATATTTACTAACTAGTTCATAACTAGTTATTTTTACCAAAATTTACACCACAATCAAACCTCTATGTCTAGTGTTCATGAACTACACATCATATTTTCAGAAATCAGTTTCTATGCATCAATTTACACTAGACTAGCATTCTACATCCTAGTGTTCATCATTTTCTCACAAAACCCATGAATCACCTTCAATGTGTTCATGAGATTTTTCAGAATTTAGCCATGATTTCACATGTTATTGTCTAGGTTTTACTCCTAGACACCATATCAACCCTATTCTACCCAAATAGCAAACATGCAACATCAATTTTCAGATTTCCCAATTTCATGAGAATTTCAAGTAGAGAATTTTTATAAAATTTTGCATACCTTATGATCTCCTTTCGATGGGGATCATTAATCTTAGCTCGGATTTCGTTTTGGATCAGATTTGAACCTTCAATTTGTGAGTTTTTGTGATGATCTAGGGCTTTGGGGGAGACTGGGGTCGCCCCTGGTTCTGGTCGATCTCAACAACACAGGCAAAATGTGTTTTGAGTTAAGTTTTGTTATTTTATTAAAAATAGTTTTCTTTTAGACACTTTTGGCCCCTCATCTATCATTCTTTATTTGTTTTAACTCTTAACTGCTCATTAGTGATAAACTAACTAGGTTAGTTACTCCTAGTTACTTTAACGGGTTCGGGAAGTTATAACCCGTTATGTTTTAAGTCCCGTTAATTTGGCCTTTTTATATACTTTGTTTTCTCAAAGCTTTCTATTCACTTTTTATTTATTATTAGGATTAATTATTTAAATCCTAATATTTACCGGGTAAATTTTTACCACTAACGGTATTTTACCCGTCAGTAATATTAACGTGGTTTGATTACCAAACCCGTTTTTGGGGTGTTACAGTTTTGAATTTGGTTTTCCGAATTGATTATATCGTGTATGTGTTGTGTGTTGTGTGTTGTGTAAGGATTAAATACAAATGAATTTTAATGTGCTAAATGTATAAAAGTGAATGGAGTTTTTTTAATTCTTTTTCCATTTACTAAAGCATGTTTTTTAGTTGAAAAAAATAATAGATATATATATATATATATAGAGGCCACTTATCATACAAATACTCTAATCGTACATTATGTATGCTTCATCCACAACCGTCAGATCATATCATTTAAACAACGTGTTTTATCAATTTAAAATTAATAAAAAGAAACCGCCAAGGTTAAAATCGTCAAATGCGAGATCAAAACCCCTAATAATCAGCACACAAATACTCCCAAAACATACCGTAAAACCCAAAATCAACATTGCATTCTCCTTCTACAAAGTTCCCTGCTACTCTCCGTTGCAATTCAAGTTAGATTCATGAGTTTTGAGAAACGTAGCAAAGCAAAAAACGACAGACCACAAGCGAAGAAGATGAATCCAGGTATCGATTGAAATTTGCGATTTTATAGTAGAAATATACATGGACTTTAATGTCAAATGCGATTTTGTTTGTTTATTAAGCTTTTAACTGAAACATATAGTTTTATAAAATTAAATATTGGTCACAACTACAATTTTGCTAGGGTTTATGATTGGTATGTTTATTTATTAGGTTTGGCATGATTATACAGTTTTCATAATTATACATGATATATGTGCGATATCATATAAGGTTTTGTGAGGGTTTTGTATGACAAATGCGATATCATAAGATAAAATGCTGTTTGTTGAAGGTTTTGGTAATGCTTAACTAACACATGCGAAATTGATCCTTAAGGCATGCGAATTATAAAGATTGACTAGTTTTGGTAATATATTATTGTTTTTAATTTCACATTTGTGTTTTTAATTTCGCAAATTTGACAGTGAATTATTAAAATTTGCAATGAATTATTAAAATTTGCGAATTGATAACTAATTCATGCGATTTTATCACTTAGTGACACAATGCACATGATTAACTGATAAATGCGATTTTGTAAAGTTTTTTGACTATAGCATGCGATTTTATAGAAATAGAATCTGATGATGACTTTGAAGGGCCAATATCAAGACTGATAAAAGTTAACCAGAATAGAAAGAGAAGGATAGTTGTAGAAAGTTCTGATGAGGATGACTTTGTTAAGCCACTCCCAAAAAAGAAAAAAGAAGAGAGGAAATCAAAGATACATACAAAAAAACATTCAAAAAAGGTGGAACAACCTAAAACAGAACATAGGGAATTCTTCAAATACATCAATGAAGCAATACTGCTGAGATGCCAACCTAACTCATACATGGATACTGTGAAGAGATTTAAAAAAACAGGTTGAAGAGATAAAGAATATGGGATTTGGTGCTATTCTAGATATCAATATCAACCATATTTCGACACGATTGGCATATTGGCTAGTCAGAAACTTTGACGAGAAGTACGATAAGCTAAACGTGGGAAAACACCAAATAAAACTAACATGGGACACAGTTTATGAGGTATTTGGAATACCAAAGGGGCCAAAGAAGGTTGAGATAATAACCGATAAGAGAAAAGTTAAAAAGAAAGAGAAAATTGAAAAAGGTAAAGAACCGGGAAATGCTGTCAGGGATACATTCCTCAGCCAGTGGGGGGGGGGGGGAACGCGAGAATAACCCATGGCTTAATTGCAAATACAATGGAAAATCAAAGAGAAGGTGGGAGCCTGTTTAAATTAAATTTCCTTGTGTACTGGATGACCTTCTTTGCGGAGATCACAAAGGCAACACTTGCAAATGATAGATGTTTGCTTGGTGTAGAAGATGTTGATGAAATACAGAATCTAGATTGGTGCTCATATCTACTCGACACCTTGCGTCGTGCACGAGCCGACTGGAAGAACTATAAAATACAGTTCGTGGGACCTGTTGCCTTTCTTACGGTATACATTACT
This sequence comes from Helianthus tuberosus, assembly GCA_030545235.1. Classification (NCBI taxonomy): domain Eukaryota; kingdom Viridiplantae; phylum Streptophyta; class Magnoliopsida; order Asterales; family Asteraceae; genus Helianthus; species Helianthus tuberosus. The sequence continues at coordinate 9,357,057 of CM060386.1, read as the reverse complement.
ACATTTTAATAACACATTTCAAATACTAATTTTTCTTCTGTTAAATAATTAAATGATCTTACGATTTATACAGCTTCTATACACACATGAGTACAACAAGAAGCTTAACCTGTTTGAGAAAGCTGTGGAAATACCGGTTATTAGTTATATCACATATTCGGAGATTGATATAGTCGAAGATCATATTTCGGATAACGGACCTCAATGGATATCAAGTGAGAGTGAAGAAGAAGAAGAAGAAAATGATGAAGAAAATGAAGAAGGAAATGAAGAAGAAGAGGGTCCTTCAACCGAGGATTATACACTACGACCACCGGTTGACACCACAATAAGCTATAAAAGAAGGACTGCACGTGCAATACAAAACAAAGAAACCGGGGAAGAGCCAAAAGATAACGAGAACATTGATGATTTCATGGATTTCAGTTTTGAAATCCATGAAATGTCCCAGTTGAACCTTGAGATGGGAGTTGGAACACAAACACAGAAAATGATGGATTATTGCAACACTCTTGTTCAACTTTCACCATCCGTATTCTATGACACAGCCCAGGAACGAGAACTAGAGGCTTCGAGAACACACAAAAAGGTAAGCACAAAAAAATATTAATTCCACATAATCCATTTATATTTAACATTTCAATTAATAGTATCTTAACTCAAAAAATATTACAGAACCTGTTGAAAAAAATGAAAGCAAATGTCAAAAAGTACATTAAAATGGTTTAAGATGTTCAAGGGATGAACAACTTAGTTTCAGAAGCAAGAACTAAGTGTTTTTGGGATCCGGAGATTATGGCGGCCTGTAAGCAGTGGGATGAGACGCTTCGGAATAATCCCATTTGTGTGCCGCCTGCTCCGGTTCAAGAGCCTGCTTCGGTTCAAGAGCATGAAACTGCACCCTCTCCTGTTCATCAAGAACCTGAAAATCCAGCTTCAGAAGTTCATCGTGAAGTTACTACAACCGAAGAAGGTAGAAAGGATGAAGAAGTTCAAAAAGTAATATCCAGTGTTTTGGTAGAAATGGCATCAACAGGTAAAACATGCGAACTCAATATTAACACGTGCGAAAATCATGTAAAAAATCACTTCATTTATACACGTGCGAAACCTACAAAAAAACACATGCGATTCTGTCAAAAAACCCTTCAAATTTCATTTCGCACAAGATGTCATGTATAACCCTGCGATTTTGATTCTACTGTATTAAGTTAAATAATTTGTATCTATAGGTATACTGCAACCAGATGATGGAGGAGTCACAGACACCCTTATTGCAAACATTCAAACTGTGGAACCGGGTGTATACGCTTACCAAACAACTGCCAAGGGTAAGAAAACACTTTATTTTAGGAGAAAAATTAAACAACACAAATTATTGTATTTCTTAAATTACTCTGGCATGCAGAAACTGGTGAAACCGAACCTGTTATCGAAGAAACAGTGAACTTGGCAGAATCTACACAAAACATTCAACAAAAAGTTCAAGAAAAAGTGCCAGACCCTCAACAACCCGATACCGAACTTGAAGTTGAGAAGGAACAGGAAGTTGAATGCCCTCAGGTAACAGCTGAGGAATTGCATTCAGTTGAGTTGGTTTTGAGCCTACGACCCAGCTTGGAAGAAGATAAAGGAAAAAAACCAACTAAGGGGAAAAAACTCAAAGCCAAAGCAAGTTCCAAAACAGGTTATTCCAAAAGGGTTAAATGAACTGCTTTATAAGACAATAGAACAAGCCAAAACCCGAGCTGAGAAAAGATGCAAAGAGCTTGGAGACAAATTTTGTTCCCCTTACTGCAACAGAGTGGTAAACATGCACAAAGCACTCTTGAACCAAGAATTGAGTGTGATCCGCTATACATTTGCTACATTTGCAGGCTTGCAGTAAGTAAAAAAACATATATCAACTAACAAACATCTAAAAAATATACACACAACAAATACTAATTATTATTTATTTTATGATTGGCAGAGAAGAATTTTACCGATCAAAAACTGAGGTTGCAACTTTCAAAGCTGTATTTGAAAGCTTCTACAGGGAACAATACGTAGCATCAAACGGAATAGATGCATTTGTAGATATTATAAACCTTGAAGAGAAGAAAAGGGATAGAAAGTCATCACCATACAAACTCTTCTTATATTCCACAATGATGGTATGTTTACATATACATTTTGTCATTCGAAATTCTAAAAAGTAAATGCATGTTAAATGATTTCGCACACTATTTATATCTAAATCGCATGTATTATGGCAGAGTATTTCCTTTTGAAACATTTTCATACTGTTGTAATTTCGCATGTGTTATATATACTATTCGCATGTGAAAAAAAAATCCATTGTTTGCATTTCTCATACAGTTGTAATTTCGCATTTGGTTTATACACTCTTCGCATGTGAAAAAAAAAACTATTGTTTGCATGGCTTTGACTCTAGTTACATAACATACAGCCGGATATCTTTTACGACGAGAAGAAATACATAGACAACCAACGACTAAAAATATTTGCCTCAAATTTTGAAGACATGTTACTGAGATATCAGGTAAAAACACTTGATTCGGTTGACCTGGTGTTTATTCCGGTACTTCAAGGTGACCACTTCTATGTCTTATGCTTCAACTTGAAATCCGGCAAAATTGAGCTGATCGACAATTCAGCAGCTAAACAAGACTTCAAGGATAGATGCAAAGGGCTTCCAGACACACTGGTAATAGAAAAAATTATTCATATACATGTTATGTTTTATGTAAAAAAGCTACTAACACAATGTTGCTATGTTACAGAGAAGGGTATTGGTTTTATACCTAGAAAAGGCTTTAAAACCAACACCGGCTATAAAAGAACTTGGAAGCTCAGATATAGAAAGAAAAGAAATGGATTGGAGGACGAAGAATAACGGCGTAGACTGTGGAGTGTTTATGATGCGTCACATGGAAACGTACAAAGGAGACCAAAAACCATGGGTGACTGGATTTGTGAAAGAAGATGAAGTAAACAACAGACAGAAATCACAACTTCATCTCCTAAGGCACAGATATCTCAGTAAAATCATTCTATCAGAACACAATATGCATCGTCAAAAAATAATTAAAATGGCCAATGCTTTCGACAAAAGGCCAGACAAAGAGAGGTATACGAAAGATCTGGATAAGATAATCCCAGATAGGATGAGTACATATTTTGGAAAGGGGAATTAAACTTCATTTGATGATGGATCTATGTTACATACTTAAACTTGTTAGTGTTATTAATTTCGCATATATTGGTACTTCTAAATTGGCATTTGTGTTTTTATTTCGCATGTGTTATGTTTGACATTGAATTATTAAAATTTGCGAAATACAAGTCCATTACATAACAAAACATGCAAATATATTGGAACATGCACCAAAAAATAAAAAAAAGTTCATTCAAAAGATGAAAGAAACTCCATTTTCATCTTCATCGAGCATCTTAAGACAATTATTGCATCAGCCAACTCTTTCAACTGTTTCTCATCCCTCTCACTCAGATCCACCATAAACATAACAGCAATTTCTTTAAGACTACTCACTTGCATCTGAGATAGCAAGTTCAGAATTTCTTGTCTTCTCTTCATGTTTTCTGTTACACGAGAAATGTTGGCCTCCAACATCTCTTGACATGATCGATCCTCTTGAATTTGTTGCTCAATCCTTTTCCTCAAATCATGCTTGATACATGGTTCAGAAGAAGAGGATGTTGGTAGATCTGCCATTTTTAATAGGATGTTTGAAAGAGTAATAGAAATATAAAATATATAATAAAAGAAAAATTATTGATATGAATTATTGAACTGAGTTATGAAACACACTATGCGAAAATAAAAAATAATTATTATTAAAACTTGCGAAATTAAAATATATAATTGATAAAAATAATAGTTTGCGAAATCACAGACTTAAAACATGCGAAATTAAAATATTAAAATTCATTGTGTGCGAAATGTCTAATTTAAAACATGCGAAATTATACAAAAGATCCATTATTAACTACCTGTATTGTGTTAAAACAACACATGCGATTTATAAAACAACACATGCGATATCGTAACCCAACAAATAACTTCATAAACAACTTATCTTCAACCATCGTTACAAATCTAATAAAAATGAAAAAAGCTTCAGATCAAATAAAACCCAAAACAAAAACCTAATAAATCTATTGACGAATCCTAAATGACGAATCCAGATTCGATCAGAAATCAATAAAAAACCCTAAAAATCGAATTGATTCAAACAATAATTAAATGGGACGGTTACGAAATCCAGAACTGCTTCCTAATTGCCGGAATTCGCCTCAGATGTTCGAATGAAATGTCTGATATACCCTTATTTAATTAAATTGAATCAGGACACGTGTATGGCTGTGGTTATCGCGTACATAATGTACGATAAGGAGATTTGTACCGTACTCTTTACCTATATATATATATATATATATATATATATACATACATGTATGTATATATATATTTGTATAGCTACTCTAGTAGTATAATTACATAAACTTTTATATTTATTTCTTTTTAGGTTTTAGGACTAATATACATGTTTGACTAGTTGATAAAAAAAACTAAAACAAAATTTATTCATTTCTTACGTTAAAATCCATTTATACAAATGTTTGGTTTTGAATTCATGTCTATATTATTTCAAGGTGTTTTTAAATTTTGAATTTCTTTGAACTTGGGTTGTTTAAGCTAAAGTGCGTGTATGAATTTGGGCTGAATGTATCATGGTTTTTTTTGACTTTTTTATTACATACTTTTATCATAAACTTCGAGATGATTGAGGTCTTTTCTTAAAATAAAAATATAGATGAAATTTAATAGAAGGAAATTTATATAATCAATATTCTTTCAACCATGTATTGTCATTCAACATTAGTTTAATGTGAAAAAAAATATATATATATTTTTTTTATACTTAAAAGAATAAAGGATAACTTCCATGATAAGAGATCATTTACAAGAGATAAATTTAGTACGAAGTCATTATGCTTTAAAATGTGTAAAATTATGATAAGGGTAAAAAACCTAGTTCTCTTAATAAGGTATTATAGATATGTTTTGTAGATGTGGCAACTTCAACCCGTTGTCTTATTAACATGTCGATTTGATTATGTATTATTCTTGCAGATCAAACGATTAAAAATAAATAAAAGTAATTTACAATGAGAATACGGATTAATTGAAAGTCGTCATAAGTTTAAATTTAATGCAAATAAATATATTTATTTTAACTAGAATAACATAAACCTTTACTCGTATTTGACACTAAGTAATAAATAAGTAACTAATTACGTAACGTGTCACAATTATGTGTTCCAAAGATTCTTGTAACCGTTTGAAACTTTTCCCGCTTATTTTTACATGAACCCAAGCAATACCTAATAAATACCTAACTCAATGATCTCTTGGCCTAGTGGTCAAGAGGAGGTAGGAAGATTTGCTTCTCTTGGAGGTCTGGGTTCAAATCTAGGTAAGCGAAAATTTTAATACTAACTTAGTGATACTAACATACTAACTACTAAAAAAAAGTAACTAAATAAATTTTTTTTCTGCTTATTATTTCTCAACTATTTATTATTTTCTATACTAATATTTACTTTATAAATATTTCATTTATTTAATATTTCTTTTCTCAACTATTTGCTATATTTTTCCGCGTATTAATAACTATTTAATATCTCATTGATCCAATCTAGTGTCTGTCTACATATATATGAGTTGGGTTCATTTCAGAACTACAAAAAGTATAATAAATAACAAAACTACCATTTAATAGTATTAAATTATATAAAATAATATAAAAATTATTGATTATTAGGAGTTCTTAAAGTTCTAAAATAGTTTTGAGTTCTAATATCATTCTGATCCTATATATATATATATATATATATATATATATATATATATATATATATATATATAGGCCCAAGATTTAGGGAAACGGTGAAAAATGTGAGAACAGTGAGAATGCTTATGGATCGTCAGATCAAAACAATCTATGTACTAGATGGCACGGTTGCGTTTTCGTAAATAACATCAATTTTATTACGTGGACGCGTTTCATTAAGGGTAAAAAAATCTTTTGACTTCTCTACACAAAACGCCAAACTCATGAATAAAACGTCATTAAATTCCCGCCTTAAAATATAAAGCACACATCATCCTAATTTAAACACCATTAAATATAAAACGTTAAACTTTGTTTTTAAACGATAAAGCTGAACAAACAGTAACTGAAACGACGGAACTTAATTACTAGCATTTATTATAATAAAATCCCGCCTAAAATACACACAAAAAACATCCTATATAAACAACATCACAGACCTTCCGATAACCACACCAAACCCAAAATGCCATATTTTACTATATACCATTCATTTTTGAAACGCCAAAAAACCCAAACATCAAAGATTCCAATCGACGTTTCTTTGAGATACATTATTTTCTCAGTATACTTTCACTTAATGTGATGGGCAAAATCCTTATGTGGGGATATTGTCCATCTCATGAGCAAAATCTTATTGAGTCCTCAATATAAACACCAAAACATACAAAAACCACAAAATTGAAAAACGTCATTTCTTGGAGATTCAGTTTTGTTCTCAATAAAGTTTAGCTGAATGGGGTGGACAACATTGTTAGACATCTTTCTTAACTGAGTATTAACAATGTTGTCCATCTCATTTAGCAAAACATTATTGAGTTTAGCATGACCAAAATTAGAGGTTTAAGATACTTTTATTTAGTGACGTTTTTTTTTTTTTTTTTTGCGTTTGGTTTGCTTCTCCGATCTTATATTGTTTGTTATGTAACTTCGAAGTAACATGTTATGAACAATAAGTAGGAAAAAAAAAGATGGAAAAAATGTTATATAAGATATATAAAACGCCAAATTCCAATCCGTGTGTTCTGTAAGAATGAAAAATACAAAACGCCAAACTACTCTCCACTTGCTCTCGAAGACCTTGTCGATCTTCTTTTAATTACGGCCTTTTTGCATGTCGATGCGTAGTGTCCATAGCCTTTACAATTCTGACACTGTCTTTCTTTGGCCTCGGGTTTCGACTTTGATTTCGTTTCTCGATTGATATCTCCTGTTTAGATTTCAGGCTATTACGAGATCCAGAACCTTTGGACTTATACCCAACAGGAACTCTTATCGGATTCTTGTAGTTTTTATATTGACCGATTATCTCCGCAAATCTATCCCTAGTACTAACAGGAGGAGCAACAATCTGCATATCTTGAACCTTCTTCATATAAGATTGAACATGATCCTTGTATAAGGATAACTCCTCTTTATTACCAGATAAACGGTTCAAAGTATACTCCGTTGAAAAATAATCTCTTGCATCATACTTTGCACATCGGGATCAAGCTCGATCATATATTCACGACTAATTGAGTATTCGGAAGAGCAGTTTGGGGAAGCCTCTTTATGCCATCTATTCAAAATGTATTGTTTTGGAAATTCTCTAATGTCCAAACTTCTCATAAAATAGAATATATGTCTACATAGAAAACCAAACTGCTCAAAACGCCTGCATGGGCAACTGCATGTGCAATCAGACTTACGGTACATTACCTGAAAAAAACGCCAAAAACAATATCTCTATAACGTCATGCAGAGAATGTTTGTATAAAAAATTAAAAAAAAACACAACTGGATAAGAAAACAAATTAAATGTTATAATAGAATATAATAAACGCCATGTACAGAAAACGTCATATAAAAACAAAAACGTCATTGTTTACCTCAAATAAGGATGTACAAGGCTGCTGGAAATCATTTATGTAAAACTTAATAAACCCATCGAGCCGATCTTCGTAATGTTGATTTATGCAATCCGCAATTCCGATTAGCTCAGCTAGAATGTCAATAAAAAATATTTTTCGTGTATATGTCAGCAGCTTGGCCCTCCAACACTTGGTAATTACTCTTCAACTAGGGGTGTTTGTATCGAGATTCATGATCATTTTTCCGGTGCGTGTGACGTTGTGCTTCTATTGTAGTTTCTTAATGAGTCATGAACTCAACAAGAGTAGCTTTTGAATTGCACACTTGACGAAAAAAAATGATTCTCACTCTCCGATCTCGATGTCGTTCGCATAAGGCCCGACAGCTCTTCCATTCTATAGTGTGCAGGGATCCAAGATTCCCTGAGTGCAAAAATATCAGATAGCCAGTCATTATCTGCTAAATTGAACTCTCCGAACCACTTCCCATTTTGATTCAAACTCTTCAGGTGTAAGAATATCCGTCCACACAACACCACAAATACGTTCTTTGAAATTGGTGGAATTGCATAGCCTAACACCAACCTATGTATAACACGAAAACGCCATGAAAAAAAAAACATATATATTACACACAGACAAACTTACATGAAAAACAGTAACGAGGTTAAAAAACGCCAACATCTTAAAACGCCAAAACATAAAAATAAGAAACATCAACCTTCAGATAAAGTTTATGTATCACATGCCACAAGCATAACCGATGCCTCGTGTCAACAAATACAGCAGGAATAGCCTTCTTCATTGCTGGAACTTGGTCAGTGACAACAACTTTTGGTTGAGAACCAACAACTTTCAGAAAAACTCTCAACAACCAAATATACGTATCAGCAGTTTCTAAGGCCAATAATGCAGCACCAAATGTAACGTTGCAGTGATGATTGTCTATACCAATGACCGGTACAAACACCATAGCGTATCTGCATATGAAAACGCCATGAGAAATGAAACGATAATAAAACGCAATTGCATGTAAACTGAGAAAACGCCAACGCATGTAACCAGTGAACGCGCCAAAAGAACATAAAAATGAATTATAAAATATTACTTGTTGGAACGATATGTGGCGTCAAACGAAATCACATCACCAATATAACAACACTCCTAAAATCCCTATAACATCCCTATATGTCCTAAAATACACCCCATATACGAAAAATAGGCCTGAAATACCTTTATTTTACAAAAATTAAATAAAAACAAATATATATATGGCCGTTGGCGGGGCGCGACACAGACAAGAGAGTTTGTCGCGGGCCGCGACCCCCTTGACACCAGGCGCAACCTTAGGCCACCACGTGTCCCAGTCGTGTCGAGTCTAGTGGTCAACTCAGTAACCCTAGGGCCTACCCTAGACTACCTCGCGGGGTGCGAGAGCCCCTCTTGTTTCGCTCGCGGGCCGCTAGAAACCCCCGATCAGGCCCTATATATAGGGAGTTCGAGTTCATTTGCCAAACCGTTCACAATCCTTGATCTCTCTCTCAAAATTCTGAATAGTAATTAAAATTCCCGGGCATAATACCCACTAAAATGGCGAAGCTCTGCCTTGATGTAAGTATTATAACCCCCGGTTACGTATTAGTTACGCTGTCCGATCGATCTAGTGCTCCGTAACACATGTCAAGGCTCTGCCTGACTCAGTCGTTGGAGTTCTGTCTCGGGAATATAACTAATGTAAATTGGGTTATTATACTAACGCATGTGCATTGTTTAATTTAATAGATTATAACCAGGAAATCACAAGGAAATACCTAAATTAGCAATGTGAGTTAATCCTTCTTTTTGTAAACTGTTTTTACAAAACCCCAATTATTTAAATTACAATTCACAGTGATTGAGTATTTGTAAATCTACAATTATCGTCGATATGTTGGGGTTTTGTATACATAACTTGTTACTACACTGTGAGTAGTAGCATGACCACAAGTCAGGGTTGACAGTACCGTGGGTAGTAATTAAAGTAGATGTAAACAAATGTAATTGCGGGTTGCCCTCAATGCTGTAAAATGATAAAACTTGTTTTGATTAAACTGGGATTCACTCACCAGTATTTTCCACTGGCAAAAATGTTTTAAACGCGTTTTAGGTAACAAAATGTGAAAGCCAAAATAGAAGCCAACTGGAGAGCACTGAAGGCTTGGAAAAGTGGCTATAAAATTTACCTAAATAAAGAAGAAGTTTTATTTTAATAAATTAGGATTTATCCCTATAAACATGTTGTAATGGAAACTTGGGTTTATCCCATGTATTTAGTATTATAAAATTATGGTGTTTTACTCTGATAAACTATTTCTAACTACGGTCCGGATGTAAATTCCGCTGCCAAATTAATAAACACTGATACCATCGCTCTGAGTGCTCGCGGCCACCCGCCTCCAGGGGCAGGGGGCGGGGGTTGCGACAACCAAACACGTGGTAATTACGTTTGGCTTGATCGTCACACCAAAAAAGTCCTTTCAAACGATTGTCTTCTTCTATGAAGTAATCGTATGAGAAATTAGGCTGGGACTGTTTTTTTTTTCATCCAAATGTCTCACAACCATCTCAGTGTTGTATTCCCCTATAAAACTTAATTTATCTCTTGTAGTTCTTAAATTCAACTTTACTTGCACCAACGTCTTCAAAACCGCCAAAACAAGTCTTCATAACATTAAACGCCTTAACTAGACCCAAATTCAACTTAGACATGCTGTGTATAACATGCTTCTGGAGCTGAGTAAGGTGTCGTTCAGTTGGAAGAAAATGCTTATCAGGACGTTCAACAAGATCATGGTTGTGCTCCTTAACAATCTTATAGACCTTCCACGATCCAGCCTCAAAAATTACACATAACAGTGCACCACAATCAGTCCTCTTTGAAAAGTTGGATGGCACTAACCGTTCCTTTTGATTGGGGTCCAACGTATCAACCTTCTTGTCCTTATATACCCCAACTCTCGTATACATGTAATACTTAATATGTCTTACACCTTTGGCATTTATCTTTTCAGTCCCTTAACCTGACTGAAAAACCACAAGCCTTGGCATACGTAACATGCATTGAATAACAATAATCGAGGCTTGTGAATATCGTGTCCTTTTTTGGCTTTATTTTAATTCACTAACGTCAAGAATGATAAATGGTAAACCAGTTTTGGGGCAAAACCTTTCATTCAAGGAAGCACATTCGTCTGAGAAAACACAGTGAAGAACAAATTTCAGAAAAACGCCATTAAAAAAATAGAAAATGTCTCCTGATAACATTATCGATGAAAACGCCATTAATTGAATAATAAACAAGACATAATAAACACATAATTTGAAAACGCCATAATACACACACCATAACTTGATTGATTAACAAATATGATGAATTTACAATACTAATGCAACGTGATAATCAAAACGCCATGACATGAATAATTAAAAACAATTAACAACATGAATAATTAACAAATATAACATGATAATGAAAACGCCATAGTTAACAAAACTGATGTTTACACAAATTAACAAATAGTAATAACTGATGTTTACAAATACTACTAGATAATATTCAAAACTAATCAGGTGTAAAACGCCAATGATCGTAAAAGCATAAGAAAAATACTAGATACCAAACGAGAATTAAAATTAATAATGAAAACTCCAATTATCAGTTCTTACTAATTGTTTTAATACCAAGGAAAACGCGAATAAATTGGATAGATGAACATCGCCATTGAAAGCATACAACACATTATGAAAATTTGATTTGAAAAAAAAAAAACAATGAAACAAGCATAGAAGAACAAAACGGGGTATCTGTTGTATATGTGTTGCATGATTTGCTGAAACAAAAATATGAAACGTAATCATATATTACGTTGTCGAACAGAATCCATGTTAGAAGCCATAAATTTGAGAAAGCTTGGAAATGAGGTAACAACTAATACGAAATCTTTGGAGTTTTAATTTGAAACAAATTTATAACGGGAATAAGGAGGGAATGTACAAAAGGACAATTGTACCCCTGCATATCATTTAGCGTCCCCTGCCACCTGTTGGGCCAGGATCCATTCTCACTGTTCTCACACTTTAGGATGTTTCCTCCTGATCCCGTACCTATATATATATATATATATATATATATATATATATATGTAACAACTCGCAAAATCATGTCCAATATAATATCGACACGTGTCATGAACTTTAAACGTGTAACGGATTGATAACAAGGGACTAAAGTTGACTAACAAAGAAAGTATATGTATATAAGGATACAAAGTGTCAACATTTGATAATTATGCCTTTCAACAACCCTACATGATGTTTATACCCTAAAACGAATGTATCATGAAGCGTGTGAAACCGTTTGTGGAAGAAAGTGAAAGTTTACAAGACGCGAGGGTTAAATGTGTCAACATGTTTAAGTTATACCTCTGAGTGACCTTTCAGCGAACCCGGAGCCTTGTTACGATTAATTATACTCCCAAGAATAAGTGGTAAAATTTTCACAAGGTTTCGATAAAGTATGAGAAAGTTATGATAACCTTCGTATATGAGGGGTTAAAAGCGTCAACGTTGAAATTTAAGGCTTTTCGGGTGATCCTAAAGTTAACCAAGGACTTAACAAAGTTTGGTTATGTCTTAAGGTCCTTAGAAATCAATTTGATGGGTTAAAAGTGCAAATATGGAAGTTAAAACCACTTTTAAAAGGACCATGGGCTGAAATGTAATTACTTGAAACTTGTTTGGCTGGTAACTGAGGTGCTAGCGCCGCGCCACCACTGAGCCTTTCTGCCGTCGCGCGACGCAACGGCCTTAGCTGGTGAGATTTCATGTGCAGGTGCGAGTTCAGCAAGTTAAACCGACTTAGAAACCTTGTATTCGATTCTAGGGGCTTGTTTGATGGTTTTTTCAGGCCTAGGGACACCTGGAAGTGATCAAGGAACATCTATAGGCTATTGTGGCATGATCTTGATCAATTAAACTCACTATACCCATTGTTGCAACACTTTGGCATACACTTTGAAAACCATTCAAACTCAATTTCTGGAGATTCCTGGAGCTCAAGACCACTTCCTAAGGATCCTTAGTCGTGCATAGGACTTCAGTAAGTGTCCTTAACCTTTCTTAATTCAGTTCTACTTAGTTTAATGGCCTAAAGTCAAACCGTCGTAATTAAGGTTTGACTTAGTGATTAATCACTAATGGTCCAGTCAATTCTCGAATTGAAAGTAGCTTTGAGTTGGTAATTATGTGGGCAATAAACCCTTAAAAGGCCACCCTCTGATTCCCACTCTAACTAGGTCAATTGTCGGGTTAAAGCTAATTATAAAAAGTCAACAGAAAGCTAATTTTCACATAAACACATAATTAACAATGTAGAAGCTATGAAACCTGTTTTATCACTTGTATAACTTGGTAATTAATGTAAGAACATGTCTAAGCATGTTCAACCCGACAATTTTTCAGTATAGGCTCGGTTAGGAACCGAAAGTCGCATAATTAGACTTTTGCTTTGACTTTGACTTTCAGTTCTGACCCAATGTAGCATGTTTTAGAAATACCTTAGAGCTCTATTAGGACCAGGTTATAGATTAGTGTAACCCTCTGAGGTTATGCAACTTGGTTCATTAGTTATCCGAATCATATGCATGTTTCCGTTATATGCCTAAATGTTGAGTATTATGCCCTTTTGACCTTAAAACAAGAATTTTGAAAATGTTAGAGGACAATAATCTTTATTACTAATTTATAAACTTGTCCTAAAAATTTGACATCAGTTTGAGGTCTAGATTAGGAGTTATGCTCAATAGCTTAATTAGAAAGCTTTTTATTATTTTAATGGCGTAATTAGCAAATAGCCTATATAAACCTAATTTTTGATACCAAACTTTTTACCCACTGATGTAATATAATATTTTGGGATTTTTGAAGATTTTTATTTATTTTTAGGCTGAGCATAACATAGGGTTATAACTTTGATTCGGTAATTGTCGGTTTTGCCCTTTTGGCCTATAAAATGAGTTTTACATATTATTTTGATACCGAACCTTTTGCTACTGATTTTATATAATAAATAAAATATTTTGAGTCTTCTGGAATGATAAAAATATCCCTATTTTATCCTTTAAAGCTTATATAAAATTACCGAAATGCCCCTACGGTGCATACTTTAGTTATAAAAGGGAAATTTCACATATATGCCATACCCTACTGTTATGACTTATAAAAATAAGTATTTTTACTGAGTATATCTGACCTGAAACTCAGATTTATATTTAAACTCTTTTATAAGCTTTAAAATGACCAAAATGCCCCTACGGGGCATAGTTTGAATTTAAATCCATTTTGGGCATAATGGAAGGTAACTTACTGATATCACAACATATTTAAGGCATATTAACTTAGGAAACCTGCTCATGACTCATTTGGTTACCCGTTACGCATTATTCGAGTTCGGTGCAGTTTATGTAACTAGTTTGCATAAATTAGCCGAAACGGGTCAAACCTTATCATTTTTATCTCAAAATCCAGAATGTGTTTAGTCTACCCATATTATACAAGTCTTTAAACTTGTCGGGTCTAAAACACATTCTAATCCGGTCATCGCTTAATCGCGCGTTTTGAACCGTATCTTCCTTTAAAACTAACCGGTCTAAGTTTAGGCTTAATTAAGACCCGTTAGGAATCTAATAGGTTATTAAAACCTTCGTTCCAGATTAGGAGCCCGGTAAAAGCTACTTGCACTTGCTGATTGAATACGGTTGAGATAAATTTGAATATTTGCTCAGGTAAATACTCTTAACTTATTTTCCCTATACGGGCTTGGGATATGGTATTATAACAATACCGCTTGGTCGGGTGTAGTCATTTAAATCGGATTGTGATTAATGTATTTACATAACTCGTTTTAATCTGTATTATTTGGTGTATGGCCTTTGGGGGTTAAATGACCATGTCCCGGATATCCTTGGCATCATTCAAAGAAATGGCCACGACCTAAGCACGGGGTGTAGGCATACACCTGACAACTGCATATGTAAAAACTGGTAACCCACTTTAAGGAATTAACCTTGTGGGCATTATGCCAGTGGCATGTCAGTTAATCTTGTCCGGCTCTTCTAACCGGCCCTGACGGACGACAAATAAGTAAAACTGTATACAAGATTATTTTTAAATAATTGTCCCAAGTTATAAAAGATATTTTGTGCCGTGTGCATTCAAACTAATTTTCTTAAACTCTTTTCAAAATGAGTCAGTTAATTGTATTTACCAGTGTAAACTGACGTATTTTCCAAAAAGGCTAAGTGCAGGTACTAGACGAAATAGGCTAGCTACTCTTGGCATCATTAATCAAGTCTTGCAATCTCTAGATGTTAAAGTCTGTTGAACAATGATCTTTTTAACTTTTGATCCGCCTGTGGATCCTTTATAGTCCGTTTGTAATACTTTGATATTACTTTTTATTTGGTCTGTAATGTGATTCATCTTTTGCTTCCGTTGTGCATTTAAATTGTGTTGTTTGACTATGATGATATCAACTACATCACGATACTCCCCACCGGGCCCACCGGTAATACGTGGAAATATCGGGGTGTGACAGGTTGGTATCAGAGCCAACACTGAGTGAATTAAACACTAGCCTTTTGTGTTTAATCTCAGTTACACAGTTGCACATTCCTCGATTATCGAGTCTAGACAAAGAACTTAGGACTAATCCTAATTAGTTTTATTTTGTCCTTTATTGTTTCCTTTGATTTTTCTGTCTAGCCCCTGCATGGGCGAGTTGTTTCTTTTCAAGTCCCGTTTAGGGCAACCTGTACTTTTAATTTTTGTAGTGGAATGAGTAAATTTAAATTTTCATTTTTTAATTATATGCATAAAATATGAAATAAATGGAAAATAACATTCCTTTTATAATATCTACCATTATAATAAAATGGCAAAATCTAAAAAGGACAAGACCTAGCCATGTGTCATCTTAAGACTGGGCCAATATGGTAGTTCCTAAATTAGATTCAGATCCTTATTAACATCTCAATTTAGGATTGTTCTGCGTTAAATATTAAAAAGAATCTTAAGGTAAAACCTAGCCTATATGTCATTCAGGCATGGCCAAGATGGTAAAACCTATTCAAAAGATTCAAATCCTTGTTAACATCTGAAACATGTTAACACCCTTGACAAAGTGTGATTCGATAAAATCGCATAAGTCATTCTTAAATTTGGATTATTCCAAACCCCTTCTTATTTATTTGATCATCTATTAGTGATGAAGTGCCTACGGGCCATAATTAATGTCCTTTGAGACTAAAGACAGTGGTAGTCTACAACTCTCTGTCAAGAAAAGGTAATGAACTTTGATTCAAGCCTTATTGCCTCGATTCTATAAAATCTTGGCTTATAAATTAAATTTGTCCCTGTGACTAGGCTTTTTGTGCTATTATTAAATTATAACTAGGGATTATAATAAAGATCCTGAATATATATATATATACTTAGCAAATTAACCAAAAATGGTTATTAATACCATGGTTAATAAATCGTCAAGAACGATAGTACTGTATAAGCTTCTAAATAAACCTTGTCATTATGTTTCTGTTATGTAGCATTTAAGCTACATGGCTAGGTCGGAAGAAGTAAACAGTCATCCCCTGGAAAACCTTGAGAATACCAGAATTAATATAACTAGGGAAGAACTCCGAACACTGATTGATACAGCTGTATCAAAAGCTGTGGATAGGCAATTCAGGGAATCTAGTGGGACGCATAGTAGGACCTCATCAGTACCCCACTCTAAATTTGTCCCTAAGACTCATTCAGAGGCTCATAGCAAGCCACCCTCTAAACATGATGAGCCAAAGAAGGAGGATGTTCAACACTCCTCCAATCAACACAGTGTTCTATCGAAGAGGATTGTATTTGACAGAGAACCACGTACCAAGTCCTGTACCTATAAATATTTTGTCTCCTGCAAACCCCGGGATTTCACTGGGGAGAAAGGAGCGATTGAGTGTATGACGTGGTTGGATGAAATGGACACCATGGTCGATATCAACGGTTGTGCTGAAAGGGATGTGGTGATGTATGTATCCCAGTCATTCAACGGAGAGGCACTAGCATGGTGAAAGTCTCTCATTCAAGCTGCTGGAAAGGTCCCACTATACAATCTGACGTGGGATCAGTTTGTTGCTCTTATTAAGGAGAACTACTGCCCTCAACACGAGGTTGAGAGGATTGAGTCAGACTTTTTATCCTTGGTGATGAAAAATTTGGATTGTCAAGCTTACCTCACCAGTTTCAATACCCTGTCTCGACTAGTTCTGTATTTGGTAACACCGGAACCCAAACGAATTGCTCGTTTCATTGGGGGTATAGCCCTAGGGATCAAGGCCAGTGTCAAGGCATCTAGACCCGCTACTTTTAGGTCAGCAACTGACCTATCTTTATCCCTTACCTTGGATGCAGTCAGGCTAAGATCGCTTAAGAATTCAGAGGAGGGTAAGAGAAAACGTGAGGACGATAACTCACGACGGTCTGAGAAGAAGTTTAAGGGAACCACAGACCATAAGAAGAAGTTTGGGTCTGGAAAGGGTAGTCAACAAGCAGATGAAAATCCAAAGTGCGAGACTTGCCAGAAACATCACTTTGGAAAATGCAGGTTTGAATCCAAGTCTCAGTCAAAACCATCTGCATGTGGGTTATGCAAATCCAAGGAGCACAAGACGATAGAGTGCAAGAAGATAAAGGAAGCAACATGCTATAACTGTAACGAGAAGGGGCACATCAAGTCCAACTGCCCTAAGTATGCCAAAAAGCCTGAAGAAGCCAAAAAGACCAATGCTAGGGTCTTTCGAATGGATGCACGAGAAGCCGTTCAGGATGATAATGTGATAACAGGTACCTTCCTTATAAATGATGTTTATGCAAGGGTGTTATTTGATTCAGGTGCGGATAAGTCATTTGTAGATGATAAGTTTTGTAAGTTGTTGAATTTACCTGTTAAGACCCTAAGCGTGAAATATGAGGTTGAGTTAGCCGATGGTACCTTAGAAACCGCATCAACCGTGTTAGATGGATGTTTCATATCCATTAGGAACCACTCTTTTCCGTTATCCTTACTTCCTTTAAATTTAGCTGGTTTCGACATAGTTATAGGCATGGACTGGTTATCTCATAACCAAGCCCAGATCGTTTGCAACAAGAAACAAGTGGTGATCAAGACTCCGTATGGTGAGCCACTTACCATACATGGAGATACCCAGTATGGGTTGCCTAAGCAAGTGTCTGTGCTTAAGGCATCAAGGTGTTTGAAGAAAGGTTGTGTCATTTATATGGCACAAGTGACTATTGATGAACCAAAACCCAAGATTGAAGACATCCCTGTCATTTTTGAATATCCAGAAGTATTCCCTGAAGAACTACCTGGTTTGCCGCCAGATAGGCAAGTGGAGTTCAAAATCGACATTATACCTGGAGCAGCACCTGTTGCAAGGGCACCTTACCGGTTAGCCCCAACTGAGATGAAAGAGTTGAGAACTTAGTTGGATGATTTGTTTGCAAAAGGATTTATTAGACCTAGCCCATCCCCCTGGGGGGCACCAATTCTGTATGTAAAGAAGAAAGATGGATCAATGCGGTTGTGCATTGATTATGGAGAGCTAAACAAGGTTACAATCAAGAATAGATATCCATTGCCCATGATCGACGATCTATTCAATCAACTGCAAGGGGCAAGTTACTTCTCCAAGATCGACTTAAGGTCATGCTACCACCAGTTGAAGGTTAGAGATGAAGATGTGCACAAGACTGCATTTAGGACTCGTTATGGTCATTACGAGTTCCTAGTGATGCCTTTTGGGCTCACTAATGCACCAGCAGCATTCATGGATCTCATGAATCGCGTTTGCAAACCTTACTTGGACAAGTTTGTCATTGTCTTCATTGATGACATTCTTATTTATTCAAAGAATCAGGCTGACCATGAGAAGCACCTTCGGTGTATTCTTAAACTTCTTCAACAAGAAAAGCTTTATGCCAAATTTTCAAAGTGTGAATTTTGGCTTCGTGAAGTCCAATTCCTCGGACATATGGTTAGTGAGCGTGGTATCCAGGTGGATCCCGCTAAGATTGAAGCTATCATGAATTGGCAAGAACCGAAGACGCCCACAGAGATTCGCAGCTTCTTAGGTCTGGCAGGATATTACAGGCGTTTTATTGAAAACTTCTCAAGGATTGTTGCACCCCTAACCTCACTAACCCACAAGAATATCAAGTTTGATTGGGGTCCTAAGCAGCAAGAGTCTTTTGACATTCTTAAGCAGATGTTGAGCAATGCACCTGTGTTGACATTGCCTGATGGAATAGAAGAATTTGTAGTTTACTATGACGCGTCACACACTGGTATGGGATGTGTGCTCATGCAGAAAGGCAAGGTTATTGCCTACGCTTCTCGACAGTTGAAGGTGCACGAGAAGAATTACACCACCCATGATTTGGAGTTGGTTGCCGTAGTGTTTGCACTAAAACTTTGGAGGCATTATCTATATGGTACCAAGTGTGTGATCTATTCTGATCACAAGAGCCTTCAATATTTGTTAACCAAAAGGATCTGAACATGAGGCAGCGACGATGGATGGAGACACTGAATGATTATGATTGTGAAATCCGATACCATCCAGGCAAGGCGAATGTAGTCGCCGATGCTTTGAGCAGAAAGGAAAGGGTTAAGCCCATTAGAATCAATTCCAAGAGCATTGAATTGAAAAACAGTTTGAATGAAAGATTGTTAGCTGCTCAGAAGGAAGCCGTATTAGAAGCTAACTATCCAAATGAAAAGTTGGGAGTAACTGCTGAACAGTTATCATATGGCAAGGATGGAATCCTAAGATTGAATGGACAAATCTGGGTTCCGATCTATGGAGGACTACGGGATGTTATCCTCCAAGAAGCCCACAGTTCTAAGTATTTCGTTCATCCTGGAAGTGACAAGATGTACCAGGATTTGATGGCAAATTATTGGTGGATAGGCTTGAAGAAGTCTATAACTACCTATGTAGCCAAATGTTTGACATGCGCACAAGTTAAAGCCGAGCACCAAAAGCCGTCAGGTCTGCTACAACAGCCTGAACTTCCCACCTGGAAGTGGGAAATGGTGACTATGGATTTTATCACCAAGTTGCCGAAGACGAAGAGAGGAAATAATACTATCTGGGTTATAGTGGATAGACCGACTAAGTCAGCCCACTTCTTACCTATTAAGGAAACACACAGCTCAGATAAGTTAGCTCAGCTATACGTGGACGAGATTGTATCTCTCCACAGAGTGCCAGTGTCTATCATCTCTGATAGGGATACAAGGTATACATCACATTTCTGGAAAAGCTTTCAGCAATCCCTAGGCACTCGATTGAATTTCAGCACTGCATATCATCCTCAGACGGATGGACAGAGTGAACGTACTATACAGACACTCGAGGATATGCTACGAGCTTGTGTTATTGACTTAGGAGGAAGTTGGGATGATCATCTTCCATTAATCGAATTTTCATACAACAATAGCTATCATTCCAGTATTCAAGCTGCACCTTTTGAAGCTTTGTATGGAAGAAAGTGTAGAACGCCCGTTTGTTGGGCAGAAGTTGGAGATGTCCAACTCACAGGACATGATATAGTCCTGGAGATGACAGACAAGATTGTGCAGATAAGAGATCGTCTCAAAGCTACCAGGGATAGGCAGAAAAGCTACGCAGATAAAAGGCGTAAACCTCTAAAGTTCGAGGTTGGTGATAAAGTGTTACTGAAGGTGTCACCCTGGAAAGGGGTAATGCGATTTGGCAAGAAAGGCAAGTTAAGCCCAATATATATAGGACCATTCGAGATCATCGAACGTGTCGGAACAGTGGCTTATAAGTTATATTTTCCTGAAGAACTCAGTGGTATTCATAATGTATTCCACATCTGCAATCTGAAGAAATGTCTAGCTGATGAGTCACTAGTCATACCGCATACGGATGTGCACATAGATGAGAGCCTGTAATTTGTTGAGAAACCCTTGTCAACTGAGGATCGCCAGGTAAAGAAGCTTCGAAGGAAGCATGTACAGATTGTAAAGGTTAAATGGGATGCCCGTTGAGGTCCCGAGTATACGTGGGAGGTAGAGTCCACAATGAAGGAAAAGTACCCTCATTTATTTCATTAAATCTCGAGGTCGAGATTTCTTTTAAGGGGGTGAGGATGTAACACCTCGCAAAATCATGTCCAATATAGTATCGACACGTGTCATGAACTTCAAACGTGTAACGGATTGATTACGAGGGACTAAAGTTGACTAACGAAGAAAGTATATGTATATAAGGACACAAGGTGTCAACATTTGATAATTATGCCTTTCAACAACCCTACATGATGTTTATACCCTAAAACGAATGTATCATGAAGCGTGTGAAACCGTTTGTGGAAGAAAGTGAAAGTTTACAAGACGCGAGGGTTAAATGTGTCAACATGTTTAAGTTATACATCTGAGTGACCTTTTAGCGAACCCGGAGCCTTGTAATGATTAATTATACTCCCAAGAATAAATGATAAAAATTTCACAAGGTTTCGATAAATATGAGAAAGTTATGATAACATTCGTATATGAGGGGTTAAAAGCGTCAACGTTGAAATTTAAGGCTTTTCGGGTGATCATAAAGTTAACCAAGGACTTAACAAAGTTTGGTTATGTCTTAAGGTCCTTAGAAATCAATTTGATGGGTTAAAAGTGCAAATATGGAAGTTAAAACCACTTTTAAAAGGACCAGGGGCTGAAATGTAATTAATTGAAACTTGTTTGGCTGGTAACTGAGGTGCTGGCACCGCACCACCACTGAGCCCTTCTGCCATCGCGCGACGCGACGGTCTTAGCTGGTCAGATTTCATGTGCATGTGCGAGTTCAGCAAGTTAAACCGACTTAGAAACCTTGTATTCGATTCTAGGGGCTTGTTTGATGGTTTTTTCTTGCCTAGGGACACCTGGAAGTGATCAAGGAACATCTATAGGCTATTGTGGCATGATCTTGATGAATTAAACTCACTATATAAGAACCCATTGTTGCAACACTTTGGCATACACTTTGAAAACTATTCAAACTCAATTTCTGGAGATTCCTGGAGCTCAAGACCACTTCCTAAGGATCCTTAGTCGTGCATAGGACTTAAGTAAGTGTCCTTAACCCTTCTTAATTCAGTTCTACTTAGTTTAATGGCCTAAAGTCAAACCGTCGTAATTAAGGTTTGACTTAGTGATTAATCACTAATGGTCCAGTCAATTCTCGAATTGAAAGTAGCTTTGAGTTGGTAATTATGTGGGTAATAAACCCTTAAAAGGGCAACCTCTGATTCCCACTCTAACTAGGTTAATTGTCGGGTCAACACTAATTATAAAAAGTCAACAGAAAGCTAATTTTCACATAAACACATAATTAACAATGTAGAAGCTATGAAACCTGTTTTATCACTTGTATAACTTGGTAATTAATGTAAGAACATGTCTAAGCATGTTCAACCCGACAATTTTCAGTATAGGCTCGGTTCGGAACCGAAAGTCGCATAATTAGACTTTTGCTTTGACTTTCAGTTCTGACCCAATGTAGCATGTTTTAGAAATGCCTTAGAGCTCTATTAGGACCAGGTTATAGATTAGTGTAACCCTCTGAGGTTATGCAACTTGGTTCATTAATTATCCGAATCATAAGCATGTTTCCGTTATATGCCTAAATGTTGACTATTATGCCCTTTTGACCTTAAAACAAGAATTTTGAAAATGTGAGAGGACAATAATCTTTATTACTAATTTATAAACTTGTCCTAAAAATTTGACATCAGTTTGAGGTCTAGATTAGGAGTTATGCTCAATAGCTTAATTAGAAAGCTTTTTTATTATTTTAACGGCGTAATTAGCATATATCCTATCTAAACCCAATTTTTGATACCAAACTTTTTACCCACTGATGTAATATAATATTTTGGGATTTTTGAAGATTTTTATTTATTTTTAGGCTGAGCATAACATAGGGTTATAGCTTTGATTCGGTAATTGTCGGTTTTGCCATTTTGGCCTATAAAATGAGTTTTACATATTATTTTGATACCAAACCTTTTGCTACTGATTTTATATAATAAATAAAATATTTTGAGTCTTCTGGAATGATAAAAATATCAACTTTTCTTTAAAAACCCGGAAATCGCTTAAAACCGTCGTTTTACGCGTTTAAAACGCATAGTATGTATTAAAACCATTTTTCTCATATAAGACTTAATACCTACTGATGTTTTAAGCAAATTTTTATATTTTAACAGTGAGCAAAAGTTTTAAACTCAGATTCCTTATTTTAACC
Organism: Helianthus tuberosus; assembly: GCA_030545235.1. NCBI lineage: Eukaryota > Viridiplantae > Streptophyta > Magnoliopsida > Asterales > Asteraceae > Helianthus > Helianthus tuberosus. The sequence continues at coordinate 9,333,876 of CM060386.1, read as the reverse complement.
TTTAAAGCATATATAAATTACCGAAATGCCCACACGGTGCATAGTTTAGTTATGAAAGGTAAATTTCACATATATGCCATACCCTACTGTTATGACTTATAAAAATAAGTATTTTTACTGAATATATCAGACCTGAAACTCATATTTATATTTAAACTCTTTTATATGCTTTAAAATGACCAAAATGCCCCTACGGGGCATAGTTTGAATTTAAATCCATTTTGGGCATAATTGTAACATCTTGAAAATATAAAACATTATAATATAATTAAAAAATGTTGAATAAACAAGAACAAACTAATTAGGGATAGATAACCCAGTTAGATACGAGTCTTGTAATATCAAATAAATGGATGGAAAACTCCTAAATCATAAAGAAAACAACAATTGAGGGACTAGAATGGTTAAACCTGAAACTTGGGATATTAAAACAAAAGATATTACACCAAACACACACAAGAAGTGTGTGTCTGGTCGATTTCTACCAGAGGCGACATAGGGGTTTCCCCACAACCCTAATTCAATCGATTTCCATCAAATTGAAGCTCCTAATCAGTCTTAAATCAAGTTTCAAGCACGAATTAGTGATCACCTCACTGAAGGGATCACAAGGTATGTGAAATTCTAGTGTTTTGATTCATCTCAAGTTCTTGGTTAATGAAGAAAAATCGAAATTTAAGCTTGATTGTGTCTTGCATGTATGTAATTAGAAGAAATATGGTGTCCAGGGATGAACCCTAGGTGAAATCTTGTTAAACGATTTCATGATAAATATAGAGTTTATAACCACCATTGTAGGTGATTAATGAACTTGAAGAAAACTTGATAAGCCCTAGAGTTATGATCTTGTTCTAGCATAAATCTGAATTTAAGAATAAATTTCAGAAATATTGATGTTGAGACATGTGTAGAATTGACTAATTGAAGTTAGTTTAGATGATAATTACAAGTCATGAACTTGGTTTTGTTTATATAAAAATCTGACCCGCTAGGTGTTTGATGGAACGCCTAAGTGAGGATTAAAATGTTAAAAGTTGGGTAAAAAACACAGATTTGATCATGGTAGAGAATTATGCGTTAAAGCTTATGAAAGAGTTCTAAACTTATTGTGAATTGAACTCTTTAGGCAAAGAATCCGGAACGTCAAGCGGACACGCCGGGGGAGATACGCGCTTGAAGGGTGTGCTCTAAAGGTACGTGACTTATTGTCTCGTTACATTTATATAGATAAACCTAGTCGTAGATATGTTCAATATTGATATGGCGAAAATGATGGCGTTTGGTATGTCAATGAAGTGGTGTAACTCACTCGACAACCAAACGGGTCAAACTCATTAAATAAGTATGTTGTTAATGTCATTGTTTAAAATAGCCGTGTTGGAATGTCGATAAGGGAACAAACATAAAGTTGCAGAGTCCAACGTAAGTTACGGTCTCCACCGTAACTTACGGTGGAGAACAAATTGCTACGGTGATTTAGTACTGCCTTACGGCAGACCAAGACTATCCATGAGCTACCGTAACTTACGGTAGATACCGTAAGTTACGGTAGAGCCTAGAAAGTTTTGTTGAAACTTTTAATAACCTAGCTAATCGAATCCGTTTCGAGTGTAGTTTCGATTATGCCAAATTTTATAAGAACCCTAGTACTAATATTTGCCAAACTTCCAGCTTTTTAGGTATTGCAAGTACGCGGATGATGATCGAGCCAAAGCTTCAAGAACCGAACATACATTTTGGATGCTTCCGCATTAATATAATCTAGTTAAACTGTGTTGTTGTAAACACTGTCGAATGATGAATGGTTTATTTCTGTTAATCAACTATGTCAAACACTATGATGAAGTATAACTTAGTTTATTAACTAAGATTTTTAAAATTTCAAATTTTGTGTTTATGTATACTATATTTTTATAATAACTAAATTAGAATAAAAGACGGGTGTTATAAGTTGGTAATCAGAGCTTAAGGTTGTCAACAAAGTGTTCTGTTCAAGCTTGATCGATTGTCCGGTAAGATTTGGTCATTTAGTAAATTTTATTAGAATATTAGAAAAAGGAATTTGATTTGATGTGTACGAGAAGAGCGTGTTAACACACTCAAACCCGGAAGGTGCACTAAACATGAATGGTTTAAGCAAGTGGTGAACTTGGCTAAACCAAAGCGAATAATGCATATGTTATAAAAAAAGGGAAATGTTTAATAATTATCATAAACATTTCAGACTCAAGATGACTAATAAAGGCAATGATGATACGGTGCCGAAAGTCACCGAACAGATGAAAGAAATGTCCGGTGTAACCGGGGGCGAATTAGCATCTCAATTAACTGAAGAGATGGAAGCTAAAATTTCTGAGGAAGTCGGAAAGGCAATAGAAGCCAGTCTACCGCAGTTCGCCGAGAGACTACAAACCACAATTTTGTTAGCAGTGGAGGATATGATAACTGAATTAAAAGATAGTCTCTCACAAGAAAAAGATGACGGGAGTGAGTCGGATGTGGACCCAAGACCCTTAAAGAAACTAAAGCCTGATACCCCGAAAGAGAAGACAAGGTCTTCCCACACGATAGCCGCGGAGGCTAAAGCTGAACCTGATGTTGTTCCAGGTATGCTTATTACAAATTTAATTTCACTATAAATTTTATTCAATACTAGTGTGAACAATAATTGCATAGGGGCATACATGAGTAGTGAAACGGGCGAATTATGTGAAAGAAATATATATGCATAAGAAAATAAACAATGGTAAGCATGTGAAACCAAGGCAAAAGCAATCATGGTCAATATTGTCATGGGAAGGAGTGCGCGAACACTCAAACCCGGGAACTTAATAAAGTGAATAACTGACGTATTGGGAAGGAGTGTAATAACACCCGAAACCGGAAATTTGCAATAAAAATAGATGACAAGGACAAGGTTATAGACTTGGCCAAACCAAATAAATATGCAGAAACTTTGTTATATAAATAAACGATGTGGATAAATTTCATACAATGATATGGAATAATAAAACGAAACGAATTGATTCTGTTATGGTTACAATAGGAATAAGGTTAAAGATGAGAAATTACGACTCGGATCAAACATATCCTCGAGAAAGAAGTCAAATGAATGATACGTGTTATTCGCTACTATGAATAATAAAGTATCAATAAATGAAAATTTGGAAACTTGGGTATGGGTAACCATCCAAATAACACATTATTAATAAAACCTTTATGAGGAAGGATGATGATCACAATGATGGATGTGATTACATAAAAGATTAGTAAAATAAACGTTATGAAAGTATTAGAATAAGGATGGGTAAACCCCAAAAGCTGAATAACAATAGCAGTAGTTTTACCAAATAAGACTTGAGAAATGGGCCTTCGGGACATTAGCAAAAGAAATAGACCTAAGGGTTGCTAACAAAAGAAAGGCGGTGTTCGGATCAAATAAGAAAAATGCGTGATAATAAAGGTAAACGGAAGCCGGATAACGGGAGCGTATTACGTTAAGGTAATGAGCCCAAGGGAAGGGATAAGAATCAAGGTAATTAAAATTATAAACTAACAAACAAGAGTGTTAAGGCACAAGGATAAAGTTGACTATTATAAGTAATAAAGTTCATCTGAACAAGTCAAACAAAATAAATGGAAGAATTAAGGAATTGGTGAAATAAAGTCGACGGGTTACGCTAATACCACCGAATAAATCAAAACGAAATCTTAATGCATGTCGGAATGATGACTCTAATAATGACTTCGATAAAATAACCGATAGGTGGGTAGGACTACGGATATATGCGTAAACCAAGAGATGGTGACGCATATTAAAAGTCAAAAGACTCGGATTAAGAGCTATGACTAAAATACGATGAGATTTCGCAAAACAGAAATTTCGATAGTATGTTTAACTATTGCAATGCCGGACGGGCTGAATGAAGTATAATACCTAATATTTCAAGTAAGCTCAAAACGAATAATGGAAGTGCGAAATATTACTGAATCTATGTGATAGGTCGTAAAAGAGTATGGAAAGGAAAATGCAAACCAATAAAACCGGAGTGTTAAAAACATTAAGATAAAGAACCCGGGTAACGGGTTGAAAGGAATAGGGGCGTAAATCAAATAACGGCATGAGTAAAAATAAACCGACGCGAAAGTGACATAAGAAGTCATAGAGTCGGAAAGATAATCCGAAAGAAAGCAGGTATTGCCTTGGACTACGGTCGAATCAATAAAATTCAAAAATAAATGAATTTTAGGCTCGAAAGGGGTGCCCTGACACCAGGAATGTATTTCTAAGTATACGAAAAAAATTACACAAGCAAAGATGATCTGCGGGATCGTCATAACCTTTGGAATTATAAACAAAGTAAGGGTTTAAAGGATTAAATAAATCTAGCGTCAGCAATAGAAAGAAATGAACCAAAAAGGGGTGAAAGCCTAAAGAAATAACCTACGAGGCTAAGCAAAAGAACCTTTGGGTCACTCGGGGTAAAGTATGGGGACCGGATACGATTTCCCGCGTAATGTAATAGCGGATAAGAATAAATTCTTGTCCTCAAATTTTGATATGAGTGATTGGCATGTGTTTAAGAGGAAAACGTTAAACTAAAATTTAGTTTTAGTAAGAAACAACGTTTAACGATTATGAATATTATGAGACAAATTAGAAAATAGTTAATAATAAAGGATATAGGTCTTTACACCGATAGGTGTAAGACGATACATTAGAAAGAAGATTTTGTTAATGAAAGGGTTATGAAAAGTTAAACATGACGTGATGCGATGCGATCATGGTCATAAAAGGTGATACAGAATACAACAATGTTGTAATAGGAGTTACTAGATATGAAATGATAAACACGCAAAGGGGCCAATGATGGCAATATAGCATACCCGAATGACGAGGTATGAGGTAAAATGGTGACCAATTAGTCTAGGCAATAAAACAAGTTGTAGTCAAAATGATGTTGCGACCTATGTAGAGTGCTTGTCAATATAAGACTAGCGTTAAGTAAGTACGCTGACGAACTCAGTGACTGGATGGTCGAAAGACAACCCGGTCAAAAAGGCGACAAAGAAAGGAAACAAGTGATAAAAGGTTACGATCCAATAGAAGATGTGCCTAAAAGACGCACATGTCAATACGAATAAAAACCTTATGTAGAAAAAGAAAGAACGCCTTGGAAAGACGAGACAAAAATAATAGGTCTAAAACCAAAGGGCTACTTAAAGAAGGTTTCGGGGACGAAACCCTTTTTAAGCGGGGTGGACTTGTAACATCTTGAAAATATAAAACTTTATAATATAATTAAAAAACGTTGAATAAGCAAGAACAAACTAATTAGGGATAGATAACCCAGTTAGATACGAGTCTTGTAATATCAAATAAATGGATGGAAAACTCCTAAATCATAAAGAAAACAACAATTGAGGGACTAGAATGGTTAAACCTGAAACTTGGGATATTAAAACAAAAGATATTACACCAAACACACACAAGAAGTGTGTGTCTGGTCGATTTCTACCAGAGGCGACATAGGGGTTTCCCCACAACCCTAATTCAATCGATTTCCATCAAATTGAAGCTCCTAATCAGTCTTAAATCAAGTTTCAAGCACGAATTAGTGATCACCTCACTGAAGGGATCACAAGGTATGTGAAATTCTAGTGTTTTGATTCATCTCAAGTTCTTGGTTAATGAAGAAAAATCGAAATTTAAGCTTGATTGTGTCTTGCATGTATGTAATTAGAAGAAATATGGTGTCCAGGGATGAACCCTAGGTGAAATCTTGTTAAAAGATTTCATGATAAATATAGAGTTTATAACCACCATTGTAGGTGATTAATGAACTTGAAGAAAACTTGATAAGCCCTAGAGTTATGATCTTGTTCTAGCATAAATCTGAATTTAAGAATAAATTTCAGAAATATTGATGTTGAGACATGTGTAGAATTGACTAATTGAAGTTAGTTTAGATGATAATTACAAGTCATGAACTTGGTTTTGTTTATATAAAAATCTGACCAACTAGGTGTTTGATAGAACGCCTAAGTGAGGATTAAAATGTTAAAAGTTGGGTAAAAAACGCAGATTTGATCATGGTAGAGAATTATGCGTTAAAGCTTATGAAAGAGTTCTAAACTTATTGTGAATTGAACTCTTTAGGCAAAGAATCCGGAACGTCAAGCGGACACGCCGGGGGAGATACGCGCTTGAAGGGTGTGCTCTAAAGGTACGTGACTTATTGTCTCGTTATATTTATATAGATAAACCTAGTCGTAGATATGTTCAATATTGATATGGCGAAAATGATGGCGTTTGGTATGTCAATGAAGTGGTGTAACTCACTCGACAACCAAACAGGTCAAACTCATTAAATAAGTATGTTGTTAATGTCATTGTTTAAAATAGCCGTGTTGGAATGTCAATGAAGTGATGTAACTCACTCGACAAAATCCAACAGGTTAAATAATGGTCGAATTGTTAGTACTTGAAACAACTTAAACATCATTCGTTAAATTTGGGTTATAAAGCGTAAACCACGGAACGGAAGTGATACGCTAAGGTTGACAAGCCCGGGAATGGGAAATTATGGTGAGAAACCAACATTGATGAATTATGTAAGTACATGACCTATGGTTTCGTTATGTCATGTTATTTAATTATTTTAGTCCGTTGTGTTGGAAAATAGCTAAACAAGAAAAACTCGTTAAGTCACGGAAGTGACAAAGTGCCTTAGATGAGCCAAACGGGTCGAATAACCAAATAATGCGTGGTAATGCATTGTAATATGATTACTCGGCTTTCGTTATTGTAAATAAAAGACATGTTAGAATACGATAAAATTAGTGTGATGGTTTATTAGAATGAGAAATCCGAGGATTTGGGTTTGGGTGATGTTTTAGTTAAAAATCACACAAGGATAATGCAACCAAATCTGATTTTGTGAGGAATGATGCTTGGTTAATTGTATGAACGACAAGTATATGAAATCAATGATGAACACCGAGATTTATACGAGGAAAAAGCCCTTAATCTTTAGAAGATCTCCGGCATAAAAAACCTCGGGTGATGGAAACTACCGATCACCAAATATATTGCTGAAACAATAGTGATCCTTGTATAACTTCGGAAGAAAACAAGCTCGATACAATGAATTTCTAGTGTAAGTGTGTGTTTTTTGCTAAGTGTTTACAGAGAATTCGAGTGTCGTGTATTGTTTGTGTGGTGTGCACGACTTATGCCTTCATTGAGCTCGTTTTCCCCTTAAAATGATAAGAAAAATCAACTAACTAACTTCCCGAAAAAGGTGGAAGTCACCCATGACCACCACTAACGGTTATCTCTTCATTGAGCACGTGCCTAAGAAACATATTCCACGAGATTCCAGCAAAGAAGTAGTCCACTACGTCCATTATCTGCATTTACACATTAAAAACGTGACAATTGTAACAAAACATAAGTTCTGTTAAGGATCCTGGATCCTTAGACTCTGGATCCTCAGACTCGTGATCCTCAGACTCTCTGCATCAGCCATTAAGCATCCGTGATCCATGCCTAGTCTCAGGATAGATGATCCTTAGCATAAAATTCATGCCCTAACAATTGCCCCCAATATGGCAGTTGTAATAAGAATTCATAGCTGTCATATTTCCGTTAGAAGCGGACTAGCCGTTGCTGCTGGTAACTAGTCGTTACACTGCATGTCGTCACTGATAAGACCTGCTATAATCATCATTGCAAAATATAGAGTTAGAGATAACTCCTCAAGTGCCTTTACAGACAAGAAGATCCTTCTATTTGTGGATAATGAATCCTTCTACACCGTTCGCTATTAACCTTCCTGCAATTTAATTTCTGCATAGACACTTTAACTGTTAGATAGCCATGTCCGGCCTAGATGGATGGTCCACGGTTTTGCTGGTGAAATCCAGGCCAGATGATTTTGATACATAATGAATGGGTAATAACATTAAACATTTTTAGCTACAACTGTTGTTGTTTCTTTCCTCTTTATTTTTCATGTATGTTGTCTATTTTCAAAGATATCATCGCCAAACAACTGGAAAGTTATTGGAAATCTGATGATAATGTTAAACTTTTAACAGAAAACTTGAAGTGTTCGAACAAATGTGGATCAATGACCCTTAACCAAAAAGGATAAGAGACAACTTACAGCTTCGAAAAAGTTAGAATATAACATACCAGAGAATCCAAGTTAGGATTCTATATCCTTGTAAATTATTGCTGAATAAGCAAACTATGAAAAGTAAAGCTTCTAGGATCAAGGATCCTTATCGTCAGAACTTGTATAACTTTAGACAATAGTTTCTAGGGTGAAGGATCATGGATCCTTGAACAATAGGCAGGATAATGGGTGGTTGATGGATCCTCTATTTGGGGGATGAAGCCACTCGTTATCCTTCCGTCTTTTATTTTCTGCACTGCAAAGACCCGTAAACAATGGACACCCTTTGCCAACCCATGTAGACGGGCCACGTTTTGTTGGTAGAAACGTGGGTTGGCAATTTTGACAACCTTAAAAGGTTTAATGTTTTGTGAATAAAATAACTTTAATGTCACGGCCCCCGACCCGGTTTGAACCGTTTCAGGAGCCGCGGGACATAAATACTGCGGTATTTAATTAATTGAGTTTGACAGCGGAAGTTTTCATCAGGATCTTTTAAAATGTAAATATTTCCCGATTATTTTATTTCACAACACGGGATAAAACCCGGTAATTTACAATCATTTGATTTCACGAAGAAATCTTTTATTTTACAAAACATGTTTCTTTATTTTATACTGAGCCACTTCCTTGAGCTTATAGTGCTATATGGCACTTTCCTGATTCATAACAGGTCACCTGAAACATGTTTGAAAAAGGTTTTGTCAGCGGGAAATACTGAGTGAATCATTCTATTTTGCATAATGATGCATAGTTATTAATTACAGCATAAGAGCGATTACAATGGCTTCTATCTTATTTTTATCTGGCATCCTGTCACAATGGTGACATGTCACAATGGTGACGATGGTCATACCACTATTTAGATCAATGAACCTAAATAGTGATGATTATCCCTGTAGGTCAATGAACCTAACAGTGATTATCCCGAGTAGGTCAATGAACCTAACTGGGAGAAAATTAGTAATGTGCACAATACCCCACTAACCAGTAATTCAAGATATCCACGACTTAGTCCCTGTAATTATAACCTTGAAAATAATTTGAGGTATTGTAAAATAGTTTGATAAAAAGTAAATGACTCACAAACTGTGAGAAAAAGAGAATGACTCACATTGCAAATTTATACGGGCAGAGTTTGGCCTACTGATTTAGCCTTTTCAACCTAAAATTTAATAACAGGCACACAATTCTGGGTTAGTAATCAATCCAGCATTTACGATAACTCACGAGATCAAATTCTCACAACGAACGACAAAGTGCGATACTTCATCCATCGAATTAACGACGATCCATCGAATTAACGACGAATGATAAAGTATAACCCTAATGTGGGCGGCACTTAAACATCCATTGGATATATTGATCGATCGGACAATGAATCGTAATAGCGATTGTGCTAATACCCTGATTTGTGGCAGAATTTCAAGACCTGGGGTTGTAATTTTGGAATATCAGTTCGTAACTCAGTGTGTAGTGTGAATTCTTTCGACGTTGAATGTCCAGAAAGCAAGTGCCAATGTCCTCTATTTATAGCTGAATTTTGGTCAACCATACGCATCGTAGGCCTAAAACCTCTGCGCATCGTATGGGACTTTAATAAGCCTGCGCATCGTATGCTATAAATCTCTACGATGCGTAAGGGGTTGAAAGTAGGTTATAGAGTAGCCACGTGTGGGACTAGCTTAGCTGAATCATATATTTCGAATTTTCACTTATTGACAGCAAATAATTGTAGATAATCATCAACTAGGGTTTACCCCCCTGAGTTTTAGGGGCCCTGATCCTGATTCCGATGGTTCTGAAAATTTTAGGGTTTGCGCAGAATCACTTGGGTGTCTCAATTAAGGTTTCCTATTGGTCAAATTAATTTAATAATTATGACTTTTGATGAGAGTCGTTACATTCTCCCCAACTTAATAAAAATCTCGTCCTCGAGATTTACTGGAATAATTGAGGATACTTTCTCTTTATTTCGGATTCCAGTTCCCAAGTATATTAGGGTTCTATCTTTGAATCCTACTTTACTTAACACTATTTGTTTACCTTTATATCTTGGAAAGGTACTACCAAAGATTCATCTGATAGACATTTCTTGGATACAGGAAATATATCATGTATTCCAACTAACCTTCCTGGTAGTTGTAAACTATAAGTAACTGGTCCAATACGTTGAATTACTGGAAATGATCCTACGTACTTGAGTATTAGCTTTTCTTTCATACTGAATCTAACAACTCCTTTCCAATGAGATACTTTTAATAGTATTTTGTCTCCAACTCGAACTCCAACGACTTTTATCTATTTATCTGTATGACTCTTCTGCCGATCTTTAGTCGTCTTTAGCCTTTTCTTCGTGATACTAAATATCACAGTCGTAGTTACTTAAGATTTTCATACATCTCCTTTGCCTCATGTTTACTTCTTTTTGCCCAACTATATATCTTAAATTCTTGTAACCTGTATAGATAGTATACTTACTTCTATACAGATAATTTATTCAAATCTTAAGGGCAAAAATTATGGCTCTAAATTCATACTTTTTCAATTGCCTTGAGGCATACGCAATTACCTTTTTGCGTTGCATTAAGGAATATCCAAATCCTAGCTTTGAAGCATTACCGTATACTTCAAAAAAAAATCTTCAGTTCCTTCTGGTAAGGCTGGAATTAAATCATTGGTAAATTTCTAAAGGCTTCTTCTTGTTTAAATCCCCATTCAAATTTAACTGTTTCACAAATTGGCTTAGTTAATGGTATAACTATTTTGGAAAATTCCTTAGTAAATAGTCTATAATACTAAACCTACAAAACTCCTAATTTCCATTGCGGATTGCAGAATCTTCCATTTGGTAATTACTGCTATCTTAGCAGGATCTATGTGAATATCTTCATGATTTACCATATGACCTAAAATTGCACTTCTAGCGGCCAAAATTCATTCTTCGACAATTTGGCGTAAAGCTTTTCTTTTCTTAACAAAGTTAAGAGTACATGCAAGTGCTGATAATGTTCTTCCTGATTTTTGGAATAGATAAGTATATCGTCGTTGAAGACAATTACCAATTTATCCAAATATGGTTTACAGATCCTATTTATCATGTCCATGAATGCTGCAGGTGCATTCTTTAATTCGAAGGGCAGGACTGTAAATTAGTAATGACCATACCTAGTTCTGAAAACAGTCTTAGGTATGTCTTCCTCTTGTATTTTCAATTGATAATATCAAGAACATAAGTTGATCTTAGAAAACTAGCTATCTTCCTGGAATTGATCGAATAGATCATTAATTCTAAGTAATAGGTATCGATTCTTAATTGTAACCTCATTCAATTCCCTGTGATTAATACACATTCTTATCGAACCATACATTTTCTTAACAACCAATATTGTGCTAACCGATAAGGTTCCCTGGCTTATCGGTATAATTCCTGGAATTAGATGAATCCAAATTTTACCTCCCTATCTGGTGGTAACCCTGGTAATTCTTCTGAGAATACATCTGGGTATTCTGAATTTAATTTCCTTAATTTCTTTATTTAGTATTAATGATTATTGAAATCATGTATACTATTCCTTGCTTTCGTTCATAATTAGCAACTTCCATTATTGATTATGAACTTTAGGGTTTTACATGATTTATCTCCTTTAATCATTATTACTTTTCTCGTGATTGCTCAACTTCTATAGAATTCTTATCACAGATAATTTGAGCATACTTATTTTACTAATCAATCCATTCTTAGCACCACCTTGATTTCAACTAATTTCATAGATAATAGGGTTGCAGAAAACTTATGACTTATTTCTATGTTCTGCATAACCTTATTTATTTTAACTGAATTCCCATCTGCCGTTTCTAATATAGAAATCTATCTAATGCTGGTTAACGGTAATTTAAGAGTTTGGCAGAGTAAAGTATTTATAAAACTTTGGTTTGCACCAGAGTCAAATAATACTTTCGTGTAAACGTTGTAAGCTAAGAACATACCGGCTATCACATCTGGAATCATCTCGACTTCATGAGTAGTCAGCTGAAAGGCTCTCGCATTCCTTTTTGCTCCTTCTGCTGGTTTGGCTTGATTGTCAAATGATTTATTCAGTTTTGGACAATCTGGCCTAAGATGTCCAGTTTCTCTACAGTTGTAGCAAACTGAAAATTTCTTCCTCCTACAGTCTTCTTCTTGATGCCCTGGAATCTTGCAAAAATTGCAATATCCTTTGCATCTTCCAAAATGCTTCCTTTTGCAAGAATTGCAAAATGGACTAGTAGAAGATTGCTCATTCCCTCTTTTCTTGAAATTGTTATGGTTACCCGAACGGAATTCTTGGGTAATTTTTTGGGCTACTTCCTTCCTTCTATTTTCTTCTCTTGTCCGTACTAACTCGTCAGTCATAGTATTGGCTAATTCTACTGCATCATCAATCGTGCGAGGTTTCGCAGCTTTGACAATATTACGGATCTCGGAAATTAATCCCCAAATATAACGAGAAATAAGTACCGGCTCTGGCGAAGCCAGGGTTGGTACCACTCGAGCATATTCGAAGAATGTCGTAGTATACCCTCGACAATCTACATCCACCATCCGGTGGGTTAGAAACTTATTTGCCATTTGATCTTTTTCATATTCGGGACAGAATTTTCTTTCTACAAGACTCTTAAATTCTTCCCAGTTCATAGCATACGCCATCCTTCTTCCTTTTGCTTGTAACATCATATTCCACCATTCTAGCGCCACTTCTTTGAAAAGATTTGACGCATACATGACCTGATCATCCTGAGCACATTTACTTATGGCAATTACTGCCTCGGTTTTCTCTAACCAACGCAGTGCCGCAGTCGCTCCTTCATTGCCTGCAAACTTAGTGGGTTTACAAGCAAGAAATTCTTTGTAAGTGCAACCAGGCGTTGCAGCTTTCCTTTTCTTAGGGAGCGGAGCTTGCCGTGGTTCATTATCATGATTAACATGATTATTGCCTCCGTTTACGCTATTACTGAAGTTATCTTCAGAAATGCGTTTGCTTGGAATAATTTGTTGAGGTTCAATTGGATTTTTAACAGCAGCAATGATTGCTGGAATAGCATTGGCTATCCCTTGAGCAACTATTCCTGGAATGGCGTTGGCTATCCCTTGAGCAACGATATTTTCTATATCTTGCCTAGTCACATATTGGTCCCCTGGTTGTTGCTCAGATTGATTACCCTCATTAACTGGTTCATTATTAGCGTTTTCCATCTGATATCTAATTTATAGATAAATAATTAGTATAAAGGAAATAATCCAATGTCACAATTTAATCGCACATAATCACATAAACGAATATACAAACAAAATTGTAACTTTTCTAAAATTTCCTTATATCATGCTTCTATATACACCTGTTTTATTTATTCTACACATACTGATTTTACTATTACTATTACATAACCATAGTTTCATAAATCCCCTATCCTTTGTCAGATGATATTCTAGTAACGGCGTTCCTTCTCATCGTATTTCCAGGAGATCTGTCCCAAAATCTCTTGGATCCTATTCCCAGCATCCATTTTGTCAAAATGATGGAGTTCAGTCCTATTCTCGTTACTTATTGGTGGATTTGGTAAAGGTTCTGGTTTGAACTTAGGAAAAAGCCTATAGGGATGGTTTTGTAACAGGATTTCATTACTCACCCATTCGTCTATTTGCGAGTGGATTGAAAGGGTTGGAATAGCTGGTTCTAAGTTCATTGGTAGTTGTGTTTCAAGAGAATGAATAAAATCATTTTCATTAACAGGCTCAATAGTATCATCGGTTGCCATTATAAAATCTAGTTCTTCTTGAGATGGTAATCCCTCAATTTGCCTAGAACTTTCCCCAATTTCCATTTTCTTAGGCTTAGGTTTCTCAAGAGGTAAAGCGTTGAATTCTATAGGTTCTTCTATGTCTGGAATATACCTATTGAAATCTCTGGAAACTTCTATTCTTACTGGATAGAGATTTAAATTCTGAAGGACTTCCGACAAATCACTCATGCTGTTTAACAAAATACACATAATTACTAAGTCATAACAAAATTTTATTGAACAACTTTTTAAATAGTATTTCATATTACCAAAACAACTAAAAATTAAAACATACTAGGTTTTATTTGTAAATTTATTTATAAGGTTTCTAGACTGTAAATAATAAAAGTGCTAAACTTTGAATCAGAATATTTAAAGATTTATATTTACTATTACAGTAGCTAACATATAAAAATCTGCCCATACTATTCAAAATTAGTCAAATAATTAAAACATATAATCACAAAATAGCAATTAATAAAAATTAAGTATTTTCTAAATACTTAATTGGCTTAAATCAGTGGCTCGATAAGTGGCTCTGATACCACCTTTTTCTGTCACTGCCCTCGACCCGGTTTGACCCGTTTCAGGAGCCGCGGGACAGAAATACTGCGGTATTTAATTAATTGAGTTTGACAGCGGAAGTTTTCATCAGGATCTTTTAAAATGTAAATATTTCCCGATTATTTTATTTCACAACACGGGATAAAACCCGGTAATTTACAATCATTTGATTTCACGAAGAAATCTTTTATTTTACAAAACATGTTTCTTTATTTTATACTGAGCCACTTCCTTGAGCTTATAGTGCTATATGGCACTTTCCTGATTCATAACAGGTCACCTGAAACATGTTTGAAAAAGGTTTTGTCAGCGGGAAATACTGAGTGAATCATTCTATTTTGCATAATGATGCATAGTTATTAATTACAGCATAAGAGCGATTACAATGGCTTCTATCTTATTTTTATCTGGCATCCTGTCACAATGGTGACATGTCACAATGGTGACGATGGTCATACCACTATTTAGATCAATGAACCTAAATAGTGATGATTATCCCTGTAGGTCAATGAACCTAACAGTGATTATCCCGAGTAGGTCAATGAACCTAACTGGGAGAAAATTAGTAATGTGCACAATACCCCACTAACCAGTAATTCAAGATATCCACGACTTAGTCCCTGTAATTATAACCTTGAAAATAATTTGAGGTATTGTAAAATAGTTTGATAAAAAGTAAATGACTCACAAACTGTGAGAAAAAGAGAATGACTCACATTGCAAATTTATACGGGCAGAGTTTGGCCTACTGATTTAGCCTTTTCAACCTAAAATTTAATAACAGGCACACAATTCTGGGTTAGTAATCAATCCAGCATTTACGATAACTCACGAGATCAAATTCTCACAACGAACGACAAAGTGCGATACTTCATCCATCGAATTAACGACGATCCATCGAATTAACGACGAATGATAAAGTATAACCCTAATGTGGGCGGCACTTAAACATCCATTGGATATATTGATCGATCGGACAATGAATCGTAATAGCGATTGTGCTAATACCCTGATTTGTGGCAGAATTTCAAGACCTGGGGTTGTAATTTTGGAATATCAGTTCGTAACTCAGTGTGTAGTGTGAATTCTTTCGACGTTGAATGTCCAGAAAGCAAGTGCCAATGTCCTCTATTTATAGCTGAATTTTGGTCAACCATACGCATCGTAGGCCTAAAACCTCTGCGCATCGTATGGGACTTTAATAAGCCTGCGCATCGTATGCTATAAATCTCTACGATGCGTAAGGGATTGAAAGTAGGTTATAGAGTAGCCACGTGTGGGACTAGCTTAGCTGAATCATATATTTCGAATTTTCACTTGTTGACAGCAAATAATTGTAGATAATCATCAACTAGGGTTTACCCCCCTGAGTTTTAGGGGCCCTGATCCTGATTCCGATGGTTCTGAAAATTTTAGGGTTTGCGCAGAATCACTTGGGTGTCTCAATTAAGGTTTCCTATTGGTCAAATTAATTTAATAATTATGACTTTTGATGAGAGTCGTTACATTTAACTTTTTGGCTATCTCCCGTGTTGCTATCCTTATGTATCCTTTAGTTTTCAATTGTTGTGATATACATTTGTTTGAATAAGAAAAGTTAAACAAATTAAGTTTAAGAATTTTAGGATATGATCCAGGATCAAATATCCTATAGTCGAAAAGTTCCAAAAAGTAGTATATTTTAAGGATCATAAGTTCAGTTGTCAAAGTATAAGGGTTATTCAAATGAATAATGAATAAAATCAAAATAGTTAAGGATCATACCTAAGAATCCAAGTTAGGATCCTAACCTTTATCATTATAAACAGGATAACCATAAGACAAACTTTAATGGAAGGTAAGGATTAAGGATCCTTGGTCGTTTGTTTCCAAAAACCTGAAATAGGATACAACTTGGGACTAAGCCAATATAAGATAAGAGTTAGTAACTGGGGACAAGCCCAACAAACTGGGGACAAGTCCAAATAAACTAATGTAAACTGGGGTCAAGCCCATATAAACGGATGTAAACTGGGGTCAAGCCCATATAACTTGTGTAAACTGGAGTATGGCTCTCACTGACGACTATCCAAACTTGAGCGACATGAAAATGTTGAAACCTTAGCTAACGTGAAAACGTTAGAAACCTTAGGAACGGATGTATGGTACGTCTACCATTATACGTAGGATCCTAGGTATAGCCAGTACAATGGAATTATCAGCCCCTAAAGCGAGTACTGGTCCCATTGCCATGAACTATACCAGGATCATCGTGCGCTACTGGCGAAACTGGGGTCAAGCCCAAATAACTGGGGACAAGCCCATAAACTTTGGAGAGTTGGCCAACCACTTTGATCTTCTGTAAAATGATAACAACTCTGCAAAAGCTTAAACTTTGTGAAAATAGATGTTAACTGATTAACATCTTTAACTTATGATAAGTAATAAGTATAAAATGAATGAAAATGAAAATGAAAGTAATGTGTTACCAAATGTAGAATCATATATCCTTTGAGGATCCTGGATCCTTAATCAGAATACCGGTATCGCTGAGGATCCCTGATCCTTCTTACTTAAAGTATTTTTTTTTAGATGAACGGCATTCCAAGCTCTTGGCAGGAGATCACCATCCATTGTTAACAAATGATATGCCCCCTTTCCTGATTCAGCTTCAATTAGATAGGGGTCTTCCCACTTTGGTACTAGCTTGCCATCAGAAGGATTTGTAGTGTTCTGGAATGCTTTTCTTAGCACAAAATCTCCAACTTGAAATCTGCTAATCCTGACATTCTTGTTGATGCTCCAGCCATTCTTTGTTGATAACTGGTGTTTTGGTCAAAAAATCTAATGAGGATATTGCAACCAAACTCTATGTTACGGGGTATGATGCTAATAATGTAGAACAATATCAAGGATCACTTCAATGTAAATTGCTGAAATGACACAAGGATTTATACGGGGAAAAAGCCCTTGATCAAGAGTTGATCTCCGGCACAAAAAACCCCGGGTGATGGAAACTACCGATCACCAAGCTCAAATAAATGAATAAATGTTTACAACTTCGGATAGTAATGATCTAGGTACAAGGATCACTATCGTGAAATGTGTATAAGTGAGTGAAAACGAATGAATGTTCGTCGAGAGCTTCAAGTGTGCGAGTATACGAGTGTGTGTAGCTGTAAAATGACTAAGTGTTTTTCTACTAGCTCGTTACCCCTTTTAAAATAGAAAATAACTACTAAAACTAACTATCCGACTTTTGTGCTAAGCTCCCACGTTCTCCACAACGTCCATTTTTGGCCAAGCACGTGCGGGATAATTTTGGAATATTCTCCAGGAATGTCGCCAAGACTTGGCCAAGCTTGTTATTCCTGCGAGGTAGTATAAAATATAAACAAACAATCGTCAGTACGAGGATCCTTAAAGTGATCCATGATCCTGATCCTAAAGCTCTTCTGAGGATCACCACCTGTCACAGAAGTAAGGATCACTAATTAGGATAACGAATAAGGATCACTAATTGTTAGAAAATCCTCCCCTAACAATTGCCCCCAAAATATAAGGAGTAATTTGTAAAATAAGCGAGTTATATTTTCTTGATCTTATCCGCAACTAACTAACGGATATATAGCCATTGATATCGAACTAGCCGTTGCATCCATGACGTCACAGAAGTGACAACCCTGCACGATCATGATTATATATAGGAGATAGAGATAGGATCAAATGCATTTAAATCCGAAAGAAACTCCCTTTATATTCTCCGTCGAAGACCAATCAGGTATCTCTTTCTTCATCTTCTTCCTTCTCTTACTCTGTTTTTCTTTCTTTATCACCATCACTTCGAGAATGATGCTCCGAAGCTCACCGGGCAAGGATCACAAGAAGAACAGCCCTCCGAAAAGCCAGGGGATCATTGAAGACTCCATTAAAGAACGCTGCTGTTTCAATGATGCTCAGATCGATAGGATCCGCCATTGCTTCCCGGCGAACACCGAGTTTAGGCCTTATAACCCCAATGCCCTGAGTGATCATATCTCCGATGAATGGGTTGCTTTCCCCGTCACTCCGTTCACCATAGGCTATACATATCCTTTTCCAGCCTTCACCCAATCTTTCTTTTCCCTAACCGGCATCTCTTATATTCAAGCCATGCCGATGATTTGGAGGGTTTTATACACCCTTGAAAGGATCATCGAGCAGGAGGGAATAGATCTAGGAATGGCAGAGCTAGGAGAGCTGTATGATCTTACCACCTTTGGTTCTCATCGCTATTTGTTTAAACGTAAACCCGGTGAGGAACACCCGATCTTCAAAGCCACCAAGAATGATGCTAATTGGAAACGGCGTTTCTTCTTTATCAAGAGAGATTCTATTGAGGATGGAAAGGATCTACCCAAAAAATGGGCTACCCATGGTAGGGTGGAGGATCCTGAGAAGGATCACCAGAAACTTTCTTTTGATGTAAGGATCACTTATGTTTTTTTTTTGCTTTCTTGTTATGCAGCTATCACCGTCTCACACCTCAAACTGTCCCCTGCTGCTAAGGAGAGGCTCCTCGCTTTCAAGAAACTTGATCCTGAGACAAGAACTTTCAAGACAACAACCCAAGATTCACAGGAGGTATCCTCAGGCTCTGTCACAATGTCAAGTAAGTATCCTTGTTTAAAACTTAAATAAATAGTGAAATATGAATTAAGAAAAGATACTTATCTTGTTTTGATTGTGTAGGCGCTGGAAAATCCACCAAGTCTGCTTCCAAGTTCAATGTTGCTGATCTCACTACTGTCAGATCCTCCAAGAGAAAAGCTCCTACCAGTCCGGCAGCTTCGGTCCCCAAGGCACCCCTCAAAGGAAAGGCAATCAAGAAGAGAAAAGCCTCTGAAGCTGGGGATCTGCAGGGTCTGCCTCTGATCCGTCATCAATTTCTTGAGTACTTTAATGAGGTGAGGATCACTATCTCTGCTCGTATATCCTGTTGACATATCCTGCTGATATATCCTGCTGATATATCCTGCTGATTTGAGGATCACTTAATCCTGACCTTATCCTTTATCCCTTTTGCAGAAATTCGCTGAGATTGAGGATTATGTTGGCCACGTTGAGGATCAGGATAGGAAGATTCCCGACCTCCAGCAGGTTGCAGTGCTTAAGGACCTTGCAATTGCTGATCTTCAGAAGGAAGTCCGGGACGCCAAACAAGAGACGGCCAAGGTGCTGATCAATGTTGACTACGAAAAACGTGAGATCACCGAAGACGCCAAAGTCTCTGCCGCCATAACAATGTACAAGACCAAGCTGCAAATGGCCTTGGAAGCTCAGGATCCTGCTTTTGACAAGAGCACCTGGGATATTGAAGGCTGGAAGGCAAGGCTGGCTGAACTGGACGATGAAGAGGCTGAAGAGGTTGAGGAGATCCTGACAATTGAAGCTGGAGGCAAAGGTGAAGGTGGTGAAACAAGTGGAGCTGGAGGTGATAATGCAGCGAAGGTTTAAGCTGCATGATTGGGCGATGAAGGACATTTCTAGACGCAGCCGGAGCCCAATTTTTTAAGTTTGATAGTTTGTTTTTTGTGGTTGTGGTGTTGAACAATTTGATGGTTTGTACTTAAACAATAGGTTTTAGGATTAAGGATCATGTATGATCCTTTGAACAATAGGCAGGATTGCATATGGTGGAGGGATCCTCTGTTTTGGGGATGAAGCCATTGTGATCCTGCCGCCTTTATATTCCTGCACTACCTTTGAACTTATTATCATGGACACCCTTTACCTACCCCAGCGGACGGGCCACGTTTTGCTGGTAGATGCTCGGGTAGGTAATTTTGACAACCTTTTAAGGGTTAGTCTTTTGTTAATAAATAAAAACTTAACCTTTTGTCGCTTATCTTGTGTTGTTATCCTTTATAATATCTTACTTTCCAACTGTTGTAATGTTCATTCTGTTTATACTTATCAAGCCTTGAAAAATTAGAAAAGATATCCAGAAAGTTTAGGATATGATCAAGGATCACCTATCCCAAAACCGACAAGTTCTAAAAAGTGATATGGTTTAAGAATCACAAGTTCAGTTGTCAAGTATAAGGGTTATTCAAATAAATAATGAATAGAATTATTAATAGTTAAGGATCATACCTGAGGATCCAAGTTAGGATCCTAACCATAATAAGGATAACTATAAGATAAACCTTAGAATAAAGTAAGGATCAAGGATCCCTAGTTGCTTATCTTCAAGGACCTGAAATAAATCATAACTTGGGACTAAGCCAACATAAGAAAAGAGTTAGCAACTGGGGACAAGCCCAAGGATAACTGGGGACAAGCCCAAGGATAACTGGGGACAAGCCCAAGGATAACTGGGGACAAGCCAAAGGATAACTGGGGACAAGCCCAAGGATCGTATATAAACTGGAGTATGGCCCTAACTGGCGACTATCCAAACTTAGTGACATGAAAATGCCAAAACCTTAGCTAACGTGAAAACGTTAGAAACCTTAGCTAACGTGAAAACGTTAGAAACCTTAGGAACGGATGTATGGTACGTCTACCATTATACGTAGGATCCTAAGCATAGCCAGTACAATGGAATTATCAGCCCCTAAAACGAGTACTGGTCCCAATGCCTTGAACTATACCAGGATCATCATGCGCTACAGGCGGAACTGGGGTCAAGCCCAAATAACTGGGGTTAAACCCAAGGAACGGATTGCTTCAGCAGATAACCAATGTTATGCTAAGGATACCTGAACTTTCAAAACTTAAACTCACGTGAGAGATGGATGAAGGATACATGATCCTTATCCTTATATGAGAAAATAAAGAAATGAAACAGTTCAAGTTTAGGATATTACCTAAGTAAGGATCACCGATACTTTGAGGATCCTTTAAGGATATCCCTATCGTGAGGATCATCTGTACCACTAGGATCCTGCTCACATGAAATATTTCTTCAAGTGGACAGCATTCCAAGCTCTTGGTAGCAAATCACCTTCCATGGTTAGCAATCTATATGCCCCATTTCCTGCTTCAGCTTCAATTAAATAAGGGCCTTCCCATTTTGGAGCCAATTTTCCATCAGCAGGATTGGTGGTATTCTGAAATGCTTTCCATAATACCATATCTCCAACTTGAAACCTCCTGATCCTAACATTTTTGTTCTAAGCACCAGCCATTCTTTGCTGATAACTGGCTATCCTTATCCTAGCCATATCCCTGATTTCTTCAATAGTATCCAGGTCTTGAGCCAAGTTCTCATCATTCTCCTCAGGATCACGGGTACTTGTTCTTGCAGTTGGAACCGCCATTTCTGTTGGGATCACTGATTCTGCCCCAAACACCAAAGAGAATGGCGTTTGACCAGTAGCATTCTTGGGGGTTGTCCTATCAGCCCAAAGCACATAGGGTAGTTCTTCTGCCCATTTCCCTTTCTTGGATCCAAGCTTTTTCTTCAAATTGTTGATGATGATCTTGTTGGATGATTCTGCCTGACCATTAGCTTGTGGGTGGACTGGTGTTGATGTTATCATCTTAATCCCCCAGCTGTCACAAAAGTTAGTGGTTCTGCCCCCAATAAATTGGGAACCATTATCACATATAATCTCAGAAGGAATTCCAAATCTAGTTATAATATTTCTTTTAATGAAGGATATAACTTCCTTTTCTCTGACTTAGGCAAAAGCTTCAGCCTCTATCCACTTGGAGAAGTAATCAGTCATAGCTAACATGAATACTTTTCCACCAGGTGCCTTAGGGAGCTTACCAACTATATCCATACCCCATCTCATAAATGGCCAAGAGGAGGATATAGGATGCAATAATTCAGCTGGTTGATGAAGGATATTGCTGTGTCTCTGACAAGGATCACATCTTTTAGCATACTCCACAGCATCTCTCTTCATGGTTGGCCAGTAGTATCCTGTCCTCAGGATCCTTGAGAATAATGCCCTGCCCCCAGTGTGGTTTCCACAATCTCCTTCATGGAAGTCTTTTAAAACTTCTTGGATTTCAGGATCCTCAATGCATCTCAAGTATGGTCCTGCGAGAGATCGTTTATACAACATATTATTTAAAATTGTGAATTGAGATACCTTAGATTTGAAAGCCCTAGGGTTTTCTCCTGTGGGAATCTCTCCATGTTGTAAGTATCTCATGATTGGTGAGATCCATGACCCTGATCCTGAATGGGATCGAGTATCCTCACTAGGGATCATTGCAGAATCATTTCCTATCTCCATAGCCTCATGATCCTCGATAGCCGGGGCCAGGATATGGATAATAGGGATCTTGATATCCTCCGGGATCTTCAAGGATGATCCTAAGTTAGCCAATGCATCAGCCTCTGTATTTTCTTCCCTTGGTACCTGCGTCAAACTAAAGGAAACAAAAGAGAGTGCCAAACTTTTGACTATCTCTAAATATTTGGTCAGCTTTTCACCTTTAACAGCGTAGGATCCATTAAAGTGGTTTGTAATTAACAATGAATCTACATGTACCTCAAGATACCTGATCCCCATATGCTTTGCAATTTGCAAACCAGCAATTAAGGCTTCATATTCAGCCTCATTGTTAGTGGTTTGGAACTCACAAGCTATAGAGTGGGGTATTATGTCCCCCTGTGGCGATTTTAGTAGTATTCCAAGCCCTGTGCCTTTGACATTTGAGGATCCATCAGTGTAGAGTATCCAAGGATCCTTGGTCTCTTCTAGCTGCTGGACTTCTAACTCAGCTTCTTCTTGTAAATCACTACTGAAATCAGCCACAAAGTCAGCTAATGCTTGGGATTTGATGGCTGTCCTAGGCTCGTATCTTATATCATATGCACTTAGCTTCACTGCCCACTTAGCCATCCTTCCTGACATCTCTGGTTTCCTGAGGACATTCTTAATTGGAAAATTAGTTTTAACAATAATAACATGAGTTTCAAAATAATGTCTCATCTTAGTAGATGCCATTATTAATGCAAGAATAAGCTTTTCAAGGTGTGAATACCTGGATTCGGCATCAAGTAAACTTTTACTTACATAATAGACAGGATGTTGTGTACCTTCATGATCCTTAACAAGGACCGCACTTACTGCTTTTGAGGATACTGCGAGATACAAGGATAGCACATCGCCTTTTTCTGGCTTCATCAAGGCTGGGGCTGAGGATAGGTAATCCTTGAGGGCTCTTAAATCATTTTCATGCTTCTCAGTCCACTCAAATTTCCTGTTCTTCCTTAGGATATCGTAGAATTCTTTGCACTTCTCTGAGGATTTGGATATAAATCTGTTCAAAGCTGCTATCCTGCCTGTTAGCCTTTGAACATCCTTAGCATTGGCCGGTGATTTGATATTCACTATTGGTTTAATTTGTTCCGGGCTAGCTTCAATGCCTCTCTTTGTCACCATATATCCTAAGAATTTACCTGCTTTAACACCAAAGTGACATTTTGAAGGATTAAGTTTGATGTTATATTTATCAAGGATATCGAATGCTTCCTCCGAGTCTCTTAGGTGATCCTCAGCTTTTAAGGATTTTACCACCATATCATCTATGTAAACCTCCATAGTTTGTCCAATCTGGTCCTTGAACATCATATTCACCAGCCTTTGATATGTTGCACCTGCATTTCTTAATCCGAACGGCATAGCAATATAGCAGTATATACCAGTTGGTGTCATGAAGGCTGTATCCTCTTGGTCGGATGGTTCCATTTGGATTTGTTGGAATCCAGATGAAGCATCCATAAAAGTTAACAGTTCATGACCCGCAGTTGCATCCACCATGGAGTCAATGTGGGGTAATGGGAAAGGATCCTTGGGACATGCCTTATTTAAATCGGTAAAATCGACACATACCCTCCACTTTCCGTTTTTCTTTTGAACAACAACCACATTGGCCAACCATCTTGGATACTTGACCTCTCTAATCATACCTGCCCGAAGCAATTTCTCTACCTCTTCCTGGATAATGGCATTCCTTTCCGGTGCAAACTTCCTTCTCCTTTGATGGATTGGTTTGAAGGATCTGTCAATCCCGAGTTTGTGAGTGATTACATCTTTGGATATACCAGTCATGTCTTCGTGTTTCCATGCAAAGGTAGTCTTTCTCCTTTTGAGGAAGGATAAGAGGTCTTCTTTCATTTCGCCAAGGATCCCTGATCCGATATAGATTTTGGATTCAGGATCATCAGGATCCATGAGGATTTCTACCACATCCTGCTCTCTTGCCTCCAAGACATCCCTTGGAGGATACCTTGATTGCTATTGCTCCCTTGACTTCGAGGCTGGTTTCATCGATGAAGTGTAGCAATTCTTAGCCTCCTGCTGATCACTATCAATCTTGACTATTCCCCTTGGACTAGGGAGCTTTACACATTGATGGTAGGTAGATGGGACTGCTTTCATATCGTGTATCCAGGGCCTGCCAAGGATAACATTACAACAAGATAAACAGTCAATAACACAAAATTTTTGATAAGAGTGTAGGCCTTCAATGTATATTGGGAGTTTAATGTCCCCCAGGGTATTATTAGTTTCGCCACTAAATCCCACAAGCACGGAGGATCTTGGTATGATATCTGATTCAGGAATTCCCATCTTCTTTAGAACATCAAGCTGGATAATGTTCACTGAACTTCCTCCGTCTATAAGGATCCTGCGGACAAAATGGTTAGAAATGAAAAGAGTAATAACTAAACCATCGTGATGAGGATCCTGGATATCAACACGATCATCCTCATCAAAGGTTATGACTTTTCCTTCGGAGACACTTGATGTTCGAACAGGTCTTTCTCCATTATCCATTTTAGTTTCTTTTGCATGCCTTTTAGCTGCTGAGAAAGATGTGCCACAAATGTCTGATCCTCCAGAAATAAAGTTTATCACTTGTGCATCTGCTGGAGGGGCTGGAGCCTTCTCAGGGATCCTTTCAGGATCCTGAGTCCTTGACTTTTTTCTTCCCAACAATTCTTTTAGATGCCCCTTGCTCAACAAGTATCCAATTTCCTTTCTTAGTGCAATGCATTCTTCTGTGAGATGCCCAAAATCTTCATGGTATGCACACCACTTTGATTTATCCTTAGTTGCAGCTGGCCTATCATTTTTTCTCGGCCATCTAGCTTTATCACCTAGGTTCTGCATAGCAAGGATTAGTTCATTGTTATCAACACAAAAACAATATTCAGAAATTGGAGGATAATCTTCATCATCCTCTTCTTGATCAACAGAATGCACGTTCTGGTTATCAGATCTGTTGTAGGATTTGAACTTGTTGTTCCTGAATGAGGATCCTTGCTTATCCTGCTTTGAGGATCCTGCTAACCTCTCCTGGATCCTCTTATCGTCCTCTAGCCGAATGAACCTAAGCGCTCGGGTTCTTACCTCATCTAAGTTCCTGCATGGTGTCATAACAAGATCATCATAGAACGACGAATCCCTAAGCAATCCCATTTTAAAGGCCTCAACAGCCGTGGCTATATCTAAGTTGGGAATGTCTAAGGATTCTTTACTGAATTTACTAATGTAATCCCTTAATGATTCATTATGACCCTGGGTTATCCTATATAAATCACTAGTTAATCGTTCAAATTTTCTACTACAAGAAAATTGATTATTAAACAAGTTAACTAGGTTAGCAAATGAGGTAATAGAATAGGGAGGAAGACTTAGCAGCCATTTGAGAGCTGATCCAGTAAGAGTGGATCCGAATCCCTTGCACAGGCATGCTTCCTTTAACCTTTCTGGAATTGGATTGATCTCCATCCTCTCCCTGTATTGTGCTATGTGTTCCTCAGGATCTGTCGAACCATCATACAGCTTCATTGTTGGCACATGGAACCTCTTGGGTATTTCAGCATCACAGATTGGTGGTGCAAAACGAGAAATCTTGTGGCTCCCATCTGCAATCTCTGGGATAGGTTTGACCACTCCTGGAACACTTGATATCATATCCTTTAACTTTTGCAATTCTCTGGCCATGGCATGATTGATACCTGGATCCTGCATAAGACCATGGTTAGTAGTATAAGAATTATTAAAAGTGTTACCTCCCGTTGGATTCAGATTAGGAAGATTGGATGTTAATCCATATTGTTGAGGCTCTGGAATGATTGAGGGACCAGTAGAAGCATTGGTCTGCATTGGAATAAAATCTCCCTGATGGACATCTGAACTTCCTGTTTGCAAACTCCTCATGGATCCTGGCATCTGGAAGGATCCTCGAAACTGGGACGATCCTGGAACGAAGGAGGATCCTTGAACTTGGGATGATCCTGGAACAAAGGATGATCCTTGAACCTGGGATGATCCTGGAACAAAGGAGGATCCTTGAACTTGGGATGAGCCTGGAACAAAGGAGGATCCTTGAACCTGGGATGATCCTGGAACCTGGGATGATCCTGGAACGAAGGAGGATCCTTGAATCTGCTGCATTCCTGAATATCCTCCTGAATTCGTGAGGGATCCCGTATGCTGAGGATAGGATCCCGCTGGCTGGAAACATGAACCTGATGCCTGGGTCATTGTTGTTGTTCCATAGTGCACTCCTTTTGGTCCACCCACATATTGAACGTCTGGAACCACTGATGGCTGAGAAGTAATCACTGGAGTATCAAAATTCAAGGATTTCGGCACCAGTGGGGAATGATCCTCTGCCGTTGTCTTTTGTTTTTTGAGATCTCCGATTTCTTTGAGAATCCTCTCATTGGTCTTATCCTGTTGCCGTATCTGATCCTTCATCTGCAAAATCAAAGTAAACATGTCACTAGTAGTAGGAGTGTAAGAAGCAGAAGAAGTTGGGGGTTTTGAGAAAATGGGAGTCGGTTCTTCGCAGCATTCTCAGCATTCTTCTGGGATCCAGAAGGTGGTGGAGGCAAAGGGGGGACGCCTTGAGAAGAAGTGAATGAGGGCATCAAATTTGAAGCATTCTTCGCTGAGGAAGCCATTTGCTTGGTTGTAGTGAACCGAAATGAGCACAGAAATGCGTATTTTTCTAAGGACGAAGCACCAATTGCCCCACGGTGGGCGCCAAACTGTTTTGGTCAAAAAATCTAATGAGGATATTGCAACCAAACTCTATGTTATGGGGTATGATGCTAATAATGTAGAACAATATCAAGGATCACTTCAATGTAAATTGCTGAAATGACACAAGGATTTATACGGGGAAAAAGCCCTTGATCAAGAGTTGATCTCCGGCACAAAAAACCCCGGATGATGGAAACTACCGATCACCAAGCTCAAATAAATGAATAAATGTTTACAACTTCGGATAGTAACGAGCTAGGTACAAGGATCACTATCGTGAAATGTGTATAAGTGAGTGAAAACGAATGAATGTTCGTCGAGAGCTTCAAGTGTGCGAGTATACGAGTGTGTGTAGCTGTAAAATGACTAAGTGTTTGTCTACTAGCTCGTTACCCCTTTTAAAATAGAAAATAACTACTAAAACTAACTATCCGACTTTTGTGCTAAGCTCCCACGTTCTCCACAACGTCCATTTTTGGCCAAGCACGTGCGGGATAATTTTGGAATATTCTCCAGGAATGTCGCCAAGACTTGGTCAAGCTTGTTATTCCTGCGAGGTAGTACAAAATATAAACAAACAATCGTCAGTACGAGGATCCTTAAAGTGATCCATGATCCTGATCCTAAAGCTCTTCTGAGGATCACCACCTGTCACAGAAGTAAGGATCACTAATTAGGATAACGAATAAGGATCACTAATTGTTAGAAAATCCTCCCCTAACAACTGGCCATTTCCTTTTTTCTGACTTTGAGCAAAAGCTTCTTCTTAGGATGCAGATGTTATGTTGGTTGGTGTAGAATATTACTGTGTCTTTGACAAGCATCACATTTCTTTGTGTATTCCACAACATACATCTTCATGATAGGCCAATAGTATCCTGTTCTAAGGATTCTTGAGAATAGTGCTCTGCCCCCAGTGTGGTTTCCACAGTCTCCTTGACTTTGAAAGCTTTAGCATTTTGTCCTGTAGGGATCTCTCCATGTTGTATATATCTTAGGATTGGAAGGATCCAGGATCCTGAATTCGACTGTGCAGGATCACCAGGTATGATTGCAGAATCCTCCACTATCTCCATGGCTACGTGATCCTCAATTGCAGGAGTTAAAACATGGGTGATGAGTATTTTTCACATCTTCTGTCATCTTTAGGAATGATCCAAGGTTAGTTAAAGCGTCAGCTTCTGCATTTTCTCCCCTGGGTACCTGTGGTAGACTGAAAAAAGCAAAAGAATCTGCCAGTTTCCTGCTATCAAGGCCTCATACTCTGCCTCATGATTAGTGGTTTGGAATTCACATGCAATGGATTGGGGTATAATGTCCCCCTGTGGCGATTTTAGTAGTGTGCTTTGTCCAGTTCCTTTAACATTTGAAGCTCCATCCGTGAGGAGTGTCCAAGGATCCTTGGTCTTCTCAAGTTGTTGAACTTCTAATTCAGCTTCCCTTTGTAGATCACTATTGAAATCAGCCACAAAGTCAGCTAAAGCTTCGGACTTGATGACAGTCCTAGGTTCATACTTAATGTCATATGCATTAAGCTTGACTATCCACTTTGCCATTCTACCTGCCATTTCAGTTTTCATAGTATACCGGATGTTGAGAGCCTTCATGATCCTTAACTAGGATCACACTTACTGCTTTAGCTGAAATAGCTAAGTATAAGGATAACGATTCTCCATTTTCTGGTTTCATCAGGGTTGGTGCTGAGGATAGATAATCCTTAAGAACCTTAAGTGCAGCTTCATGCTTATCAGTCCACTCAAACTTGTCTTGAGCAATTTGTCTACCTCTTCTTGGATAATGGCATTCCTTTCAAGTGCAAACTTTCTCCTGTCATATCTTCATGTTTCCAAGCGAAGGTAGATTTTCTTCTTTCCAAGAAGGATACTAAAGCATGCTTAATACTGTCTAGGATCCCAGATCCTATAAAAATTTTGGATTCAGGATCCTCTGGGTTCAACATAATATCCTTGACGTCTTGCTCTCTTGCCTCCATGATGTCTTGCTCCTTGGAGGCTGGCTTCATTGAAGAAGTGTAACAGTTCTTTGCCTCCTGCTGATCACTTTCTATCTTCACCGTATCTCATAGAGTTGGGACCTTGACACATTGATGATATGTTGAGAGGGATTGCCTTCATATCGTGTATCCATGGTCTGCCAAAGATAACATTACAGCAAGATAAGCAATCAATAACATAGATTTTTTTTTAACATTATTCACTCCCTCTATGTAGATAGGAAGTTTGGTGTCCCCCAATGTAATCTTTGTCTCTCCACTGAATCCCACAAGGACAGATGATCTTTGGACAATATCGGATTCAAGGATGTCCATTCTATTGAGGACATCCAACTGGATTATGTTCACTGAGCTTTTCCCATCAATGAGAATCCTGCGAACAAAATGGTTAGATATAAATAATGTAATAACTACACCGTCATGATGAGGATCCTGAATGTCCGCACAGTTATCCTCATCATATGATATCACTTTCTGCTGGGTAAGGATGGAGGTCCGAACAGGTCTGCCCCCATTCTCCTTCTTTGTTTCCTTTGCACGTCTCTTAGCTGCTGAGAACCTCCGGAGATGAAATGGATGATTTGAGCATCGGATGGTGGAGGAGGAGCTTTTTCAGGAACTTTCTCAGGATACTTGATCCTTGACTTTTTCCTTCCAAGCAATTCCTTCAAGTATCCTTTGCTCAAAAGATAACCTATCTCCTTCCTTAATGCTATGCACTAATCTGTGAGATGACCAGAATCCCCATGGTAAGCACACCATTTCAATTCATCTTTGATGGTAGGCGATTTGTCATTCTTCCTTGGCCACCTAACCTTGTCACCTAAACTCTGCATAGAAAGGATTAGTTCATTATTATCAGCAAAAAACCAATATTCAGAAATAGGAGGATAATCCTGATCATCTTCCTCTTGTTCCACAGCATGCACACTCTGGTTGTCATGCTTGGAGTATTGCTTGGATCAGTTATCCTTGAGATAGGATCCTTATTTGTCTTGCTTTGAGGATCCTGACAATCTCTCGTGGATCCTTTTGTCATCCTCTAAACGGATAAACCTAAGGGCCCTGTTCCTTTCCTCATCTAAGTTCCTGCAAGGGGTCATGACAAGATCATCATAGAACATTGAATCCCTAAGCAAACCCATTTTAAAGGCTTCTAGAGCTGTAGCAATATCTAAGTTAGGGATTTCTAAGGATTTTTTATTGAATTTAATTATGTAATCTCTAAGTGATTCATTATGACCTTGAGTTACCCTATATAAATCACTAGTTAATCGTTCAAATCTCCTACTTCATGAGAATTGGCTATTAAACAAATTAACTAGATTAGCAAATGAAGTAATAGAGTAAGGAGGAAGACTTAGCAGCCATTTTAACGCTGATCCGGTAAGTGTGGATCCAAAGCCCTTGCATAAGCAACCAGATTTGGTGTCTGAAACCTCTTCGGTATCTGTGCATCACAAATAGGTGGTGCAGAACGAGATATCTTGTGGCTTTCATCAGGAATTTCAGGAGTGGGCTTAACCACTCCTAGAACGCTGGATATTATATCCCTAAGTTTCTGCAATTCCTTAGCCATAGCTTGGTTGATACCTGTATCCTGCACAAAGCCATGGTTAGCATTGCAAAAATTATTCAAAGTGTTACCTCCTGAATGATTCAAGTTTGGAATTCCAGATGTGAATCCATGTTGGCGGGATTCTGGCATAACCGAGGGACCAGAGGAAGCAATGGTCTGCATTGGTATGAAGTCTCCTAGATAAACATCTGAACTTCCGGGTTGCACACTCCTTAAGTATCCTTGATCCTGGAAGATGTTGGATCCTTGAAGTGCTATGAATGTAGGTCTTGGAGGATAATCCATGGATCCGGAAACCTAAGATGAAGATCCTTGAACCTGGAAGGATGAACCTTGAACCTTGAACCTGAGAGGATCCTTGAACCTGAAAGGATCCTTGAACCTGGGAGAAGGATCCCTGAACCTGAGAGGATCCTTGAACCTGAGAGGATCCTTGAACCTGAGAGGATCCTTGAACCTGAGAGGTTCAAGCCTCAGAGGATCCTTGAACCTGAGAGGATCCTTGAACCTGAGAGGATCCTTGAACCTGAGAGGATCCTTGAACCTGAGAGGATCCTTAAACCTGAGAGGTTCAAGCCTGAGAGAATCCTTGAACCTGAGAGGATCCTTGAACCTGAGAGGATCCTTGAACCTGAGAGGATCCTTGAACCTGGGAGGAGGATCCCTGAACCTGAGAGGATCCTTGAACCTGAGAGGATCCTTGAACCTAAGAGGTTCAAGCCTGGGAGGATCCTTGAACCTGAGAGGATCCTAGAACCTGAGAGGATCCTTGAACCTGAGAGGATCCTTGAACCTGAGAAGATCCTTGAACCTGAGAGGATCCTTGAACCTGAGAGGAGGATCCCTGAATTGGCTGCGTCCCCATGCATCCTCCTAAACTGGTGAAGAATCCCTGATGCTGAAATGAGGATCCTAAAGGCTGGAAAGAGGATCCTCGAGCCTGAGACATTACCGATGATCCAGAACGCATTCCTATTGATGCACCCTGGTATTGGACATCTGGAGCTGCAAAGTGCTGGGAAGTTATGACCGGATTGTCGAAATTCAGCGACCTCGACATCAAAGAGGAGTGATCCTCTGCTGATTTTATCAATTTCGCGAAGGATCCTGCCATTAGTTTTGACCTGCTGCTGCATGTGATCCTTCATCTGCATAATCAAAGCATAAAAATCACTGTTAGTAAGTGTAGAGGAAGAAACAACAGTTGGTTTTGTGAAAACGGGGGTTGTCTTCTTCGGAGCATTCTCATCATTCTTCTGGAATGCAAGGATAAGATGATGCAACGGTGGAATGCCCCGTGATGAGGTAACCGCCGACATGGAACTTGAAGAAGTTTTTCCCTGATAAGCTATGTGGTTGAAGGTGATGGACCGAAATGACCGAAATGGACAAAATTTCTCAGAAATGAAGCACCAATTGCCCCACGGTGGGTGCCAAACTGTTTTGGTCAAAAATCACACAAGGATAATGCAATCAAAACTGATTTTGTGAGGAATGATGCTTGGTTAATTGTATGAACAACAAGTATATGAAATCAATGATGAACACCGAGATTTATACGAGGAAAAAGCCCTTGATCTTTAGAAGATCTCCGGCATAAAAAAACCTCGGGTGATGGAAACTACCGATCACCAAATATATTGCTGAAACAATAGTGATCCTTGTACAACTTCGGAAGAAAACAAGCTCGATACAATGAATTTCTAGTGTAAGTGTGTGTTTTTTGCTAAGTGTTTACAGAGAATTCGAGTGTCGTGTGTTGTTTGTGTGGTGTGCACGACTTATGCCTTCATTGAGCTCGTTTTCCCCTTAAAATGATAAGAAAAATCAACTAACTAACTTCCCGAAAAAGGTGGAAGTCACCCATGACCACCACTAACGGTTATCTCTTCATTGAGCACGTGCCAAAGAAGCATATTCCACGAGATTCCAGCAAAGAAGTAGTCCACTACGTCCATTATCTGCATTTACACATTAAAAACGTGACAATTGTAACAAAACATAAGTTCTGTTAAGGATCCTGGATCCTCAGACTCGTGATCCTCAGACTCTCTGCATCAGCCATTAAGCATCCGTGATCCATGCCTAGTCTCAGGATAGATGATCCTTAGCATAAAATTCATGCCCTAACAGGTGAAATGAAATAAGGGAACAAACATAAAGTTGCAGAGTCCACCGTAAGTTACGGTCTCCACCGTAACTTACGGTGGAGAACAAATTGCTACGGTGATTTAGTACTGCCTTACGGCAGACCAAGACTATCCATGAGCTACCGTAACTTACGGTAGATACCGTAAGTTACGGTAGAGCCCAGAAAGTTTTGTTGAAACTTTTAATAACCTAGCTAATCGAATCCGTTTCGAGTGTAGTTTCGATTATGCCAAATTTTATAAGAACCCTAGTACTAATATTTGCCAAACTTCCAGCTTTTTAGGTATTGCAAGTACGCGGATGATGATCGAGTCAAAGCTTCAAGAACCGAACATACATTTTGGACGCTTCCGCATTAATATAATCTAGTTAAACTGTGTTGTTGTAAACACTGTCGAATGATGAATGGTTTATTTCTGTTAATCAACTATGTCAAACACTATGATGAAGTATAACTTAGTTTATTAACTAAGATTTTTAAAATTTCAAATTTTGTGTTTATGTATACTATATTTTTATGATAACTAAATTAGAATAAAAGACGGGTGTTACAAGTTGGTAATCAGAGCTTAAGGTTGTCAAAAAAGTGTTCTGTTCAAGCTTGATCGATCGTCCGGTAAGAATTGGTCATTTAGTAAATTTTATTAGAATATTAGAAAAAGGAATTTGATTTGATGTGTACGGGAAGAGCGTGTTAACACACTCAAACCCGGAAGGTGCACTAAACATGAATGGTTTAAGCAAGTGGTGAACTTGGCTAAACCAAAGCTAATGATGCATATGTTATAAAAAAAAGGGAAATGTTTAATAATTATCATAAACATTTCAGACTCAAGATGACTAATAAAGGCAATGATGATACGGTGCCGAAAGTCACCGAACAGATGAAAGAAATGTCTGGTGTAACCGGGGGCGAATTAGCATCTCAATTAACTGAAGAGATGGAAGCTAAAATTTCTGAGGAAGTCGGAAAGGCAATAGAAGCCAGTCTACCGCAGTTCGCCGAGAGACTACAAACCACAATTTTGTTAGCAGTGGAGGATATGATATCTGAATTAAAAGATAGTCTCTCACAAGAAAAAGATGAAGGGAGTGAGTCGGATGTGGACCCAAGACCCTTAAAGACACTAAAGCCTGATACCCCGAAAGAGAAGACAAGGTCTTCCCACACGATAGCCGCGGAGGCTAAAGCTGAACCTGATGTTGTTCCAGGTATGCTTATTACAAATTTAATTTCACTATAAATTTTATTCAATACTAGTGTGAACAATAATTGCATAGGGGCATACATGAGTAGTGAAACGGGCGAATTATGTGAAAGAAATATATATGCATAAGAAAATAAACAATGGTAAGCATGTGAAACCAAGGCAAAAGCAATCATGGTCAATATTGTCGTGGGAAGGAGTGCGCGAACACTCGAACCCGGGAACTTAATAAAGTGAATAACTTACGTATTGGGAAGGAGTGTAATAACACCCGAAACCGGAAATTTGCAATAAAAATAGATGACAAGGACAAGGTTATAGACTTGGCCAAACCAAATAAATATGTAGAAACTTTGTTATATAAATAAACGATGTGGATAAATTTCATACAATGATATGGAATAATAAAACGAAACGAATTGATTCTGTTATGGTTACAATAGGATTAAGGTTAAAGATGAGAAATTACGACTCGGATCAAACATATCCTCGAGAAAGAAGTCAAATGAATGATACGTGTTATTCGCTACTATGAATAATAAAGTATCAATAAATGAAAATTTGGAAACTTGGGTATGGGTAACCATCCAAATAACACATTATTAATAAAACCTTTATGAGGAAGGATGATGATCACAATGATGGATGTGATTATATAAAAGATTAGTAAAATAAACGTTATGAAAGTATTAGAATAAGGACGGGTAAACCCCAAAAGCTGAATAACAATAGCAGTAGTTTTACCAAATAAGACTTGAGAAATGGGCCTTCGGGACATTAGCAAAAGAAATAGACCTAAGGGTTGCTAACAAAAGAAAGGCGGTGTTCGGATCAAATAAGTAAAATGCGTGATAATAAAGGTAAACGGAAGCCGGATAACGAGAGCGTATTATGTTAAGGTAATGAGCCCAAGGGAAGGGATAAGAATCAAGGTAATTAAAATTATAAACTAACAAACAAGAGTGTTAAGGCATAAGGATAAAGTTGACTATTATAAGTAATAAAGTTCATCTGAACAAGTCAAACAAAATAAATGGAAGAATTAAGGAATTGGTGAAATAAAGTCGACGGGTTACGCTAATACCACCGAATAAATCAAAACGAAATCTTAATGCATGTCGGAATGATGACTCTAATAATGACTTCGATAAAATAACCGATAGGTGGGTAGGACTACGAATATATGCGTAAAACAAGAGATGGTGACGCATATTTGTAGGTCCCGTTTTTCCGGTGGATCGATAACGAAAACCTATCCTTGTTTATCACGAACACGGTAACGGGTGCGGAATCCCCGTGACGGTGCAAACCAAACAAAGTGTAAAACACACGGGTAACCAAAGATTCAATATCTATTGATTAGGGATGAGTACAACCACAAACATATACAAACAATGTTTTAACAGACTCTCACTAAGTCTCTCTGTGCTCATCAGTTTCACACAGAAACTGTGAGGGGTATTTATACTAAACACAGACACAGACATGACGAAATGCATAAAGGCACTCGACGAAACACTAAAGTCGACGAAACACACCTTGTTTCGTCGACATACATATTGATTCTATTCTGTTTCGTCGAGTTATAGTTTGGCCCAAGACATAAGTCAAAGCCCACTAAAGTCTTCGGCCCACATGTAAGTTTACGACCCAGAACTTGAATCTGTTTACAAATCGTTCACCATTTCATCATTTGCATGCATGAGACAAATGTTGTGACATCACCATGACATCACAATGATGATGTCATGGTGATGTGTAAGCGGGAATGGCTTGCGGCGTTCCGTGCCTCGCGTGTCGAACTCTGGGGCGCACGACGGAGGAATGTCATGACATCGGGCTTGAGCCGGACCTAACCGAGTCGACCCGAACCGAAACGAACCGAGTCGAGTCGCGTCCACATAAAGTGTACCAACAAACTCCCCCTTGGACGCTGCTCGTGAGGTTCGTCTTCCATGTCTTTTGTGTCGGAGGATCTTCAAAGTCTTCACGCGACGTAAGAAGAAAGTGTATCAACAAACTCCCTTTTTCATTCAGGTAGTGTATTAATAAACTCCCCCGTAGAATGAACTCTCCATTGAGTTATGCCCGTGAATCTTTTGATTTGTCAATTCTTCAGATCCTTGTGGTTTTGATGAAGGGTCAGTGGCAACTCGATCATCTTTTCCTTTGAGTGCCTTCACTTCGTGTCTTGATTCCAAAGCTTGTCATCGAACATGTTCTCCTCGCCTTTAGCATCTGCACATGCAAGAAAGCTAAACGCATAATGAGAACAACCGTTTGGAATTTAGACAAATTAAACAAATGACACATATGAGATCAAATCTCAATCAAACACCGACCGACAATAATTTGAAAGCTTAGAAAATTATTCAATTTTAGTCCTTTAACTTTCAAAACTCGTTAACTTCGACTGTTTATGAAGATGCAATTGTTTTCCGGCTTACGATCAGGATTTTGGGTAGGATAGACTCGAGTTCCAACATCGGTCAATCAAAAATAAACTAGAAGCAAAATCTTTTTGGCATTTATAAAGTTTAGATTAAAACACACCTAAAATCTTTTTGAAATTTTTCATTTTTCAAATGTAAAGACGGAAAGCAAATAAATAAATATATACAAAGATACAGAAACTGAAAGCAGTAAACAAATATTTACAGACATTCTTTTTGCGAGTTTCGAGGGTAAGAGAATCATATCAGTGTACGGTCATGTCAAAACGCTCTTTTTGTTCAATTAGTTAACATTTAGATAAGCATCCTATAACAATTATCGGTATTGTTGTCCACATAAGCTCAACTTATCAGATGTAATCATGGCAAGGGGATACGTTAAGGTATGATTTATACTTACCGTCCGGTGTTCATTCACACACGACACATTCCCGTATCAAGGTATGCACGAGAGTTCATCTTACCGGTGAGTATACCATTTATCATCTGTTTGACCGTATAAAAGAATGTGAGAAACTCACTTATTTTGATTGAAAACAAGCCCTATGTGATATAATCACTTATTGATGAGGAACTTGATTTTCGATGCATGAGGGCACAGGAGCAAGTCCGTGAACAGGTCAGTACTTTCGTACAGCAGAGAGACGAACTTGACTCCCGCAAAGAATCTGTGATATATTATCACTTATTTTGTTGGACATGTGATTGTTGATCACTTATTGAGGTCGAATGCAATATGTACACGTATGTATAGTATCATGGAAGATCTTAGACTTCGTCTCCGTTATTTTTACGGTTTGATACAACCATGATACCCAGATGATAAGACAGCATAATGACCGAATATCTCAGAACCTCGGCAATCTCTCAAACGAAATTTCGGTACCAAGACCATATGCCAATGTGCGGTTCCCACCTGGTCTTTAGTCGATTAAGGTTTATATCACCCTGCACACTTTAAAATGATTGTGAGCCTACCGATACATCTTATATAGAGCTGCTTAACATTTTTCATTTTGCATTTCAGTTCGAAGAGGTTTCAACAGACCACTGATTTACTATCATTTTCTCTTTTGCTCGCCAGGAAACTCATTTTTGTTTTTCTATTGTTTTTGAGTTTTGAAATTTTTCGATGTTTTTGAATTTTCAAATTTTGGATTTACTCCCCCTAAAATCAACAAACTATGACAAATTTTAAAAACACAAAGGTATTTACAAAAGCGATTTCCCGATGTTGGTTTAACTCATGTTTTACCTCAATGCCTGTTTACCAAAATTAATTTTGAATCAGAAATGATTTATCGAATTTTGGAAAAAATCAGTTGGCACGTCGGTAAGCGGTGCGGACCATGACAACATTGACGAGTTTCTTAGTGAAACAATCACGTGTGAGGTGATATTCGAGATCAACGTGTCAGGTCAAAGAGTGTTGCGAGATGATAAAAAAAATTATAAAGCAGCTTAAATATCGACAAGTATAGGAGAGATTAGAAATTTAAAACCGTATCCTGCAACTGCTTCGTGCATTGCAAGGAATCTGAGTGCTCTCCCAAACTGGATATCCACCCGGTGTGGACTTCAAAGTCGATTTTTGTAGCTACTGAGAATTCTCTTGACAGCAACAAGATCATAGACCTCTGGGTCCGGCTGGTCTTACACATTGCACCAGCGAAGGTCTTTGTCTTTCTCTTTCAGAATTAGTGTGCGGTTTTTCAATCCACGCCAAGGCATCCGCACACCCGGTTGGTTTGTTCAACAAACACATTTTCTTCAATCACACCGAAGAAATGTACACTGCACGTTCATCTTGTTGATTTTGAACTTCAGACGTGCTGCAGGTGCGTACATTTTGATTGAATCTATCCTGGGGACCCGATCAAAGCCTTGAACAATCAAATTTTGAAATGATTTTCAATTTGTCGAAGCTTTTCAATCTCTTTCGACAGACAATTCTGTCTTCTTTTCTTTTTCTCTCCATCAAAGGCAACAATTTCTTTTTGTCGCCGATCTTGTGCATGAACATTCCACTATCAATAATCCTATGACTATCGAAAGTTCCTCCTGGAACATCCTACACACTCACTCAGAGATTAGTTGGAGAGGGGGACCCAAGCCTTCATAGACTTAGGTTGCCCCTGAGAATCAAGAAATGTAATTTCAATTTCTTGATGATTTGGAAATTTCACGCCTCCCACTGAACCTTCACCTGTTTTCGGTTTCCAAGCTTGTTTCCATTTACCAGATTGTGTATTAATTACAATTTCTGGTTTTAACGGTTGTTGTGAACTTGGTTTCCTTTTAACATTTTCCGGTTTTAAAGCCTTTTCAATCACCTTCACATTCTTATGTCGTTGTTTTGTTTCTTGTTCTTTAATAGTGCGTTTATCATGTTTTGGAGAAACATGACGACTTTGTGAGTGACCTTGTTCAGAAGGGGCTCTTTCTACAAAATTTGGTTTTGGAGAGTTTGTGCAGTTTTTGATGATATGTCCAAACTCCCCGCATTTGAAACACGATCTCCTCTCAACAAACTTAGGAGATCCTGTTCGACTTTCACGTGTTGAACCTGTAGACTCAGAGGTACTTGTTCCTTCATCACACCTGTTTGTGTGTTGGGTGTAATTGTTTTGAGCGTTACGCTTTAAAATTCTGACTTTTTGAACAAAATCAGTGTTTGATTTATTTTCAAAAGTCTCAATTTTATCAGTACCTTTTGAGGCCACAAATTTAACGTCTTTTGCCTTCTTCTTGTAACGAGCTCCTTTTGTTTCAGCCTTTGGTTGTGTAACCTTAGGCTTTTGAGCTCGTTGTTGTTGTTTACCCTTAAAAGCGATAGGTTGTTGCTTCGTTGGTGATTTTTGATTTCCAAATTTTCTTTTAACTTCAGCTTTTGGAATCGGATCACACTGAGTTACTGAAACTCTCGGGATCCCCTTTTCCAAAAATTTACTGGTAGTATCTTCAAACACTTTATCAATCAAAGATTGATTGACATTTTTAATTGGAAAAGCTGTGTTTGAATAAATTTTGTCATCACCGACTAAAGTATACAACACGTTATCACTTTTAATGGTAGACACTATCTCAGTGATAGGATCTATCTCTTGTTTAGCACCAGTTGATTGCACCACAGGAGTAGGAGGATCACACTGAATGTGATTCTCAAAAGGCACTTCTACTCCTCTGTTCTTCTCAAGAGATTTATCCTCATCACTCACATCTGGTTCATCATCGGACGAATCATTGTCCTCAATTGTGGGAGGACTTTGATTTGAAGCACATGATGACTTTTCTTTCCGATCAGATGAGCCCTCCGAAGAATTGTCCGTTTTGAACCCTAAGCCAGTTGTAACTTCCCCATAATTAAGAGGTACAGTTGGCTCAAAACGAGGCATATCCTCTTCATCGGGCATTCGAGTATAATTTTGTCTCAAAGGGGGCGGACATTTCTTATACCCAACACCGCTCACATTTCCCTTCAGCTGTTGAACGTCAATAATGTGATCAAGCACAAATCGGGAGTTAGAATAACTCTCCAATTTTTGCTTGATAGCATTATGCTCGCATTTGGCAATGGCTAGTTCCTTTTTGGTTTCCTCAACGATGTTAATGTAATTGTTAATACTAACTTGTTTATGATAAACAACTTTGGTCACTTCGGAAACACTTTTCTTTAAAGTTTCAATTACAGATTTAAAATCTTTTTCGTTTCTAACCAGAGCCATATTTGCCTCTTTGCACTTTGACAGTTCAATAACCAAACTCTGATTGTGACTATGAACCGTTTCAGATTCACGTTTCAATTCAGCACATTCATGTTTTAATTCTTCAAAATCATGTTTAGCATTAGCACATTCATGTTTTAATTCTTCAAAAGCATGTTTAGCATTAGCACATTCATGTGTTAATTCTTCAAAAGCATGTTTAGCATTAGCACATTCATGTTTCAAATCAGCACAATAACTACATATGCTAGGAGTTTTGGATTTTACCTGACTTGTAGAAGCTGTGACATTAGCCATAAAGGCAGTCTGAGAAGAGAAAGATCCATCTTCAGTGAGAATCTTCTCCATTTCTTTTGAAGTAGCATCAGCTTTCTTGATCAAGTCAGATTTCTTGTTAGCATCATTCGACAAATTATCAGCTTCAGAATCAGTTCTTTCATTCAAATTCGATTCTTCATCCGAACTGCCACTGTATCCCGAACTATCATCTTTTCCTGAAGATTCACCATCATTGACATTCTTGACAATTTTAGCATTAAACACAGTTCCTCCTTGATCTCCACCTCCAAATTTTACAGACCAGTCACACCTTTCATCAGTTTTATTTGAGTTGGACGTGGATGTACTTGTTTGATTTATG
Organism: Helianthus tuberosus; assembly: GCA_030545235.1. Lineage (NCBI taxonomy): Eukaryota > Viridiplantae > Streptophyta > Magnoliopsida > Asterales > Asteraceae > Helianthus > Helianthus tuberosus. The sequence goes on along the minus strand of CM060386.1, from coordinate 9,292,550 downwards.
AAAGGATTTTGGTTGCCTTGTTGAGGTTGAGCTTGAGGTGTAGGTTGAAAAAGATAGGCACTTTGATTGAACTGTGGTTGAGTAGTGGTAGCTTGAGGTCGAGATATGGATTGTGAAAGATAAGTACCTAGATCGAACTGTGGTTGAGTACTTTGAGATTGGGCTTGAGATTGGGGTATTGTTTGTGAAAGATAAGTACCTAGATCGAACTGTGGTTGAGTAGTTGTAACTTGAGGTCGAGGTATGGAATTCATTAACAAATCGGCAAGCGAAGGCTGATTTTGAGCTGGTTGTGGATCCGTACTCCAATCCCAAAGGCCTTTGTTACTCATGTTTGATATATGTATGTGAAAAACTGATCACACTCTTGAAAACAGACTGTTAACCCGCTTTTGCAAACCTTCTGTTGAAAATGACAAGTATCTCGACGAAACGCTATCGACGAAAATGTTTGATATTGACTTGCGACGAAACAAGAATGATATTTGTTGTTGAATTTTTTTTTTAATTATTATCGATGAAACTCAATTAAATAAGAACCGACGAAACAAACCTGTTTGTATTTTGAATTAATTGTGACTAAACTTTAAATAAATAAAGAAACCTTAAATGATTGACTTTAAAGCTCCACGAATTTTTTTTTTTTAAACATTAAAATTTAGGGATAAGATCTAGGACACAATATACAACCTTCACTGACACATGACACAATATTCAAACTTCACCTTTGTTGAGATATTTTCAATGAAACCTTATCCTCACTTGCTCAGTTCACATGCAAATCAATATTTATATCCGACTTTCTATATTACTCAATTCTCATTTGACCTCTTTTAATTGAATAGCAATATCACATGGACCTTTATGAATCACAGTGGCCAAGTAAATTGAATCAGATCACATGCAACTCACAAACACTTTAGTCGACAACACTATTAACAATTTAATTTGATTGGACCGAGAATCTGAATTCACATGGACATTATTAATTGTGTCGACGAAACTGATTTGTTGATGGATGTCCGACGAAACTGATTTGATTGACGAAACAGATCTGATAATTTGGATGACGAAACAGCTTGATATGATGACGAAACTGATATGTTTGTGAGAGACGAAACTGAATGATGTGATGTATCGACGAAACAGGAAAGAGGTTGAGTTTGACGAAACTGATGAATGTCCGACGAAACTGATTAAATGCTTCCTTTTAAGAGACGACGAAACATGATGGTTTGTGTGAGACGAAACAGGTTTAGATAAGTCTTGAGAGTTGGTGAGATTTTCAAAGGAACCTTATCTAAATGTCTGACACAATACACAAATTTTCAAACATACACCATGCTTTATCAAACCAACCGAACAACACACCATGCCCTTGCCTTGAAAACACAATTTTCAACTCAAATATAATTTTTTATTTTTCCAACAAATTGCATAGTAACAACACAAAGGATTAAAAAGTGGATATATTGAAGAACAGTTATGAACCTTACTGAAGAACACGATGAAGATATGAGTTTTCCGGCCACTGACGAGATTTCCGAAACCCGAATTCGCTTAAAACTTTAGTAAAAACCAAAGGCTAAAATGTAGAAAAGCAAAATAATAAGGTTTTTACTGCAAAACAACACTTCGAACACTGATTTTCAGCAAATATTTCCGGTAAATATGAATCTTTTAAAGAACAAGAACTGAAAATCTGAAGAACACACTTGATAAAACACGAACAATGTTTGGTTTTAAACAAGGATTAGAGCCAAAGCTCTGATACCAATTGTAGGTCCCGTTTTTCCGGTGGATCGATAACGAAAACCTATCCTTGTTTATCACGAACACGGTAACGGGTGCGGAATCCCCGTGACGGTGCAAACCAAACAAAGTGTAAAACACACGGGTAACCAAAGATTCAATATCTATTGATTAGGGATGAGTACAACCACAAACATATACAAACAATGTTTTAACAGACTCTCACTAAGTCTCTCTGTGCTCATCAGTTTCACACAGAAACTGTGAGGGGTATTTATACTAAACACAGACACAGACATGACGAAATGCATAAAGGCACTCGACGAAACACTAAAGTCGACGAAACACACCTTGTTTCGTCGACATACATATTGATTCTATTCTGTTTCGTCGAGTTGTAGTTTGGCCTAAGACATAAGTCAAAGCCCACTAAAGTCTTCGGCCCACATGTAAGTTTACGACCCAGAACTTGAATCTGTTTACAAATCGTTCACCATTTCATCATTTGCATGCATGAGACAAATGTTGTGACATCACCATGACATCACAATGATGATGTCATGGTGATGTGTAAGCAGGAATGGCTTGCGGCGTTCCGTGCCTCGCGTGTCGAACTCTGGGGCGCACGACGGAGGAATGTCATGACGTCGGGCTTGAGCCGGACCTAACCGAGTCGACCCGAACCGAAACGAACCGAGTCGAGTCGCGTCCACATAAAGTGTACCAACAATATTAAAAGTCAAAAGACTCGGATTAAGAGCTATAACTAAAATACGATGAGATTTCGCAAAACAGAAATTTCGATAGTATGTTCAACTATTGCAATGCCGGACGGGCTGAATGAAGTATAATACCTAATATTTCAAGTAAGCGCAAAACGAATAATGGAATTGCGAAATATTACTGAATCTGTGTGATAGGTCGTAAAAGAGTATGGAAAGGAAAATGCAAACCAATAAAACCGGAGTGTTAAAAACATTAAGATAAAGAACCCGGGTAACGAGTTGAAAGGAATAGGGGCGTAAATCAAATAACGGCATGAGTAAAAATAAACCGACGCGAAAGTGACATAAGAAGTCATAGAGTCGGAAAGATAATCCGAAAGAAAGCAGGTATAGCCTTGGACTACGGTCGAATCAATAAAATTCAAAAATAAATGAATTTTAGGCTCGAAAGGGGTGCCATGACACCAGGAATGTATTTCTAAGTATACGAAAAAAATTACACAAGCAAAGATGATCTGCGGGATCGTCATAACCTTTGGAATTATAAACAAAGTAAGGGTTTAAAGGATTAAAAAAATACAGCGTCAGCAATAGAAAGAAATGAACCAAAAAGGGGTGAAAGCCTAAAGAAATAACCTACGAGGCTAAGCAAAAGAACCTTCGGGTCACTCGGGGTAAAGTATGGGGACCGGATACGATTTCCCGCGTAATGTAATTGCGGATAAGAATAAATTCTTGTCCTCAAATTTTGATATGAGTGATTGGCATGTGTTTAAGAGGAAAACGTTAAACTAAAATTTAGTTTTAGTAAGAAACAACGTTTAACGATTATGAATATTATGAGACAAATTAGAAAATAGTTAATAATAAAGGATATAGGTCTTTACACCGATAGGTGTAAGACGATACATTAGAAAGAAGATTTTGTTAATGAAAGGGTTATGAAAAGTTAAACATGACGTGATGCGATGCGATCATGGTGTAACACCCCGAAAACGGGTTTGGTAATTAAACCCCGTTAATACTAGGAACGGGTAAAATACCGTTAGTGGTAAAACTAACCCGGTGAAAAATTAGGATTTTAATAAATAATTTTATGTTAATAAAATTAGAAAGAGAATAAACGCTTGAGAAAACAAAGCGTATATAAAGCCCGACGGGTTAACGGGACTTAGAAATACTACGGGTTATGACTTCCCCAAACCCATTAAGTAACTAGGGATATCAACCTAGTTGGTTAAGTGTTGTTAAAACAATAAAAGAAACAAGAAATAGATAACCCTTTAAATAACTTGGGTAAATTGAGGGACTAAACCTGGGCAAATGAGATAAGCTTTTATCAAAACAAAATAAAAAAATAAAACACACACATACGTGTGTGTATGTCTGCGATTTTAACCAGAGCCAGGAAGGCTCTCTTGCTCAAAACCCTAAAGTGCCAAGAATCACCAAATTGAAGGGCAGAACTAGCTCAAATCAGATGCATGAACACGAATTCATGATCACCTAGTCATGGGGATTACAAGGTATGTCGAATTTTACGATTTGGTGATACTTTGAGATTATGATGAATAATCAAAATCGAAATTCTGGAATGAATGTTGAATCCATGAGTGTTGTTGTGATTATATCTTAGTCTAGAAACAAACCCTAGTAGAAAACTTGATGAATTGTTGTCAAAACTAGGGATTTGATAATTAACCTATTTTGTGCTAAGTGGGTTTTGATTATGTAGTGAAGATGATGGTTTACACATGTTTAAAATCATCATAGTTGCTAGTAGAAACAAGATACTTGAACAATTTGCAAGTTTGAGTGTTTAACATACATGACTTGAGATGGGTTTTTATGATATGATGATGTTAGTGTCAAACTTGTGATTAGAATCATCATATTAGTTAGTAAGACAAAGTAATTGAACCATTTAGGTGTTTGGGTACATAAATCATATTTACCATGAAATGGGTTGTTATATGATATAGAAGAATTGATGTTAAGATCGTGATATAGATGCTTGAAATCATGTTACCTAGTTGTAAAATGTGTAAAAACAATGTATGCACATTAGGTGTTTGTTAAAATGCCTAAATGAAAACTAAGGTGTTGAAATTAGAGTGAAAATGTGCAATGAATAAGTTGATAAGTCGATTGACTTTAAAAAGTCAAATCGACCAAGTGTATGATCGGATGGTAAATTCGATATAAGAAGAGTAGGATGGAATAGTCGTAAATGATTATGACTAACCTAACCATCTTACTATTACAATGATAGTTTGACGATTAACAAGCTAGGTGAGAGCTTGGGAACAAAGCGGGTCAAACGAAGCAAGAATGACGGAAAAGCATAATTCGGATGCAAGGTAAGTATAGCTTACACTAGTCTTAATTTGTGGAATACTTTCTTATCATATAAATGATGAATGAGTTATCTAAACAATTGAAATATGATGTTCCGTCGTGTAGTCGAACGGAACAAGAAAATCAAAGATGAAAGAAACCATAATAATGGTTAAAAGATAAGTAAATCGATAATTTGGTCATATTATGTCGAAAGCAATAAACGGTTTATAAGTAAAATGACCGTACGGTGTTAAACGGAATGAGTCATGTAGATGAGACGATAATAAATATCATCTCGCATAGATAAACGATTGATTCGGTCAAACGGGTCAAAAGGTGTAGACATCACCTTTTGACAGTATCGACTAATGATTCTTTTGTCGAGTTATATGCTTACAGGAATAGATATCCAATGGATATTCGAATCGTTCTAAATTAGCGAATATAAAGCAAGGTATTAAAACCGGGTTAATAAGTTGACCCGGGCCAGGTATGTATAATAGATCAACTCCTCATTTAGAACTTGGAGATCTATGAGATTTAGGCAAAGTAAAAAGAAACATTCGGTTACCTTAAAAGGTAAACCGAAGGATTTAAATTATAGACAGAGTGTTTTGAAAATAAGATTTGGTTAAAAACGAGATTTTGGGCGTACATGGCTAAGCAAACACTTCGTTGTAAAAGAAGGGTTAAAAATGACCAAAACGCCCTTGTAAACAAAATTAAGCAAACAACTCTTAGAAGTCGCTTGAAAACAAGTTTTATAATCAAGTTAATACTTAGAATAAGTCTAATAGCGTAAGATGTAAATCCTTGGTCAAAAGACTCTATATGAGTCTTTGCCGTAAATTGATAATCCGAAGGGTAAAACTCGGATTAAATAGATCGTCACAGTAAAACCATCACAAATATAGATGTGATGGAAGGTCACTTGATAATCAATGTGGAAATAAAATGCTAGAAAGAAAGGGGTGTGAGTTATGCGTAAAAGTTGCTTAAATGTCCTTAACGGGTCAAAATAAGCACTTGAGTATAAACGGGTTTAAAATGCGTAGAAAACCCAAGGTTTGAGCCAAATATGATAGACGATATAGAACTTAGAAGGTTCACGAGAATTTGGAATCGAACAAACAAGTTTGTTTGATAAATACATGAACGGGTTAAAATGGGTAAATTCTAGTTTAAGCCAAAAGCGTAAAACTCTATAAATTTGTTAATCCGGAAGTCGGATTTTAAATCCATCTGATGAAGAATCAAATTACAAACATGTAGGAAGAAACGGAAGGTCAAACGGATAAGCGGTTTGAAAGATACGAAAGATTTCGTGTCAAATTACGGCAAAATGAAAAACTGGATGCAGGGTCCACCGTAAATTACGGTGCCACCGTAATTTACGGTGGAGCTGATATGGTTACGGTGGTAACCTGCTGATTTATGGTAGAAACATAGAAAATCAGAGGTCACCGTAACTTACGGTTCCACCGTAAGTTACGGTGGAGGCCAGGTTGAAAATTTTGTTTTTGTTATCAATTGTTTCTCGGACTCGTTTAGACACGTTTTAAGTCCTGTATGACTAAAGCATTTCATGTTTATGAAATGTAGGTACACCTTGGATGCCGGAAGACGATCAAGCTCAACGAAGAACCGAACACGATAAAGACACACGCTTCCGCACTTTGACACATAGTAAATTTTAAACAACGAATTCAACCACGTTATGTAGAATAACTTATGATTGGTAAAAGTTTTAATAAACCCGTATTTCCAAATGTTTATGTAATCTTAATTACATGATTGTTTTACGTAAAATTTACGTTAAACCTTGAATAATAAGAACGGGTGTTACACATGGTCATAAAAGGTGATACAGAATACAACAATGTTGTAATAGGAGTTACTAGATATGAAATGATAAACACGCAAAGGAGCCGATGATGGCAATATAGCATACCCGAATGACGAGGTATGAGGTAAAATGGTGACCAATTAGTCTAGGCAATAAAACAAGTTGTAGTCAAAATGATGCTGCGACCTATGTAGAGCGCTTGTCAATATAAGACTAGCGTGAAGTAAGTACGCTGACGAACTCAGTGACTGGATGGTCGAAAGACAACCCGGTCAAAAAGGCGACAAAGAAAGGAAACAAGTGATAAAAGGTTACGATCCAATAGAACATGTGCCTAAAAGACGCACATGTCAATACGAATAAAAACCTTATGTAGAAAAAGAAAGAACGCCTTGGAAAGACGAGACAAAAATAGTAGGTCTAAAACCAAAGGGCTACTTAAAGAAGGTTTCGGGGACGAAACCCTTTTTAAGCGGGGTGGACTTGTAACATCTTGAAAATATAAAACTTTATAATATAATTAAAAAACGTTGAATAAGCAAGAACAAACTAATTAGGGATAGATAACCCAGTTAGATACAAGTCTTGTAATATCAAATAAATGGATGGAAAACTCCTAAATCATAAAGAAAACAACAATTGAGGGACTAGAATGGTTAAACCTGAAACTTGGGATATTAAAACAAAAGATATTACACCAAACACACACAAGAAGTGTGTGTCTGGTCGATTTCTACCAGAGGCGACATAGGGGTTTCCCCACAACCCGAATTCAATCGATTTCCATCAAATTGAAGCTCCTAATCAGTCTTAAATCAAGTTTCAAGCACGAATTAGTGATCACCTCACTGAAGGGATCACAAGGTATGTGAAATTCTAGTGTTTTGATTCATCTCAAGTTCTTGGTTAATGAAGAAAAATCGAAATTTAAGCTTGATTGTGTCTTGCATGTATGTAATTAGAAGAAATATGGTGTCCAGGGATGAACCCTAGGTGAAATCTTGTTAAAAGATTTCATGATAAATATAGAGTTTATAACCACCATTGTAGGTGATTAATGAACTTGAAGAAAACTTGATAAGCCCTAGAGTTATGATCTTGTTCTAGCATAAATCTGAATTTAAGAATAAATTTCAGAAATATTGATGTTGAGACATGTGTAGAATTGACTAATTGAAGTTAGTTTAGATGATAATTACAAGTCATGAACTTGGTTTTGTTTATATAAAAATCTGACCAACTAGGTGTTTGATAGAACGCCTAAGTGAGGATTAAAATGTTAAAAGTTGGGTAAAAAACGCAGATTTGATCATGGTAGAGAATTATGCGTTAAAGCTTATGAAAGAGTTCTAAACTTATTGTGAATTGAACTCTTTAGGCAAAGAATCTGGAACGTCAAGCGGACACGCCGGGGGAGATACGCGCTTGAAGGGTGTGCTCTAAAGGTACGTGACTTATTGTCTCGTTACATTTATATAGATAAACCTAGTCATAGATATGTTCAATATTGATATGGCGAAAATGATGGCGTTTGGTATGTCAATGAAGTGGTGTAACTCACTCGACAACCAAACGGGTCAAACTCATTAAATAAGTATGTTGTTAATGTCATTGTTTAAAATAGCCGTGTTGGAATGTCAATGAAGTGATGTAACTCACTCGACAAAACCCAACAGGTTAAATAATGGTCGAATTGTTAGTACTTGAAACAACTTAAACATCATTCGTTAAATTTGGGTTATAAAGCGTAAACCACGGAACGGAAGTGATACGCTAAGGTTGACAAGCCCGGGAATGGGAAATTATGGTGAGAAACCAACATTGATGAATTATGTAAGTACATGACCTATGGTTTCGTTATGTCATGTTATTTAATTATTTTAGTCCGTTGTGTTGGAAAATAGCTAAACAAGAAAATCTCGTTAAGTCACGGAAGTGACAAAGTGACTTAGATGAGCCAAACGGGTCGAATAACCAAATAATGCGTGGTAATGCATTGTAATATGATTACTCGACTTTCGTTATTGTAAATAAAAGACATGTTAGAATACGAGAAAATTAGTGTGATGGTTTATTAGAATGAGAAATCCGAGGATTTGGGTTTGGGTGAAATGAAATAAGGGAACAAACATAAAGTTGCAGAGTCCACCGTAAGTTACGGTATCCACCGTAACTTACGGTGGAGAACAAATTGCTACGGTGATTTAGTACTGCCTTACGGCAGACCAAGACTATCCATGAGCAACCGTAACTTACGGTAGATACCGTAAGTTACGGTAGAGCCAGAAAGTTTTGTTGAAACTTTTAATAACCCAGCTAATCGAATCCGTTTCGAGTGTAGTTTCGATTATGCCAAATTTTATAAGAACCCTAGTACTAATATTTGCCAAACTTCCAGCTTTTTAGGTATTGCAAGTACGCGGATGATGATCGAGTCAAAACTTCAAGAACCGAACATACATTTTGGACGCTTCCGCATTAATATAATCTAGTTAAACTGTGTTGTTGTAAACATTGTTGAATGATGAATGGTTTATTTATGTTAATCAACTATGTCAAACACTATGATGAAGTATAACTTAGTTTATTAACTAAGATTTTTAAAATTTCAAATTTTGTGTTTATGTATACTATATTTTTATGATAACTAAATTAGAATAAAAGACGGGTGTTACAAGTTATAAAAGATATTTTGTGCCGTGTGCATTCAAACTAATTTTCTTAAACTCTTTTCAAAATGAGTCAGTTAATTGTATTTACCAGTGTAAACTGACGTATTTTCCAAAAATGCTAAGTGCAGGTACTAGACGAAATAGGCTGGCTACTCCTGGCATCATTAATCAAGTCTTGCAATCTCTATATGTTAAAGTCTGTTGAACAATGATCTTTTTAACTTTTGATCCGCCTGTGGATCCTTTACGGTCCGTTTGTAATACTTTGATATTACTTTTTATTCGGTTTGTAATGTGATTCATCTTTTGCTTCCGCTGTGCATTTAAATTGTGTTGTTTGACTATGATGATATCAACTACGTCACGATACTCCCCACCGGGCCCACCGGTAATACGTGGAAATATCGGGGTGTGACAATATATATATATATATATACAAACACACAGTTGACCCCGGATAGCTCACGAGGCATTTAACTCGTTTACACCCCCTAATTGATCATTTATTTATTTGTGAACCGAACTAATTATCTCTTAGGTCAAATGAGCAGAGTTTGAGCTTAGGCGAGCATGAGCTCAGGCTCAGCTCAGTTCTAAATAATTAATGAACTAGTAATAAGACCCGCGCGCGTTGCGGCACGGGTACATCGAATGGAATAGTCCAAACATTATGTGATGTGTTAACCATATGAAAACGTGCATTTCGACATATCATAGAAAACATAACAGGTATAACAGAAAAACTGACATGTATAATCGAAAGAGATTAATTAGAACTTTTGGAAATAAAGGGAAAAAAAGAAACCACAATTTGACTCCACTCGGTTCGAAACAAAATTTGCGAAACATTCATATAATAAGCAAGGAAGCATATTATATTTGACCTCACTCATTTCCCAAAAAAAGTTTACGTTGAAACATACACTAACTCGAATTTATACCAAAACGTACACATAAGTATGGATGTAAAAATGTTTTTTTGAACAAAAAAAAATATTATATTTGATCTGACTTATTTCCAGAAAAAAGTTTATGTCGAATAGAGAAAATCGAATTCATACCGACACATACATAAAAATATACACTTAAAAATAGTTTTTTTAAGTAAAGGAAGTAGAGGGGTAAACTTGAAACAAATTATTTGTAGTAAAAAATTTAATAGGCTAAACACGTGTGTAAAATCATGCCAAGTAGCCCAATGCCACACTACCAACAACAGAAGAGCTTGTAAAATAAAATAAATAAAAAGAGTAAAAATAACTCTGAGCAAAAAACATATGTAAATTCATTGAATCATGCACACCCGTTGCGGTATGTTAATGCGAAGAAATTAGACTGAAACGTAAAATGTAGAAAGAAAAAACCAAGTCAATTTAGGACCCGCACATTAGAACGAACTTGTCAAACGAAGAATAATAGACGTGTTGCGACGGGCCTGTCAAATAGGAAAAGCAGACAAAAAACATTGAACCGTACACACACGTTGCAGCGTGTTGACTCGCCAAATTTTGAACGAAACGTAGAACAAAAAACTTGCAAAAGATGAAAAGTATAGAGGACTAAAGTTGAAAATAAAAAAAGTGTTGAGGTTAAATTGTAAAACATGAAAGTTTTTGGGTTAAAAGTAAATAAATAAAAAAAGTTAAAATGAAAAGATAAAAACTTTAGTTGAAAAATGAAAATGAAAATGAAAAATGAAAGAAGAAAATTTTTGAAAATCACCCCATGCACATGGTACAAGTAATAATGCAAGAAAAACTTGCTTATTTATAGTATAAAAATTTGTTTGAAATATAACTTTACTTAAATAATTAAAGAAATCTTTGCTTACGTTAATGTTAATCCTTTGCACAATGCCTATTTTGAAAATTTTCAATTTCATAATTATTATTTTTTTTCTTATTTTTCGTTTTTGTTTTAGTTTTTTTATTCTTTTCATAAACTTAATTCTATATTTTCTTTATTTTTATTAGTTAACTATTCAAATAAATTATCAGTGAAATTAATGAAGATTAAATATGTAAGTTGGTATATACCAAACTAACGAAAATGTAATATAACTAGTGGATGACCCGCCCGCGTTACGGAGCGATGACCGAATAATGAACTAGTGTTAGGCAGCTAACAATTAAATCGAGTCAACAAATTAAAACAAAACACTTTTAAATATTGTAATTTTTAATTGAGGGAAAGTTGTATTTTTTGACTGGGGTAAAATCGTAATTTGCCAAAAGCTAAAGTGATCGCAGTACTGTAGATTTGAACCAGAGGAAAAAATGTAAATTTTCACAGAGGCAAACTCGTAATTTTGAACCTGCGGTAACAACGTAAAATAAATTTGAACTAAGGGCACAATCGTAATTTTAAGCTGGAGGCAAAACCACAATTTTATTTTGAACCGAGGGCGAAATCGTAATTTTGAGTTGGGGGCAAAAGCATAATTTTATTTTGAACTGGGGAAAAACGTAATTTTGAACTGAGGGCGAAATCATAATTTTTTAAACTGGGAAAAATCACATTTTTGAACAGAGGGCAAAATCGTAATTTTTAGCTAGGGGCAAAAACATAATTTTATTTTGAACTGGGGGGCGAAAAGGTAATTCAGAGCTGGGGGAAAAACGGAGGGCAAAACAGTAATTTTAAATTGGGAACAAAATTAAAAATGAGTTTTTGAATCGATGGCGAAAGCGTAATTTTGAGCTAGGGCCAAAATTATAATTTTATTTTGAGCTGAGGGCGAAAACGTAATTTTAGCTAGGGGCAAAATTATATTTTTATTTTGAGCTGTGGGCAGAAACGTAATTTTAAACGAAGGACGAAAGCGTAATTTTAAATTGGGAATAAAATTAAATTAAAAACAGCTTGTTCCAAAGGGAGAGTGCCTGACACTATTCCCCCCATCTTGTAAATGTATATGTAGGATAATTTATCAAGATATTTATAAAAAACACCATCTTCTAACATGTATATTTAAATAAAGAAAATGATATTGAATATACTGTTTTTAATAGAGGCTCATCAGCTAACCTTAGTTAAACGTAAAATAAGCAAGAGCCAAATTAAGAGGTTATGTTAACAAAAAAAGGTTTACAATTAACTAATTATAGGGTGGGGTGTTGGGTTCATTAGTAAAGCTATTGGAGTTAAGGTTTTGCATTTCTTCACCCACCTTGAAGACAGATTTAGTATAATTTAAGCCGTTTAAAAAAAATAACTAATTATAATTAAGATAATAACATATTTACTTATAAAACAGTTGTGAAATTCTATCGTAATGTTTTTTTTTTTGTAAATGCTCAAATTATTTTTGTGATATATTTTGAGATTTATACATTTATGGTAGAGGTGGTAATTATAACTCCTCCTTCAAATATTGCGCTAATATCAGTTAAAAATATTGTATATAAACTCGTATGGGTCTACTCAAATTATATAATGTAACGAAACAAGCAACTCTTACAAAACCTTATAGGTTAAAATGTCTCTGAGTGGTGTATTATTCATGACCACTGTTTGTCTCTATCATCTTCTCGTTGCATTCACCGTCTACTTGTCATCCCATACATCATTGTAGCCCATACCACCATCAGCACAACTGCTTCCGCACCCACCACCACCGCCTCTGCCTTTGACGTCATCCTCCCCCCCCCCCCCCCCCCCCACACACACACACACAATGTTGTCGTCTCCAGGACCACCACTACCAACACCGCTACCACCCGTCTCTGCCTCAATCACCGACACCGTCGACACCACCTTGTCTTCATTGTTGCCACCATAAAACCTGCAGTCTCTAGGCGCTATAAAATAACATATCTCATAAATCTATTGTAGTAATTTTGTTTTATAACGACTCATTACAACCAAAATTCATTTTGAGTGCAAACCGTTTTGACCCGAACCAAACTAGCCATAAAAAACAGTCTAGTTTGACCCAACATCATTTCGCTCATATTACATTTTGACTTTTGACCTAAACCCAGTTTAACTTGAACCCATTTTGATTGTCATGAAAACCCACGCTACCATCATGTTTACCATGTTTAGCTAGAAGAATTATGGATAAGGATAGATTGTGATATCTTACTTTTGTGATTTGTCATATATATTAATCTCATTACTTGACGTGAAAATATACAAAACTGGAGAGAATTTATTTGATATGAAACATGCATAATTTCTCATTATTTATAACATGCCTCTTTCACATCAAATAAATTCTCTCGAGATTCGTATATGCATATATTCACGTTAAGTAATGAGATTAATATATATGATAGATCACAGAAGTATATGTATATTCTCGTCGAGATTAATCCAAAAATTCCTAGATTTATCACTATCGTCTAGTATAACTAATGTACAACATCATGTGAAGGTCCGGCAAAACAAAAGGTAAGATATCAAAGTGTATTTTCTAATCCATTCCATATTCTAAACGGATACAAAGTGTTACTTATGATACTCTCCCCAAAGCATCCTTTCATATCATTGTCACTAATCATTAAAAGCATGTCACCAAATTTAACCTGAGGTATATTTTATTACACCAAAGAAATAAAGTAGACAAAGGTACAAAACAATATAAGAAAAATGAATACGAATCGAATTCTAGAAATATATACTGACAAATGTGTGTTGCATGTTGATATACAAATTCTGTTCATGTCTTTTTCTATTTTTTTTTTAAGTTTAAAATATTTGAAGGACCCAAAGGATCTCCTAGACCCCCACTAAAAATTAAATAAGCATCAAGAAACAAAAAGGGTTGGAAAAAAAGGCACCTTAAGAGGCTAAGAAGCTCCACTTTTGGCAGATTGTGTTTCTACCATCAATTTGATTCATCTTTCACATGTTCAGAAATCATATAATTTGATTTATCTTAAACATATCACGTCATAACATCACTAAAAGTGGTTGATGTGTGTTAACATCATCACAATTATGTATTTTTTTTATTAAGTATATATTTGCGTGTTTTTAGTGTCGATGTATATTTATGATCATGATAAAACAACTAATGAAATCAGATCTCAAAGCTTATCCAAAAATGTTACTTGAAATATTAGATACTTAAGTATAACTTTAAAACTTTATAGTTTTATTAAGTGTCTACATATTCACACACCATGGTCCCTATTTACACACCCTTGTATATGCCTCGTATAGTTCTATACGCCGCATATAACCTTTATCAATTTCCAAGAGAATATCTGATTATGTCATATTTTGTCTTACATGACTCGTATAGGTCTATATGGGGCGTCTAGACGAAAAATATCATTTTACCCCTTAGTTAGGCCTAGATTGGGGGTAAATTAGTCTTTTTTGCCTCTCTTATATTCCTAGTATAGGCCTGTATGAGGCGTATGTATATAACGCAAATTACCATTTTAGCCCTGAGTTAGGCCTAGACTGGGGGCAAAACAGGGCTATAATAGTCTTTTGGACCACACTATACGCCCAGTCTAGCCCTATATGCGGCATATAATATAATTTTTTTTTGTTTTCTCTTTTTAATATCCATAACACTAATATTAATTATAAAAACTCATATTAATATCAATAACACTAATATTAATTATAAAAAACTCATATTAATTATAATAACTCTAATATTAATTATAAAAAAAATCATATTAATTATAATAACTTGTATAGGCCTGTAGGTGTAGTATAGGTCTCATATAGGACTATAGATGTGGTTTAGGTCTCGTATAGGCCTATACATATGTTGTATCATATCTTGTACTTGTTATTTTTATTTATTTAAAATAGAAAACTTATTTTGTATAAAAGTTTACTAAAACGATTAATATTGTATAATATGTTTGTTAAAAAAACCTTATATACATCTCATATAGACCTATACGTGACATATATGGGGCATGAGTCATATACGAGACCTATACGAGTGGTCCTATACGCCCCGCCCCGTATAGGCCTATACGAGGCATATAGGAGCAGCCAAACCAGAATTGACATGAGTCAGACACTGAGTGTGATGTAACCCTATATGCTCCGTATAGGCCTATACGAGGCATATACGAGACAAAGGGTGTCCAAATTCAAAATATTAATTATTGTACTTTTAATATTATATAATAATTTAGTATATTAAACTTTGATGTGGCAGGTGCGTATCATATCCGTTTCAGATAACTGGACATGCATTATAATTCTTATATCTAGTCTTATGGTAGGGATAGTGTACATTAATTCAAAAGCATGAGAAGTGTGAGAAGTGTTTTAAACCATTAGATATTTGATCTAATGGATGAGATCAATAGGGACCAAATTATAAATTGTGTTTTAATTCTTTGGACTGATTTGAAAATTGTAGGGGTAATAGTGTCTTTGTATATCTTTCAAATTAGGTAACATTTACTAAATTCTAGCGATTCACTCCTAAATTCTAGCGATTCGATTTTAAACTTATTCTAAAATTCGGACATTCTAAAAAAATTCAGAAATATGTAACTACTACAATAAATATATAACATTATATATCCATTATATAACACTATATAACACCATATAATATCGTATAACACTATGTAACACCATATAACACTATGTAACACTATATAACACTATACATATATCATAGACATGCTATCAGAAAAATATAACACTATATAACTCCAAATAACACTATATAACACCATATAACACTATACATCTGTTTTGGTCAAAAAATCTGATGAGGATAATGCAACCAAACTCTTTGTTACGGGGAATGATGCTTTAAATGTGTAACAATGATAAGGATCACTTCAATGTAAATTGCACAAACGACACAAGGATTTATACGGGGAAAAAGCCCTTGATCAAGAGTTGATCTCCGGCACAAAAAACCCCGGGTGATGGAAACTACCGATCACCAAGCTCAAATAAATCAATAAATGTTTACAACTTCGGATAGTAACGAGCTAGGTACAAGGATCATTATGGTGAAATGTGTAAAAGTGAGTGAAAACTAATAAGTGTTCGTCGAGAGCTTCACGAGTGCGATTGTATGAGAGTGTGTGTAGCTAAAAATGGCGAAGTGTTCTAATTCTAGCTCGTCACCCCTTTAAAAATAGAAGTTAACTAAAATAACAAACTATCCGACTTTTGTGCCAAGCTCCCACGTTCTCCACAACGTCCATTTCCAGTCAAACGTGAGCGAAATACCCGTGGAATATTCCATAGTAACGTTGCCAAGACCAAGTCAAGCTTGTTACTCCTGCGAAATAATACGAAACACAAACAAACAATCGTTAGTATGAGGATCCTTAAGGTGATCTATGATCCTGATCCTGAAGCTCTTCTGAGGATCACTATCTGTCACAGAAGTAAGGATCATTAATTAGGATAACAAGTAAGGATCACTAATTGTTAGAAAATCCTCCCCTAACAATTGCCCCCAAAATATAAGGAGTGATATGTAAAATGAGCGAATTATATTTTCTTGATCTTATCCGCAACTAACTATCGTAAATATAGCCGTTATTGTAGAACTATCCGTTGCAACCATGACGTCATAGAAGTGACAACCCTGCACAATCATGATTATAAATAGGAGATATAGATAGGATCGATTGCATTTAAAATTTCAGAGATACTCCCTTTATAACTGCATTCCGAAGATAAACAGGTATTCTCTCTTCATCTTCTTCCTTCTTTTGCTCTGTTTTCCGTTTCTTTCCACCATTCTATCAAAGATGTTGCTCCGGAACTCCCCAGCTAAGGATCACCCGAAAAACAGCCCACTGAAAAGCCAGGGGATCATCGAAGATTCCATAAAAGAACGTTGCTGTTTCAACGATGCACAGATTGATAGGATCCGCCACTGCTTCCCGGGGAACACCGTGTTTAAGTCTTTTGATCCCAATGCCCTGAGTGATCATATTTCCGACAACTGGGTTGCTTTTCCTGTCACTCCGTTCACCATAGGCTATACATATCCTTTCCCAGCCTTTACCCAATCTTTCTTTTCCCTAACCGGCATCTCTTATATCCAAGCCATGCCGATGATATGGAGGGTTTTGTACACCCTTGAAAGGATCATCGAGCAGGAAGGGATAGACCTAGGAATGTCAGAGCTGGGAGAGCTGTATGATCTTACTACCTTTGGTTCTCATCGTTATTTGTTTAAACGTAAGCCTGGTGAGGAACACCCGATCTTCAAAGCTACCAAGAATGATGCTAATTGGAAGCGACGTTTCTTTTTCGTCAAGAGAGATTCTATTGATGACGGAAAGGTTCTACCCAAGAAATGGGCTACCCATGGTAGGGTGGAGGATCCTGAGAAGGATCACCAGAAAACTTTCTTTTGATGTAAGGATCACTTATATATTTTTGCTTTCTTGTTATGCAGCTATCTCCGTCTCACACCTCAGACTGTCTCCTGCTGCCAAAGAGAGCCTCATCGCTTTCAAGAAACTTGATCCTGAAACAAGATCTTTCAAGACAACCACCCAGGATTCTCAGGAGGTATCCTCAGGCTCTGTCACGATGTCAAGTAAGTATCTTTGTTTAAAAATTTAAATAAATAGTGAAACATAAATGTAGTGAAGATACTTATCTTGTTTTGGTTGTGTAGGTGCTGGAAAATCCACCAAGTCTGCTTCAAAGTTCAATGTCACCGATCTCACCACCGTCAGATCCTCCAAAAGAAAGGCTCCTACCAGTCCGACAGCTTCAGTCCCCAAGGCACCCCTCAAAGGAAAGGGAATCAAGAAGAGAAAGGCCTCTGAAGCTGAGGATCTGCAGGGTCTGCCTCTGATCCGTCACCAATTCCTTGAGTACTTCAACGATGTAAGGATCACTTTCTCTGCTCGTATATCCTGTTGACATATCCTGCTGATATATCCTGCTGATTTGAGGATCACTTGGTCCTGACCTTATCTTTTATCCCCTTTGCAGAAATTCTCTGAGATTGAGGATTATGTTGGCCACGTTGAGGATCAGGATAGGAAGATTGCCGACCTCCAGCAGGTTGCATTGCTAAAGGACCTCAAAATTGCTGATCTTCATAAGGAAGTCCGGGATGCCAAACAGGAGACGGCCAAGGTGCTGGTTAATGTTGACTACGAGAAGCATGAGATCACCGAAGACGCCAAAGTCTCTGCCGCCATAGCAATGTACAAGACCAAGCTGCAAATGGCCTTGGAAGCTCAGGATCCTACTTTTGACAAGAGCACCTGGGATGTGGAAGGCTGGAAGGCAAGGCTGGCTGAACTGGACGATGAAGAAGCTGAGGAGGTTGAAGAGATCCTGACGATCGAGGCTGGACGCAAGGGTGAAGGTGGTGAAGCAAGTGGAGCTGGAGGTGGTAATGCAGCGAAGGTCTAGGCTGCATGATTGGGCGATGATGGAAACTTCTAGACATAGCCGGAGCCCAATTTTTTAGTTTGATGGTTGTTTTGTTGAACAATTTGATGGTTTGTACTGAACAATAGTTTTAGGATTAAGGATCATGTATGATCCTTTGGACAATAGGTAGGATTGCAAATGGTGGAGGGATCCTCTGTTTGGGGGATGAAACCATTGTGATCCTACCGCCTTTATATTCCTGCACTACTTTTGAACCTATTATCATGGACACCCTTTACCTACCCCAGCAGACGGGCCACGTATTGCTGGTAGATGCTCGGGGTAGGTAATTTTGACAACCTTTTAGGGTTTAATCTTTTATTAATAAATAAAACCTTAATCTTTTGTCGCTTATCTTGTATTGTTATCCTTTTTGTCTCTTTAATTCTCAATTGTTTTGATGTACACTTATTGAATAAATAATTTTGAACAAGTCAGATTGAAAATATTTAGGACATAATCCATGATCAAATATCCTATAGTTAAAGAATCCCAAAAAGTAATATATTTTAAGGATCACAAGCTTAGTTGTCAAATTTTAGGGGTTATTCAAATAAACAATGAATTGAATTAAAAATAGTTAAGGATCATACCTGAGGATCCAAGTTAGGATCCTAACCATAATAAGGATAACTATAAGATAAACCTTAGAGAGAAGTAAGGATCAAGGACCCCTAGTTGCTTATCTTCAAGGACCTGAAATAGAGCATAACTTGGGACTAAGCCAATATAAAATAAGAGTTAGCAACTGGGGACAAGCCCAAGGATAACTGGGGACAAGCCCAAGGATAACTGGGGACAAGCCCAAGGATCGTATGTAAACTGGAGTATGGCCCTAACTGGCGACTATCCAAACTTAGTGACATGAAAATGTCAAAACCTTAGCTAACGTGAAAACGTTAGAAACCTTAGGAACGGATGTATGGTACGTCTACCATTATACGTAGGATCCTAAGTATAGCCAGTACAATGGAATTATCAGCCCCTAAAGCGAGTACTGGTCCCACTGCCTTGAACTATACCAGGATCATCATGCGCTACAGGCGGAACTGGGGTCAAGCCCAAATAACTGGGGTTAAACCCAAAGGACGGATTGCTTCTACAGATAACCAATATTTTGCTAAGGATACCTGAACTTTCAAAACTTAAAATCACGTGAGAGATGGATAAAGGACACATGATCCTTATCCTTATATAAGAAAATAAGGAAATGAAATAGTTCAAGATTAGGACATTACCAAAGTAAGGATCACCGATATTTCAAGGATCCTTCAAGGATACCCCTAACGTAAGGATCATCTGTGCCATGAGGATCCTTCTCACATGAAATATTTCTTCAAGTGGACAGCGTTCCAAGCTCTTGGTAGCAAATCACCTTCCATGGTTAGCAATCTATATGCCCCCTTTCCTGCTTCAGCTTCAATCAAATAAGGGCCTTCCCATTTTGGAGCCAATTTTCCATCAGCAGGATTGGTGGTATTCTGAAATGCTTTCCTTAATACCATATCTCCAACTTGAAACTTCCTGATCCTGACATTTTTGTTGTAAGCACCAGCCATTCTTTGTTGATAACTGGCCATCCTTATCCTAGCCATATCCCTGATTTCTTCAATAGTATCCAGGTCTTGAGCCAAGTTCTCATCATTTTCCTCAGGATCACGGGTACTTGTTCTAGCAGTCGGAACCACCATTTCTGTTGGGATCACTGATTCTGCCCCAAATACCAAAGAGAATGGCGTTTGGCCAGTAGCATTCTTAGGGGTTGTCCTATCAGCCCAAAGCACATAAGGTAGTTCTTCTGCCCATTTCCCTTTCTTGGATCCAAGCTTCTTCTTCAAATTGTTGATAATGATCTTGTTGGATGATTCTGCTTGACCATTAGCTTGTGGGTGGACTGGTGTTGATGTTATCATCTTAATCCCCCAGCTGTCACAAAAGTTAGTGGCTCTGCCCCCAATGAATTGAGAACCATTATCACATATAATTTCAGAAGGAATACCGAATCTAGTTATTATATTTCTTTTAATGAAGGATATAACTTCCTTTTCTCTGACTTGGGCAAAAGCTTAAGCCTCTATCCACTTGGAGAAGTAATCAGTCATAGCAAGCATGAATACTTTTCCACCAGGTGCCTTAGGGAGCTTACCAACTATATCCATACCCCATCTCATAAATGGCCAAGAGGAGGATACAGGATGCAAAAATTCAGCTGGTTGATGAAGGATATTGCTGTGTCTCTGACAAGGATCACATCTCTTAGCATACTCCACAGCATCTCTCTTCATGGTTGGCCAATAGTATCCTGTCCTCAAGATCCTTGAGAATAATGCTCTGCCCCCAGTGTGGTTTCCACAATCTCCTTCATGGAAGTCTTTTAAAACTTCTTGGATTTCAGGATCCTCAATGCATCTCAAGTATGGTCCTGCAAGAGATCGTCTATACAACATATTATTTAAAATTGTGAATTGAGATACCTTAATTTTGAAAGCCCTAGGGTTTTCTCCTGTAGGAATCTCTCCATGTTGTAAGTATCTCATGATTGGTGAGATCCATGATCCTGAATGAGTTTGAGTATCCTCACTGGGGATAATTGCAGAATCTTGCCCTATCTCCATGGCCGCATGATCCTCGATAGCCGGGGTCAGGATATGGATAATAGGGATCTTGATATCCTCCGGGATCTTCAAAGATGATCCTAAGTTAGCCAATGCATCAGCTTCTGTATTTTCTTCCCTTGGTACCTGTGTCAAACTAAAGGAAACAAAAGAGAGTGCCAATTCTTTGACTATCTCTAAATATTTGGTTAGCTTTTCACCTTTAACAGCATAGGATCCATTAAAGTGGTTTGTAATTAACAATGAATCTACATGTACCTCAAGATACCTGATCCCCATATGCTTAGCAATTTGCAAACCAGCAATTAAGGCTTCATATTCAGCCTCATTGTTAGTGGTTTGGAACTCACAAGCTATAGAGTGGGGTATTATGTCCCCCTGTGGCGATTTTAGTAGTATTCCAAGCCCTGTGCCTTTGACATTTGAGGATCCATCAGTATAGAGTATCCAAGGATCCTTGGTCTCCTCTAGCTGCTGGACTTCTAACTCAGCTTCTTTTTGTAAATCACTACTGAAATCAGCCACAAAGTCAGCTAATGCTTGGGATTTGATGGCTGTCCTAGGCTCATATCTTATGTCATAGGCACTAAGCTTCACTTCCCACTTGGCCATCCTTCCTGACATCTCTGGTTTCCTGAGGACATTCTTAATTGGAAAATTAGTTTTAACAACAATAACATGAGTTTCAAAATAATGTCTCAACTTAGTAGATGCCATAATTAATGCAAGAATAAGCTTTTCAAGGTGTGAATACCTGGATTCGGCATCAAGTAAACTTTTACTTACATAATAGACAGGATGTTGTGTACCTTCATGATCCTTAACAAGGACCGCACTTACTGCTTTTGAGGATACTGCAAGATACAAGGATAGCACATCGCCTTTTTCTGGTTTCATCAAGGCCGGGGCTGAGGATAGGCAATCTTTGAGAGCTCTTAAGGCATTTTCATGCTTCTCAGTCCACTCAAATTTCTTGTTCTTCCTTAGGATATCATAGAATTCTTTGCACTTCTCTGAGGATTTGGATATAAATCTGTTCAAAGCTGTTATCCTGCCTGTTAGCCTTTGAACATCCTTAGCATTGGCCGGAGATTTGATGTTCACTATTGCTTTGATTTGTTCCGGGCTAGCTTCAATGCCTCTCTTTGTCACCATATATCCTAAGAATTTACCTGCTTTAACACCAAAGTGACATTTTGAAGGATTAAGCTTCATATTATATTTATCAAGGATATCGAATGCTTCCTCCAAGTCTCTTAGGTGATCCTCAGCCTTTATTGATTT
The DNA here is from genome assembly GCA_030545235.1 of Helianthus tuberosus. Classification (NCBI taxonomy): domain Eukaryota; kingdom Viridiplantae; phylum Streptophyta; class Magnoliopsida; order Asterales; family Asteraceae; genus Helianthus; species Helianthus tuberosus. The sequence goes on along the minus strand of CM060386.1, from coordinate 9,269,956 downwards.
TACCACCATATCGTCTATGTAAACCTCCATAGTTTGTCCAATCTGATCCTTGAACATCACATTCACTAGCCTTTGATAAGTTGCACCTGCATTTCTTAGTCCGAACGGCATAGCAATATAGCAGTATATACCAGTTGTTAGGGGTGGATTTCTAAATAACCAGTGATCCTTATTTGCTGTTGGATTTAGTGATCCTCAACTCTGTCTGAAGTAGTGATCCTCAGAAGTGTTGTAGGATCAGGATCATGGATCACTATAAGGATCCCAGTACTAACGGTTGTCTACTTTGAATTCGTGAATGTTTTGCAGGAAGTTCAACTCGGACTTAGTCTTGGCGACATTCCTGGAGAATATTCCCAGACTATCCCGCACGTGCTTGGCCAAAAATGGACGTTGTGGAGAACGTGGGAGCTTGGCACAAAAGTTGGATAGTTAGTTTTAGTAGTTAATTTCTATTTTAAAAGGGGTAACGAGCTAGTAGAAAAACACTTAGCCATTTACAGCTACACACACTCTCATACACTCGCATACTTGAAGCTCTCGACGAACATACATTCGTTTTCACTCACTTTACACATTTCACGATAGTGATCCTTGTACCTAGCTCGTTACTATCCGAAGTTGTAAACATTTATTCATTTATTTGAGCTTGGTGATCGGTAGTTTCCATCACCCGGGGTTTTTTGTGCCGGAGATCAACTCTTGATCAAGGGCTTTTTCCCCGTATAAATCCTTGTGTCATTTCTGCGATTTACATTGAAGTGATCCTTGTTATTGTTATACATTATTAGCATCATACCCCATAACAGAGAGTTTGGTTGCAATATCCTCATCAGATTTTTGACCAAAACAGTTTGGCGCCCACCGTGGGGCAATTGGTGCTTCATCCTTAGAAAAATTCGTATTTCTGGGCTCATTTCGGTTCACTACAACCAAGCAAATGGCTTCCTCAGCGAAGAATGCTTCAAATTTGATGCCCTCATTCACTTCTTCTCAAGGCGTTCCCCCTTTGCCTCCACCACCTTCTGGATCCCAGAAGAATGCTGAGAATGCTGCGAAGAAACCAACTCCCATTTTCTCAAAACCTCCAACTTCTTCTGCTTCTTACACTCCCACTACTAGTGACATGTTTACTTTGATTTTGCAGATGAAGGATCAGATACGGCAACAGGATAAGACCAATGATAAGATTCTAAAAGAAATCGGAGATCTCAAGAAACAAAAGACAACGGCAGAGGATCATTCCCCACTGGTGCCGAAATCCTTGAATTTTGATACTCCAGTGATTACTTCTCAGCCATCAGTGGTTCCAGATGTTCAATATGTGGGTGGACCAAAAGGAGTGCACTATGGAACAACAACAATGACCCAGGCATCAGGTTCATATTTCCAGCCAGCGGGATCCTATCCTCAGCATATTGGATCCCTCACGAATTCAGGAGGATATTCAGGAATGCAGCAGATTCAAGGATCCTCCTTCGTTCCAGGAGCAACCCAGGTTCAAGGATCCTCCTTTGTTCCAGGATCATCCCAGGTTCAAGGATCCTCCTTCGTTCCAGGATCATCCCAGGTTCAAGGATCCTCCTTTGTTCCAGGATCATCCCAGGTTCAAGGATCCTCCTTCGTTCCACGATCATCCCATGTTCAAGGATCCTCCTTTGTTCCAGGATCATCCCAGGCTCAAGGATCCTCCTTTGTTCCAGGATCATCCCAGGTTCAAGGATCCTCCTTTGTTCCAGAATCATCCCAAGTTCAAGGATCCTCCTTTGTTCCAGGATCATCCCAAGTTCAAGGATCCTCCTTTGTTCCAGGATCATCCCAAGTTCAAGGATCCTCCTTCGTTCCAGGATCGTCCCAGTTTCAGGGATCCTTCCAGATGCCAGGATCCTTGAGGAGTTTGCAAACATGAAGTTCAGATGTCCATCAGGGAGATTTTATTCCAATGCAGACCAATGCTTCTACTGGTCCCTCGATCATTCCAGAGCCTCAACAATATGGATTAACATCCAATCTTCCTAATCTGAATCCAATGGGAGGTAACACTTTTAATAATTCTTATACTACTAACCATGGTCTTATGCAGGATCCAGGTATCAATCATGCCATGGCCAGAGAATTGCAAAAGTTAAAGGATATGATATCAAGTGTTCCAGGAGTGGTCAAACCTATCCCAGAGATTGCAGATGGGAGCCACAAGATATCTCGTTTTGCACCACCAATCTGTGATGCTGAGATACCCAAGAGGTTCCATGTGCCAACAATGAAGCTGTATGATGGTTCGACAGATCCTGAGGAACACATAGCACAATACAGGGAGAGGATGGAGATCAATCCAATTCCAGAAAGGTTAAAGGAAGCATGCCTGTGCAAGGGATTCGGATCCACTCTTACTGGATTAGCTCTCAAATGGCTGCTAAGTCTTCCTCCCTATTCTATTACCTCATTTGCTAACCTAGTTAACTTGTTTAATAATCAGTTTTCTTGTAGTAGAAAATTTGAACGATTAACTAGTGATCTATATAGGATAACCCAGGGTCATAATGAATCATTAAGGGATTACATTACCAAATTCAGTAAAGAATCCTTAGACATTCCCAACTTAGATATAGCTACGGCTGTTGAGGCCTTCAAAATGGGATTGCTTAGCGAATCGTCGTTTTATGATGATCTTGTTATGACACCATGCAGGAACTTAGATGAGGTAAGAACACGAGCACTTAGGTTCATTCGGCTAGAGGACGATAAAAGGATCCAGGAGAGGTTAGCAGGATCCTCAAAGCAGGATAAGCAAGGATCCTCATTCAGGAACAACAAGTTCAGATCCTATAACAGATCTGATAACCAGAACGTGCATTCTGTTGATCAAGAAGAGGATGATGAGGATTATCCTCCAATTTCTGAATATTGTTTTTGTGTTGATAACAACGAACTAATCCTTGCGATGCAAAACCTAGGCGATAAAGCTAGATGGCCGAGAAAAAATGATAGGCCAGCTGCAACTAAGGATAAATCAAAGTGGTGTGCATACCATGAAGATTTTGGGCATCTCACAGAAGAATGCATTGCATTGAGAAAGGAAATTGGATACTTGTTAAGCAAGGGGCATCTAAAAGAATTGTTGGGAAGAAAAAAGTCAAGGACTCAGGATCCTGAAAGGATCCCTGAGAAGGCTCCAGCCCCTCCAGCAGATGCACAAGTAATAAACTTTATTTCTGGAGGATCAGACATTTGCGGCACATCCTTTTCAGCTGCTAAAAGGCATGCAAAGGAAACTAAAATGGATAACGGAGAAAGACCTGTTCGAACATCAAGTGTCTCCGAAGGAAAAGTCATAACCTTTGATGAGGATGATCGTGTTGATATCCAGGATCCTCATCACGATGGTTTAGTTATTACTCTTTTCATTTCTAACCATTTTGTTCGCAGGATCCTCATAGACGGAGGAAGTTCAGTGAACATTATCCAGCTTGATGTTCTAAAGAAGATGGGTATCCCTGAATCGGATATCATACCAAGATCCTCCGTGCTCGTGGGATTTAGTGGCGAAACTAAGAATACCCTAGGGGACATTAAACTCACGATATACATTGAAGGCCTACACTCTTATCAAAAATTTTGTGTTATTGACTGTTTATCTTGTTGTAATGTTATCCTTGGCAGGCCTTGGATACACGATATGAAAGCAGTCCCATCTACCTACCATCAATGTGTGAAGCTCCCTAGTCCTTGGGGAATAGTGAAGATTGATAGTGATCAGCAGGAGGCTAAGAATTGCTACACTTCATCGATGAAACCAGCCTCGAAGTCAAGGGAGCAATAGCAATCAAGGTATCCTCCAAGGGATGTCTTGGAGGCCAGAGAGCAGGATGTGGTAGAAATCCTCATGGATCCTGATGATCCTGAATCCAAAATCTATATCGGATCAGGGATCCTTGGCGAAATGAAAGAAGACCTCGTATCCTTCCTCAAAAGGAGAAAGACTACCTTTGCATGGAGACACGAAGACATGATTGGTATATCCAAAGATGTAATCACTCACAAACTCGGGATTAACAGATCCTTCAAACCAATCCACCAAAGGAGAAGAAAGTTTGCACCGGAAAGGAATGCCATTATCCAGGAAGAGGTAGAGAAATTGCTCCGGGCATGTATGATTAGGGAGGTCAAGTATCCAAGATGGTTGGCCAATGTGGTTGTTGTTCAAAAGAAAAACGGAAAGTGGAGGGTATGTGTCGATTTTACCTATTTAAATAAGGCATGTCCCAAGGATCCTTTCCCATTACCCCACATTGACTCCATGGTGGATGCAACTGCGGGTCATGAACTGTTAACTTTTACGGATGCTTCATCTGGATTCCAACAAATCCAAATGGAACCATCCGACCAAGAGGATACAGCCTTTATGACTCCAACTGGTATATACTGCTATATTGCTATGCCGTTCGGATTAAGAAATGCAGGTGCAACATATCAAAGGCTGGTGAATATGATGTTCAAGGATCAGATTGGACAAACTATGGAGGTTTACATAGATGATATGGTGGTAAAATCCTTAAAAGCTGAGGATCACCTAAGAGACTTGGAGGAAGCATTCGATATCCTCGACAAATATAACATGAAACTTAATCATTCAAAATGTCACTTTGGTGTTAAAGCAGGTAAATTCTTAGGATATATGGTGACAAAGAGAGGCATTGAAGCTAGCCCGGAACAAATCAAAGCAATAGTGAACATCAAATCTCCGGCAAATGCTAAGGATGTTCAAAGGCTAACAAGAAGGATAGCAGCTTTGAACAGATTTATATCCAAATCCTCAGAGAAGTGCAAAGAATTCTATGATATCCTAAGGAAGAACAAGAAATTTGAGTGGACTGAGAAGCATGAAAATGCTTTAAGAGCCCTCAAAGATTACCTATCCTCAGCCCCGGCTTTGATGAAACCAGAAAAAGGCGATGTGCTATCCTTGTATCTTGCAGTATCCTCAAAAGCAGTAAGTGCGGTCCTTGTTAAGGATCATGAAGGTACACAACATCCTGTCTATTACGTAAGTAAAAGTTTACTTGATGCCGAATCCAGGTATTCACACCTTGAAAAGCTTATTCTTGCATTAATTATGGCATCTACTAAGTTAAGACATTATTTTGAAACTCATGTTATCATTGTTAAAACTAATTTTCCAATTAAGAATGTCCTCAGGAAACCAGAGATGTCAGGAAGGATGGCTAAGTGGGCAGTGAAGCTAAGTGCATATGATATAAGATATGAGCCTAGGACAGCCATCAAATCCCAAGCATTAGCTGACTTTGTGGCTGATTTCAGTAGTGATTTACAAAAAGAAGCTGAGTTAGAAGTCCAGCAGCTAGAGGAGACCAAGGATCCTTGGATACTCTATACTGATGGATCCTCGAATGTCAAAGGCACAGGGCTTGGAATACTACTAAAATCGCCACAGGGGAACATAATACCCCACTCTATAGCTTGTGAGTTCCAAACCACTAACAATGAGGCTGAATATGAAGCCTTAATTGCTGGTTTGCAAATTGCAAAGCATATGGGGATCAGGTATCTTGAGGTACATGTAGATTCATTGTTAATTACAAACCACTTTAATGGATCCTACGCTGTTAAAGGTGAAAAGCTAACCAAATATTTAGAGATAGTCAAAAGTTTGGCACTCTCTTTTGTTTCCTTTAGTTTGACGCAGGTACCAAGGGAAGAAAATACAGAGGCTGATGCATTGGCTAACTTAGGATCATCCTTGAAGATCCCGGAGGATATCAAGATCCCTATTATCCATATCCTGACCCCGGCTATTGAGGATCATGTGGCTATGGAGATAGGAAATGATTCTGCAATGATCCCTAGTGAGGATACTCGATCCCATTCAGGATCAGGATCATGGATCTCACCAATTATGAGATACTTACAACATGGAGAGATTCCTACAGGAGAAAACCCTAGGGCTTTCAAATCTAAGGTATCTCAATTCACAATTTTAAATAATATGTTATATAGACGATCTCTTGCAGGACCATACTTGAGATGCATTGAGGATCCTGAAATCCAAGAAGTTTTAAAAGACTTCCATGAAGGAGATTGTGGAAACCACACTGGGGGCAGGGCATTATTCTCAAGGATCCTGAGGACAGGATACTACTGGCCAACCATGAAGAGAGATGCTGTGGAGTATGCTAAAAGATGTGATTCTTGTCAGAGACACAGCAATATCCTTCATCAACCAGCTGAATTATTGCATCCTATATCCTCCTCTTGGCCATTTATGAGATGGGGTATGGATATAGTTGGTAAGCTCCCTAAGGCACCTGGTGGAAAAGTATTCTTGCTTGCTATGACTGATTACTTCTCCAAGTGGATAGAGGCTGAAGCTTTTGCCCAAGTCAGAGAAAAGGAAGTTATATCCTTCATTAAAAGAAATATTATAACTAGATTTGGAATTCCTTCTGAGATTATATGTGATAATGGTTCCCAATTTATTGGGGGCAGAACCACTAACTTTTGTGACAGCTGGGGGATTAAGATGATAACATCAACACCAGTCCACCCACAAGCTAATGGTCAAGCAGAATCATCCAACAAGATCATCATCAACAATTTGAAGAAGAAGCTTGGATCCAAGAAAGGGAAATGGGCAGAAGAACTACCCTATGTGCTTTGGGCTGATAGGACAACCCCTAAGAATGCTACTGGTCAAACGCCATTCTCTTTGGTATTTGGGGCGGAGTCAGTGATCCCAACAGAAATGGTGGTTCCAACTGCTAGAACAAATACCCGTGATCCTAAGGAGAATGATGAGAACTTAGCTCAAGACCTGGATACTATTGAAGAAATCAGGGATCTCGCTAGGATAAGGATGACCAGTTATCAACAAAGAATGGCTGGTGCTTACAACAAAAATGTCAGGATCAGGAGGTTTTAAGTTGGAGATATGGTATTAAGGAAAGCATTCCAGAATACCACCAATCCTGCTGATGGGAAATTGGCTCCAAAATGGGAAGGTCCTTATTTGATTGAAGCTGAAGCAGGAAAGGGGGCATATAGATTGCTAACCATGGAAGGTGATTTGCTACCAAGAGCTTGGAATGCTGTCCACTTGAAGAAATATTTCATGTGAGCAGGATCCTCATGGCACAGATGATCCTCATGATTGGAATATCCTTAAAGGATCCTCAAAGTATCGGTGATCGTTACTTAGGTAATATCCTAAACTTGAACTGTCTCATTTCTTTATTTTCTTATATAAGGATAAGGATCATGTATCCTTTATCCATCTCTCACGTGAGTTTAAGTTTTGAAAGTTCAGGTATCCTTAGCATAACATTGGTTATCCGCTGAAGCAATCCGTTCCTTGGGTTTAACCCAGTTATTTGGGCTTGACCCCAGTTCCGCCTGTAGCGCATGATGATCCTGGTATAGTTCAAGGCAGTGGGACCAGTACTCGTTTTAGGGGCTGATAATTCCATTGTACTGGCTATGCTTAGGATCCTACGTATAATGGTAGACGTACCATACATCCGTTCCTAAGGTTTCTAACGTTTTCACGTTAGCTAAGGTTTCTAACGTTTTCACGTTAGCTAAGGTTTCTAACGTTTTCACGTTAGCTAAGGTTTTGGCATTTTCATGTCACTAAGTTTGGATAGTCGCCAGTTAGGGCCATATTCCAGTTTACATACGATCCTTGGGCTTGTCCCCAGTTATCCTTGGGCTTGTCCCCAGTTATCCTCGGGCTTGTCCCCAGTTGCTAACTCTTTTCTTATGTTGGCTTAGTCCCAAGTTATGCTCTATTTCAGGTTCTTGAAGATAGGCAACTAGGGATCCTTGATCCTTACTTTATTCCAAGGTTTATCTTATAGTTATCCTTATTATGGTTAGGATCCTAACTTGGACCCTCAGGTATGATCCTTAACTATTTTTAATTCTATTCATTATTTATTTGAATAACCCTTAAAAAATTTGACAACTAGACTTGTGATCCTTAAAACATATTGCTTTTTGGTATTCTTTAACTATAGGATATCTGATCATGAATCATATCCTAAATATTTTCAATCTGACTTATTCAAACTTATTTATTCAATGAATATGTATCAAAACAAAGGAAAATCAAAGAAACATAAGGATAACAACACAAGATAAGCGACAAAAGGTTAAGATTTTATTTATTAACAAAGTAGTAACCCTGAAAAGGTTGTCAAAATTACCTACCCCGAGCATCTACCAGCAAAACGTGGCCCGTCCGCTGGGGTAGGTAAAGGATGTCCATGATAATAAGTTCGAAAGTAGTGCAGGAATATAAAGGCGGCAGGATCACAATGGCTTCATCCCCAAAACAGAGGATCACTCCACCAATTGCAATCCTACCTATTGTCCAAAGGATCATACATGATCCTTAATCCTAAAACCTATTGTTCAAGTACAACCCATCATTGTTCAACAAAAAACACCATAACCAAAACAAACTATCAAACTTAAAAAATGGGCTCCGGCTACGTCTAGAAATGTCCTTCATTGCCCATTCTTGCAGCCTATGCTTTCGCTGCATCCTCTTCCCCTCCAGCTGCGGTATCCTTTATCAGATTCTTTCCACTGCCACTTGCCTCAATCGCCAAGACCTCAGTAGCCTCCTCCTCATCATCCTCAAGATCAGCCAACCTTGCCTTCCAGCCCTCAACATCCCAGCTGCTTTTGTCAAAATTAGGATCTTGAGCTTCCTGGGCCATCTTCAATTTTGTCTGATACATCGTGATGGCAGCAGAGACCTTAGCATTTTCTATGAGATCATGTTTCTCATAGTCAAGGTCAATCAGAAGCTTAGCCGTCTTGGTCTTGGCATCTTGGAGTTCCTTCTGAAGATCAGCAATTGCAAGGTCCTTGAGCACGGCAACCTGTTGGAGGTCAGCAATCTTCTTGTCCTGCTCCTCAACATTCCCCACATAATCTTCAATCTCAGCAAATTTCTGCAAAGAAAAGGATAAAGCAGTTCAAGATCAGGTGATCCTCATACGAGTAGGATACTTAGGCAGAATTAAGGATCCTTACATCATTGAAGTATTCAAGGAACTGGTGGCGTATCAGTGGTAGGCCTTGAAGGTCCTCAGTGTCAGAAGTTTTCCTCTTCTTGCCACCCTTTCCTTTAGTGGGTGCTTTGGGAATGGAGATGCTAGGACTGGTAGTGGACCTCTTCTTCCTGGATCGAACAAGATCAAGATCAGCTGTGTTGAAGTGGGATACAGGCTTGGCAGATTTTCCAGCGCCTACACATTCAAAGCAAGATGAGTATCCTTATCCTATTTCAATTTATTTATTTATTTTAATATTCAAACTATGTGAAAGGCAGGATACTTACTTGACATGGTAATGGAACCTGAGGATACTTCTTGTGAGTCTTGGGTGTCTATCTTGAATGTCCTTGTTTCAGGATCAAGCTTCCAAAAAGCAGCAAGCCTATCCTTGGTTTCAGGTGACGTGATGATGTGTGAGACAGAAATAGCTGCATAACACAAGACAAAAAGGGGGTCAGTAATCCTTATACAAAAATAAGACTACCTGGTGATCCTTCTCAGGATCCTCCGGCCTACCATGGGTGGACCATGTTCTTGGTAAATGCTTTCCGTTTGGAATGGTATCTCTCCTGACAAAGAAGAAGCGACGTTTCCAATTTGTGTCATTCTTAGTGACTTTGAGAAGAGGGTGTTCTCCACCGGGTTTTCGTTTGAACAAATATCGATGGGATCCAAAGTTAGTAAGATCATACAATTGTGTCAGCTCTGACATGCCTAAATCAATGCTTTCCTGTTCGATGATCCTCTCCATGGTGTACAAAACCCTCCAAATCATCGGCATGGCTTGGATGTAAGAGATGCCGATAAGGGAAAAGAAGGATTGTGTAAATTCTGGGAAAGGATAGGTGTATCCTATGGCAAATGGAGTAACTGGAAAGGCAACCCACGTTTCTGAAACATAGTCGCTCAGAATAGTAGGATCGAAGGGTTTGAAAAAAGCATTCGCCGGAAAGCAATGACGAATCTTGTCTATTTGAGCATCATTAAAGCAACACCTCTCATTTGTGGAGTCTTTGATGATCTTTTGACTCTTCAAGGGACTATCCTTCTGGTGATCCTTGGCGGGGGAGGACCGGAGCATCATTCTCAAAGTGATGGTGATAAAGAAAGAAAAACAGAGTAAGAGAAGGAAGAAGATGAAGAAAGAGATACCTGATTGATCTTCGACTGAGAATATAAAGGGAGTTTCTTTCGAATTTAAATGCATTTGATCCTATCTCTATCCCCTATTTATAATCATGATCGTGCAGGGTTGTCACTTCTGTGACGTCATGATCGCAACGGCTAGTCCGCTTATAACGGCTAGTTATCCGTTGGTTAAATGCGGATAAGATCGACAAAATATAACTCATTTATTTACATGTTTACTCCTTATATTTTGGGGGCAATTGTTAGGGGTGGATTTCTAAATAACCAGTGATCCTTATTTGCTGTTGGATTTAGTGATCCTCAACTCTGTCTGAAGTAGTGATCCTCAGAAGTGTTGTAGGATCAGGATCATGGATCACTATAAGGATCCCAGTACTAACGGTTGTCTACTTTGAATTCGTGAATGTTTTGCAGGAAGTTCAACTCGGACTTAGTCTTGGCGACATTCCTGGAGAATATTCCCAGACTATCCCGCACGTGCTTGGCCAAAAATGGACGTTGTGGAGAACGTGGGAGCTTGGCACAAAAGTCGGATAGTTAGTTTTAGTAGTTAATTTCTATTTAAAAGGGGGTAACGAGCTAGTAGAAAAACACTTAGCCATTTACAGCTACACACACGCTCATACACTCGCATACTTGAAGCTCTCGACGAACATACATTCGTTTTCACTCACTTTACACATTTCACGATAGTGATCCTTGTACCTAGCTCGTTACTATCCGAAGTTGTAAACATTTATTCATTTATTTGAGCTTGGTGATCGGTAGTTTCCATCACCCGGGGTTTTTTGTGCCGGAGATCAACTCTTGATCAAGGGCTTTTTCCCCGTATAAATCCTTGTGTCATTTCTGCGATTTACATTGAAGTGATCCTTGTTATTGTTATACATTATTAGCATCATACCCGGTAACAGAGAGTTTGGTTGCAATATCCTCATCAGATTTTTGACCAAAACACCAGTTGGAGTCATGAAGGCTGTATCCTCTTGATCGGATGGTTCCATTTGGATTTGTTGAAATCCGGATGAAGCATCCATAAAAGTTAACAGTTCATGACCCGCAGTTGCATCCACTATGGAGTCAATGTGGGGTAATGGGAAAGGATCCTTGGGACATGCCTTATTTAAATCGGTAAAATCGACACATACCCTCCACTTTCCGTTTTTCTTTTGAACAACAACCACATTGGCCAACCATCTTGGATACTTGACCTCTCTAATCATACCTGCCCGGAGCAATTTCTCTACCTCTTCCTGGATAATGGCATTTCTTTCCGGTGCAAACTTTCTTCTCCTTTGATGGATTGGTTTGAAGGACCTATCAATGCCAAGTTTGTGAGTGATTACATCTTTAGATATGCCTGTCATGTCTTCGTGTTTCCATGCAAAGGTAGTCTTTCTCCTTTTGAGGAAGGATATGAGGTCTTCCTTCATATCGCCAAGGATCCCTGATCCGATATAGATTTTGGATTCAGGATCATGAGGATCCATGAGGATTTCTACCACATCCTGCTCTCTTGCCTCCAAGACATCCCTTGGAGGATACTTTGATTGCTATTGCTCCCTTGACTTCGAGGCTGGTTTCATCGATGAAGTATAGCAATTCTTAGCCTCCTGCTGATCACTGTCAATCTTGACTATTCCCCAAGGACTAGGGAGCTTCACACATTGATGGTAAGTAGATGGGACTGCCTTCATATCGTGTATCCAGGGCCTGCCAAGGATAACATTACAACAAGATAAACAATCAATAACACAAAATTTTTTATAAGAGTGTAGGCCTTCGATGTATATTGGGAGCTTAATGTCCCCCAGGGTATTCTTAGTTTCGCCACTAAATCCCACGAGCACGGAGGATCTTGGTATGATATCTGATTCAGGGATACCCATCTTCTTCAGAACATCAAGCTGGATAATGTTTACTGAGCTTCCTCCGTCTATAAGGATCCTGCGGACAAAATGGTTAGAGATAAAAAGAGTAATAACTAAACCATCGTGATGAGGATCCTGGATATCAACACGATCATCCTCATCAAAGGTTATGACTTTTCCTTCGGAGACACTTGATGTTCGAACGGGTCTTTCTCCATTATCCATTTTAGTTTCCTTTGCATGCCTTTTAGCTGCTGAGAAGGATGTGCCACAAATGCCTGATCCTCCAGAAATAAAGTTTATTACTTGTGCATCAGCTGGAGGGGCTGGAGCCTTCTCAGGGATCCTTTCAGGATCCTGAGTCCTTGACTTTTTTCTACCCAACAATTCTTTTAGATGCCCCTTGCTCAACAAGTATCCAATTTCCTTTCTTAGTGCAATGCATTCTTCTGTAAGATGCCCAAAATCTTCATGGTATGCACACCACTTTGATTTATCTTTGGTTGCAGCTGGTCTGTCATTTTTTCCTGGCCATCTGGCTTTATCACCTAGATTCTGCATCGCAAGGATTAGTTCATTGTTATCAACAGAAAAACAATATTCAGAAATTGGAGGATAATCCTCATCATCCTCTTCCTGATCAACAGCATGCACATTCTGGTTATCAGATCTGTTATAGGATCTGAACTTGTTGTTCCTGAATGAGGATCCTTGCTTATCTTGCTTTGAGGATCCTGCTAACCTCTCCTGGATCCTCTTGTCATCCTCTAGCCGGATGAACCTAAGTGCCCGGGTTCTTACCTCATCTAGGTTCCTGCAGGGTGTCATAACAAGATCATCATAGAACAATGAATCCCTAAGCAATCCCATTTTAAAGGCCTCAACAGCTGTGGCTATATCCAAGTTGGGAATGTCTAAGGATTCTTTACTGAATTTGGTAATGTAATCCCTTAATGATTCATTATGACCCTGGGTTATCCTATATAGATCACTAGTTAATCGTTCAAATTTTCTACTACAGGAAAACTGATTATTAAATAGGTTAACTAGATTAGCAAATGAGATAATAGAGTAATGGGGAAGACTTAGAAGCCATTTGAGAGATGATCCAGTAAGAGTGGATCCGAATCCCTTGCACAGGCATGCTTCCTTTAACCTTTCTGGGATTGGATTGATCTCCATCCTCTCCCTGTATTGTGCTATGTGTTCTTCAGGATCCGTCGAACCATCATACAGCTTCATGGTTGGCACATGGAACCTCTTGGGTATCTCAGCATCACAGATTGGTGGTGCAAAACGAGATATCTTGTGGCTCCCATCTGCAATCTCTGGGATAGGTTTGACCACTCCTGGAACACTTGATATCATATCCTTCAACTTTTGCAATTCTCTGGCCATGACATGATTGATACCTGGATCCTGCATAAGGCCATGGTTAGTAGTATAAGAATTATTAAAAGTGTTACCTCCCATTGGATTCAAATTAGGAAGAATGGATGTTAATCCATATTGTTGGGGCTCTGGAATGATCGAAGGACCAGTAGAAGCATTGGTCTGCATTGGAATAAAATCTCCCTGATGGACATCTGAACTTCCTGCTTGCAAACTCCTCAAGGATCCTGGCATCTGGAAGGATCCCTGAAACTGGGACGATCCTGGGATGAAGGAGGATCCTTGAACCTGGGATGATCCTGGAACAAAGGAGGATCCTTGAACCTGGGATGACCCTGGAACAAAGGAAGATCCTTGAACCTGGGATGATCCTGGAACAAAGGAGGATCCTTGAACCTGGGATGATCCTGGAACAATGGAGGATCCTTGAACCTGGGATGATCCTGGTACAAAGGAAGATCCTTGAATCTGCTGCGCTCCTGAGTATCCTCCTGAATTCGTGAAGGATCCCATATGCTGAGGATAGGATCCTGCTGGCTGAAAATATAAACCTGATGCCTGGGTCACTGTTGTTGTTCCGTAGTGCACTCCTTTCGGTCCACCCACATATTGAACATCTGGAACCACTGATGGCTGAGAAGTAATCACCGGAGTATCAAAATTCAAAGATTTGGGCACCAGTGGGGAATGATCCTCTGCCGTTTTCTTTTGTTTCTTGAGATCTTCGATTTCTCTGAGAATCCTTTCATTAGTCTTGTCCTGTTGCTGTATATGATCCTTCATCTGCAAAATCAAAGTAAACATATCACTAGTAGTGGGAGTGTAAGAAGCAGAAGAAGTTGGAGATTTGGAGAAAATGGGAGTTGGTTTCTTCTCGGCATTTTTCTGAGGTCCAGAAGGTGGTGGAGGCAAAGGTGGAATGCCCTGAGATGAATTGACCGCAGACATTGCAGTAGAGGTATTCTTCAATGATGAAGCCATGTATTTGTATGCAATGAACCGGAATGATCACCAACAGAAAAACTTCTTAGGAATGAAGCACCAATTGCCCCACGGTGGGCGCCAAACTGTTTTGGTCAAAAAATCTGATGAGGATAATGCAACCAAACTCTTTGTTATGGGGAATGATGCTTTAAATGTGTAACAATGATAAGGATCACTTCAATGTAAATTTTACAAACGACACAAGGATTTATACGGGGAAAAAGCCCTTGATCAAAAGTTGATCTCTGGCACAAAAAACCCCGGGTGATGGAAACTACCGATCACCAAGCTCAAATAAATCAATAAATGTTTACAACTTCGGATAGTAACGAGCTAGGTACAAGGATCATTATGGTGAAATGTGTAAAAGTGAGTGAAAACTAATAAGTGTTCGTCGAGAGCTTCACGAGTGCGATTGTATGAGAGTGTGTGTAGCTAAAAATGGCGAAGTGTTCTAATTCTAGCTCGTCACCCCTTTAAAAATAGAAGTTAACTAAAATAACAAACTATCCGACTTTTGTGCCAAGCTCCCACGTTCTCCACAACGTCCATTTCCAGTCAAACGTGAGCGAAATACCCGTGGAATATTCCATAGTAACGTTGCCAAGACCAAGTCAAGCTTGTTACTCCTGCGAAATAATACGAAACACAAACAAACAATCGTTAGTATGAGGATCCTTAAGGTGATCCATGATCCTAATCCTGAAGCTCTTCTGAGGATCACTATCTGTCACAGAAGTAAGGATCATTAATTAGGATAACAAGTAAGGATCACTAATTGTTAGAAAATCCTCCCCTAACAACATCCATCATATAACACTATATTACACAAAAAAAAAAACACTATATAACACCATATAACACTATGTAACACTATATAACACTATATAAAAATATATAACACTATACAGTTCTGAACAAGATAACACAAATTCGTAGATTAATTCTTAATTCGTATTCCTATAATTAAGGGTGACGGTTATGAAAGGTCATCATTTAATTAAATCAATAAGAAAATTACTTGTTTACCCTTTTGAATTAATTTAGATTGAGGACACATGTTATCTCCACAATATTTCTCACACTTCTCACACTTTTGAATTAACGTACAGGATCTTCAATCTCTAGTCTTATACCGAAAAACGCGACAATTACCCATCACAATTGTCACGGTTTTTTCATTGATTCCACGATCCCTATCACTTGCCTAATCAACTACTCTTTATGTTAGTCGATTTATTAAAATTTAAGTCTTAAAAGTATAATACATTAACATGTAACTTTTAAAATTCATTACATGCACATTAATGCAATCACATTGTAAACATATCATATTCTATCAATGTGAGTAAGACTAAACAAATCAAACATTCGGCAACTATTTATAAATCTATATATAATCTAAAATTTAGTTGCATGTTCTATTTTAAAACCAACATTTATGAAGTTTTAAATGCAATACTTAAAATAATATTGATTAAAATAAATACTTAGAAATTTAGTTAATAAAATTAATATTATAATTCTAACAAATTAGGCTTAAAATAAAATTAATGGAGGAGGTTTAAGAGGGAAGTTAGTGGAAAGATAACTGAAGTCGTTTCAAATAGCATGTAATTAATTGTGATTAAATTTTATTTTATTAATTTTAGGTTTTCCAATATTCAGGTAAAAGACCATATTGCCCTTTTACAAAGTTCATTAAGTTTTGTACCATAAGCTGAAACCCTAACACCACCACGCTCCAGTCTCCACCGTCGTCCACCCATGGCCACCGCCGTGTTGCTCCGATCTCTCCGTCGTCGAGACGTCTCATCCGCTTCTCTCTCCGCCTTCAAATCCGTACGCTTCTACTTCATACTGTTATCCTTTCTGATTTATTATTATTGTTATTATGTTCGTTTATCTCTATGAATTTCCGATTTATTGAATGATTCAGTAATCCGATATGTTTGGAGAAAACGAAGTGTTTATTACGATTAGTTTTATTTTTTAAATTTTCATTTATGCAAGAGATGCAATAGAATGAATTAAGCTTGCCAATTGTTCCAATTAAGTCACTGAAACTTTGTGTCTCTTTGTCTTTTTCACTAAACTGCTAAAGCTTCATTTGCTGTTCTAATACTAAGTAATATTAGGGTTAGCAGATTACTAACAATGATGTGTCAGGTTTCACTATTTTTTTTAATCTTAAATATGATGTGGAAAAAATAAATAATGATATGGATTTTTCTTATCTTTTTTTAAATCACATTTTTATTCTAAAATTTATAAAATAATCAGTTTAAAGTGAATTTTTTTTTTTTTTTGTAAGTTAAATTTTTTTAGTGTGTAAATTTAAGAAAAAACACATTTTTATGTATAAGATCGTATATTTAGTATTTAATATATGTTTTGATTTTATAAAACCCACCTAATATAAATGATATCCACATAAGCATTAAAATTAAAAGAAAATAGAAAATAAGAGAAAAAATGGTAACATGGTGATATGGTTGTTTTGGTCAAAAATCTGATGAGGATATTGCAACCAAACTCTCTGTTACGGGGTATGATGCTAATAATGTAGAACAATAACAAGGATCACTTCAATGTAAATTGCAGAAATGACACAAGGATTTATACGGGGAAAAAGCCCTTGATCAAGAGTTGATCTCCGGCACAAAAAACCCCGGGTGATGGAAACTACCGATCACCAAGCTCAAATAAATGAATAAATGTTTACAACTTCGGATAGTAACGAGCTAGGTACAAGGATCACTATCGTGAAATGTGTAAAGTGAGTGAAAACGAATGTATGTTCGTCGAGAGCTTCAAGTATGCGAGTGTATGAGCGTGTGTGTAGCTGTAAATGGCTAAGTGTTTTTCTACTAGCTCGTTACCCCTTTTTAAATAGAAATTAACTACTAAAACTAACTATCCGACTTTTGTGCCAAGCTCCCACGTTCTCCACAACGTCCATTTTTGGCCAAGCACGTGCGGGATAGTCTGGGAATATTCTCCAGGAATGTCGCCAAGACTAAGTCCGAGTTGAACTTCCTGCAAAACATTCACGAATTCAAAGTAGACAACCGTTAGTATTGGGATCCTTATAGTGATCCATGATCCTGATCCTACAACACTTCTGAGGATCACTACTTCAGACAGAGTTGAGGATCACTAAATCCAACAGCAAATAAGGATCACTGGTTATTTAGAAATCCACCCCTAACAATTGCCCCCAAAATATAAGGAGTAAACATGTAAATAAATGAGTTATATTTTGTCGATCTTATCCGCATTTAACCAACGGATAACTAGCCGTTATAAGCGGACTAGCCGTTGCGATCATGACGTCACAGAAGTGACAACCCTGCACGATCATGATTATAAATAGGGGATAGAGATAGGATCAAATGCATTTAAATTCGAAAGAAACTCCCTTTATATTCTCAGTCGAAGATCAATCAGGTATCTCTTTCTTCATCTTCTTCCTTCTCTTACTCTGTTTTTCTTTCTTTATCACCATCACTTTGAGAATGATGCTCCGGTCCTCCCCCGCCAAGGATCACCAGAAGGATAGTCCCTTGAAGAGTCAAAAGATCATCAAAGACTCCACAAATGAGAGGTGTTGCTTTAATGATGCTCAAATAGACAAGATTCGTCATTCCTTTCCGGCGAATACTTTTTTCAAACCCTTCGATCCTACTATTCTGAGCGACTATGTTTCAGAAACGTGGGTTGCCTTTCCAGTTACTCCATTTGCCATAGGATACACCTATCCTTTCCCAGAATTTACACAATCCTTCTTTTCCCTTACCGGCATCTCTTACATCCAAGCCATGCCGATGATTTGGAGGGTTTTGTACACCCTAGAGAGGATCATCGAACAGGAAGGCATTGATTTAGGCATGTCAGAGCTGACACAATTGTATGATCTTACTACCTTTGGATCCCATCGATATTTGTTCAAATGAAAACCCGGTGGAGAACACCCTCTTCTCAAAGTCACTAAGAATGACACAAATTGGAAACGTCGCTTCTTCTTCGTCAGGAGGGATACCATTCCAAACGGAAAGCATTTACCAAGAACATGGTCCACCCATGGTAGGCCGGAGGATCCTGAGAAGGATCACCAGGTAGTCTTGTTTTTGTATAAGGATTACTGACCCCCTTTTTGTCTTGTGTTATGCAGCTATTTCTGTCTCACACATCATCACATCACCTGAAACCAAGGATAGGCTTGCTGCTTTTTGGAAGCTTGATCCTGAAACAAGGACATTCAAGATAGACACCCAAGACTCACAAGAAGTATCCTCAGGTTCCATTACCATGTTAAGTAAGTATCCTGCCTTTTACATAGTTTGAATATTAAAATAAATAAATAAATTGAAATAGGATAAGGATACTCATCTTGCTTTGAATGTGTAGGCGCTGGAAAATCTGCCAAGCCTGTATCCCAGTTCAACACAGCTGATCTTGATCTTGTTCGATCCAGGAAGAAGAGGTCCACTACCAGTCCTAGCATCTCCATTCCCAAAGCACCCACTAAAGGAAAGGGTGGCAAGAAGAGGAAAACTTCTGACACTGAGGACCTTCAAGGCCTACCACTGATCCGCCACCAGTTCCTTGAATACTTCAATGATGTAAGGATCCTTAATTCTGCCTAAGTATCCTACTCGTATGAGGATCACCTGATCTTGAACTGCTTTATCCTTTTCTTTGCAGAAATTTGCTGAGATTGAAGATTACGTGGGGAATGTTGAGGAGCAGGACAAGAAGATTGCTGACCTCCAACAGGTTGCCGTGCTCAAGGACCTTGCAATTGCTGATCTTCAGAAGGAACTCCAAGATGCCAAGACCAAGACGGCTAAGCTTCTGATTGACCTTGACTATGAGAAGCATGATCTCATAGAAAATGCTAAGGTCTCTGCTGCCATCACGATGTATCAGACAAAATTGAAGATGGCCCAGGAAGCTCAAGATCCTAATTTTGACAAAAGCAGCTGGGATGTTGAGGGCTGGAAGGCAAGGTTGGCTGATCTTGAGGATGATGAGGAGGAGGCTACTGAGGTCTTGGCGATTGAGGCAAGTGGCAGTGGAAAGGATCTGATAAAGGATACCGCAGCTGGAGGGGAAGAGGATGCAGCGAAGGCATAGGCTGCATTAATGGGCAATGAAGGACATTTCTAGACGTAGCCGGAGCCCATTTTTTAAGTTTGATAGTTTGTTTTGGTTATGGTGTTTTTTGTTGAACAATGATGGGTTGTACTTAAACAATAGGTTTTAGGATTAAGGATCATGTATGATCCTTTGGACAATAGGCAGGATTGCAATTGGTGGAGGGATCCTCTGTTTTGGGGATGAAGCCATTGTGATCCTGCCGCCTTTATATTCCTGCACTACTTTCGAACTTATTATAATGGACACCCTTTACCTACCCCAGCGGACGGGCCACGTTTTGCTGGTAGATGCTCGGGGTAGGTAATTTTGATAACCTTTTAAGGGTTACTACTTTGTTAATAAATAAAATCTTAACCTTTTGTCGCTTATCTTGTGTTGTTATCCTTATGTTTCTTTGATTTTCCTTTGTTTTGATACATATTCATTGAATAAATAAGTTTGAATAAGTCAGATTGAAAATATTTAGGATATGATCCATGATCAGATATCCTATAGTTAAAGAATCCCAAAAAGCAATATGTTTTAAGGATCACAAGTCTAGTTGTCAAATTTTTTAAGGGTTATTCAAATAAATAATGAATAGAATTAAAAATAGTTAAGGATCATACCTGAGGGTCCAAGTTAGGATCCTAACCATAATAAGGATAACTATAAGATAAACCTTGGAATAAAGTAAGGATCAAGGATCCCTAGTTGCCTATCTTCAAGAACCTGAAATAGAGCATAACTTGGGACTAAGCCAACATAAGAAAAGAGTTAGCAACTGGGGACAAGCCCGAGGATAACTGGGGACAAGCCCAAGGATAACTGGGGACAAGCCCAAGGATCGTATGTAAACTGGAGTATGGCCCTAACTGGCGACTATCCAAACTTAGTGACATGAAAATGCCAAAACCTTAGCTAACGTGAAAACGTTAGAAACCTTAGCTAACGTGAAAACGTTAGAAACCTTAGGAACGGATGTATGGTACGTCTACCATTATACGTAGGATCCTAAGCATAGCCAGTACAATGGAATTATCAGCCCCTAAGACGAGTACTGTTCCCACTGCCTTGAACTATACCAGGATCATCATGCGCTACAGGCGGAACTGGGGTCAAGCCCAAATAACTGGGGTTAAACCCAAGGAACGGATTGCTTCAGCGGATAACCAATGTTATGCTAAGGATACCTGAACTTTCAAAACTTAAACTCACGTGAGAGATGGATAAAGGATACATGATCCTTATCCATATATGAGAAAATAAAGAAATGAGATAGTTCAAGTTTAGGATATTACCTAAGTAAGGATCACCGATACTTTGAGGATCCTTTAAGGATATTCCAATCATGAGGATCATATGTGCCATGAGGATCCTGCTCACATGAAATATTTCTTCAAGTGGACAGCATTCCAAGCTCTTGGTAGCAAATCACCTTCCATGGTTAGCAATCTATATGCCCCCTTTCCTTCTTCAGCTTCAATCAAATAAGGGCCTTCCCATTTTGGAGCCAATTTCCCATCAGCAGGATTGGTGGTATTCTGGAATGCTTTCCTTAATACCATATCTCCAACTTGAAACCTCCTGATCCTGACATTTTTGTTGTAAGCACCAGCCATTCTTTGTTGATAACTGGTCATCCTTATCCTAGCGAGATCCCTGATTTCTTCAATAGTATCCAGGTCTTGAGCTAAGTTCTCATCATTCTCCTTAGGATCACGGGTATTTGTTCTAGCAGTTGGAACCACCATTTCTGTTGGGATCACTGACTCTGCCCCAAATACCAAAGAGAATGGCGTTTGACCAGTAGCATTCTTAGGGGTTGTCCTATCAGCCCAAAGCACATAGGGTAGTTCTTCTGCCCATTTCCCCTTCTTGGATCCAAGCTTCTTCTTCAAATTGTTGATGATGATCTTGTTGGATGATTCTGCTTGACCATTAGCTTGTGGGTGGACTGGTGTTGATGTTATCATCTTAATCCCCCAGCTGTCACAAAAGTTAGTGGTTCTGCCCCCAATAAATTGGGAACCATTATCACATATAATCTCAGAAGGAATTCCAAATCTAGTTATAATATTTCTTTTAATGAAGGATATAACTTCCTTTTCTCTGACTTGAGCAAAAGCTTCAGCCTCTATCCACTTGGAGAAGTAATCAGTCATAGCAAGCATGAATACTTTTCCACCAGGTGCCTTAGGGAGCTTACCAACTATATCCATACCCCATCTCATAAATGGCCAAGAGGAGGATATAGGATGTAATAATTCAGCTGGTTGATGAAGGATATTGCTGTGTCTCTGACAAGGATCACATCTTTTAGCATACTCCACAGCATCTCTCTTCATGGTTGGCCAGTAGTATCCTGTCCTCAGGATCCATGAGAATAATGCCCTGCCCCCAGTGTGGTTTCCACAATCTCCTTCATGGAAGTCTTTTAAAACTTCTTGGATTTCAGGATCCTCAATGCATCTCAAGTATGGTCCTGCAAGAGATCGTCTATACAACATATTATTTAAAATTGTGAATTGAGATACCTTAGATTTGAAAGCCCTAGGGTTTTCTCCTGTAGGAATCTCTCCATGTTGTAAGTATCTCATAATTGGCGAGATCCATGATCCTGATCCTGAATGGGATCGAGTATCCTCACTAGGGATCATTGCAGAATCATTTCCTATCTCCATAGCCACATGATCCTCAATGGCCGGGGTCAGGATATGGATAATAGGGATCTTGATATCCTCCGGGATCTTCAAGGATGATCCTAAATTAGCCAATGCATCAGCTTCTGTATTTTCTTCCCTTGGTACCTGCGTCAAACTCAAGATACCTGATCCCCATATGCTTTGCAATTTGCAAACCAGCAATTAAGGCTTCATATTCAGCCTCATTGTTAGTGGTTTGGAACTCACAAGCTATAGAGTGGGGTATTATGTCCCCCTGTGGCGATTTTAGTAGTATTCAAAGCCCTGTGCCTTTGACATTCGAGGATCCATCAGTATAGAGTATCCAAGGATCCTTGGTCTCCTCTAGCTGCTGGACTTCTAACTCAGCTTCTTCTTGTAAATCACTACTGAAATCAGCCACAAAGTCAGCTAATGCTTGGGATTTGATGGCTGTCCTAGGCTCATATCTTATATCATATGCACTTAGCTTCACTGCCCACTTAGCCATCCTTCCTGACATCTCTGGTTTCCTGAGGACATTCTTAATTGGAAAATTAGTTTTAACAATGATAACATGAGTTTCAAAATAATGTCTTAACTTAGTAGATGCCATAATTAATGCAAGAATAAGCTTTTCAAGGTGTGAATACCTGGATTCGGCATCAAGTAAACTTTTACTTACATAATAGACAGGATGTTGTGTACCTTCATGATCCTTAACAAGGACCGCACTTACTGCTTTTGAGGATACTGCGAGATACAAGGATAGCACATCGCCTTTTTCTGGTTTCATCAAAGCCGGGGCTGAGGATAGGTAATCTTTGAGGGCTCTTAAAGCATTTTCATGCTTCTCAGTCCACTCAAATTTCTTGTTCTTCCTTAGGATATCATAGAATTCTTTGCACTTCTCTGAGGATTTGGATATAAATCTGTTCAAAGCTGCTATCCTGCCTGTTAGCCTTTGAACATCCTTAGCATTGGCCGGAGATTTGATGTTCACTATTGCTTTGATTTATTCCGGGCTAGCTTCAATGCCTCTCTTTGTCACCATATATCCTAAGAATTTACCTGCTTTAACACCAAAGTGACATTTCGAAGGATTAAGTTTCATGTTATATTTGTCAAGGATATCGAATGCTTCCTCCAAGTCTCTTAGGTGATCCTCAGCTTTTAAGGATTTTACCACCATATCATCTATGTAAACCTCCATAGTTTGTCCAATCTGATCCTTGAACATCATATTCACCAGCCTTTGATATGTTGCACCTGCATTTCTTAATCCGAACGGCATAGCAATATAGCAGTATATACCAGTTGGAGTCATGAAGGCTGTATCCTCTTGGTCGGATGGTTCCATTTGGATTTGTTGGAATCCAGATGAAGCATCCATAAAAGTTAACAGTTCATGACCCGCAGTTGCATCCACCATGGAGTCAATGTGGGGTAATGGGAAAGGATCCTTGGGACATGCCTTATTTAAATCGGTAAAATCGACACATACCCTCCAATTTCCGTTTTTCTTTTGAACAACAACCACATTGGCCAACCATCTTGGATACTTGACCTCCCTAATCATACCTGCCCGGAGCAATTTCTCTACCTCTTCCTGGATAATGGCATTCCTTTCCGGTGCAAACTTTCTTCTCCTTTGATGGATTGGTTTGAAGGATCTGTCAATCCCGAGTTTGTGAGTGATTACATCTTTGGATATACCAGTCATGTCTTCGTGTTTCCATGCAAAGGTAGTCTTTATCCTTTTGAGGAAGGATACGAGGTCTTCTTTCATTTCGCCAAGGATCCCTGATCCGATATAGATTTTGGATTCAGGATCATCAGGATCCATGAGGATTTCTACCACATCCTGCTCTCTGGCCTCCAAGACATCCCTTGGAGGATACCTTGATTGCTATTGCTCCTTTGACTTCGAGGCTGGTTTCATCGATGAAGTGTAGCAATTCTTAGCCTCCTGCTGATCACTATCAATCTTCACTATTCCCCAAGGACTAGGGAGCTTCACACATTGATGGTAGGTAGATGGGACTGCTTTCATATCGTGTATCCAAGGCCTGCCAAGGATAACATTACAACAAGATAAACAGTCAATAACACAAAAATTTTGATAAGAGTGTAGGCCTTCAATATATATTGGGAGTTTAATGTCCCCCAGGGTATTCTTAGTTTCGCCACTAAATCCCACGAGCACGGAGGATCTTGGTATAATGTCCAATTCAGGAATACCCATCTTCTTTAGAACATCAAGCTGGATAATGTTCACTGAACTTCCTCCGTCTATAAGGATCCTGTGGACAAAATGGTTAGAAATGAAAAGAGTAATAACCAAACCGTCGTGATGAGGATCCTGGATGTCAACACGATCATCCTCATCAAAGGTTATGACTTTTCCTTCGGAGACACTTGATGTTCGAATAGGTCTTTCTCCGTTATCCATTTTAGTTTCCTTTGCATGCCTTTTAGCAGCTGAGAAGGATGTGCCGCAAATGTCTGATCCTCCAAAAATAAAGTTTATTACTTGTGCATCTGCTGGAGGGGCTGGAGCCTTCTCAGGGATCCTTTCAGGATCCTGAGTCTTTGACTTTTTTCTTCCCAACAATTCTTTCAAATGCCCCTTGCTCAACAAGTATCCAATTTCCTTTCTTAGTGCAATGCATTCTTCTGTGAGATGCCCAAAATCTTCATGGTATGCACACCACTTTGATTTATCCTTAGTTGCAGCTGGCCTATCATTTTTTCTCGGCCATCTAGCTTTATCACCTAGGTTCTGCATCGCAAGGATTAGTTCATTGTTATCAACACAAAAACAATATTCAGAAATTGGAGGATAATCTTCATCATCCTCTTCTTGATCAACAGAATGCACGTTCTGGTTATCAGATCTGTTATAGGATCTGAACTTGTTGTTCCTGAATGAGGATCCTTCTTATCCTGCTTTGAGGATCCTGCTAACCTCTCCTGGATCCTCTTATCGTCCTCTAGCCGAATGAACCTAAGTGCTCGTGTTCTTACCTCATCTAAGTTCCTGCATGGTGTCATAACAAGATCATCATAAAACGACGAATCCCTAAGCAATCCCATTTTGAAGGCCTCAACAGCCGTAGCTATATCTAAGTTGGGAATGTCTAAGGATTCTTTACTGAATTTGGTAATGTAATCCCTTAATGATTCATTATGACCCTGGGTTATCCTATATAGATCACTAGTTAATCGTTCAAATTTTCTACTACAAGAAAACTGATTATTAAACAAGTTAACTAGGTTAGCAAATGATGTCACACCCCGACCACGTAGAACATACAAAACGTGGCGGAAATGTCGGGGAGTGTTGTAACAGAATTAATTGTTTCAAATCCATGGCAATTGAAGTTTCGTTTTATTGATTAAAAGTGTTACAATGTCTTAACAAACAAAGAAATACAACATAATAAACTAGTCTTGTATCTTTTATTGTCACTAAAGCCCAAGTCTGCCTATGTGTATCTTGATCATCTTATATAACAGCTCCTGAAAAACACATGTGAAAATAGGTACGTCAGCATAAAAATGCCGGTGAGATACATAGGTTTTGTGAAAATAGGTTTCATGACTTTTGTTTGAGAAAATGTTTAGTCATGAACCTTGTAATTTGCTTTGTCTTGTAAATCGTTTGAAAATCAATAAGTTCAAATGATATGTATAGATAAAAGAATAATGTATGGTTAAATGATTAACCATGTAGACTGAGTTTGTATAAGATAAGTTGTTTGTAAAACAATGTCTTGTGAAAAGTATGTTATTTGTATAAAATGTTATATGTATCAAACTGAAATGATTCAAATAACGCTACGATATGTAATACCATACAAACACTTATATATAGGAAGTACCAGCGGCGTATCCACCATGTTTGTATCATATTACACACGCATCGTTACTTAATCACTTAATCAAACCAAACCACCAAAGTAATGTTCATGTCTTATGTAAATCATGTAATGGATACAAACGGTTCAATAGTTACAAACGGTTCACATGGTTCAACGGTTACAAACGGTTCACATGGTTCAACGGTTACAAACGGTTCACATGGTTCAACGGTTACAAATACAAACGGTTCACATATATCAACGGATCACATAGTCAAATGATTACAACGGTTCAAAATGTAGTATAATGTGTTCATACGCTGGATAAGCATATGCAACAGAAAGGCAATGTAAAACAATGTACTAAGTAATGCACACAATGGGCACACCTAGCATGAAATGAAATGTAAAACGATGAACTAAGTAATGCACACAATGGGCACACCTAGCATGAAATGTAATGTAAAACGATGTACCAAGTAATGCACACAATGGGCACACCTAGCATGAAATGTAATGTAAAACAATGTACTAAGTAATGCACACAATGGGCACACCTAGCATGAAATGTAATGTAAAACAATGTACTAAGTAATGCACACAATGGGCACACCTAGTATGAAAGGTAATGAAATCATGTACTATAATGTACTAACGAACATAGCATGTATATGATGTGAAAACAGGAAAGCATGAAAGTAACAAGTAGGCACATGTGTTCCACCCCAAAACAGTTTGGAAAACAGTAAAAGAGGGGTCTATGTACTCACTTGAGATTGCTCAGATGTCTAAAGATAATCACCAAGCGAAGCTAGAGATCACGGAAATCAAACGGCACCTAATATAGGTAACTATGTTAATAAACCGGACCTAAATCGGAAGACTGGGTAGTATTAGGGTTTGTAAACCAAATGAGTGTAGGAACTCATATGATATGGTTTAACAAAGCCTACATACTAAATGAAACTTAACCTAAGTGATTTCGACCCATTACGACCCGTTTAGGTAGCTTATGCTACTTTAACGCGTCGTTCGCGTGGAACGCGTTCGGATCGCCTAACTAGTCCTATGACAAGTGTTATATGCCTAAACATGTTACAAAATTAGTTATGTGACAAAAGTTTAGGTTACATATGCTTAATTACCAATTATACATGAAAAGGGTATTCTGGTAATTTACCTAAGGCATATAAACTACCTATCATACAACTACTTAAACGATGTGACCATAGGGTATAACCTCGGAAGGTTATGCCCTATACTAGGGTCACCTAATGTATTTGGTCGGATCCTAATGATCGACCAAACTGGGTCGGGTTCGAGGTATAAGCGATTTATCAGATCGCTTACCCTACGACCCTAGACAACGTGGTAATCAGTAGGCATAGTCCCAAGGGACTATAACCAACGTGATTACACTCACGTTGCGAAGTTCAAACGAACTTCGCATTGACCATTACTGGTCAACGCTGAAAGTCAAACAAAGTTTGACTTTCGGACTCGAAAAGCAATAAAATAAGGAAAAGAACGAAAGAATACTTACGAAGGGTCCCCGAATGCTAATCCCGATTCAAGAATCTCAGGTATGAAACAATGGTTTCAACTTAGAGGTTCTCAATTCAGAATTCTAGTGCAAAATGAGGTTGTGTGGGTTGGGTATTTATAGGAATACCCGAACCGTTAGGATCGTTTGTCGAATATTGTGCCTTAATCGTATCCGTACAAGTGTCGGAAGGTTATGGTGCCTAACAATGATCCTTATCAGCTGAGTATGCAAGTGGTGAACTTGTGGTTGTGGTTAAAACAGCTGCAAACAGGCTGTTAGAAACTCTGAATCTGGTCTGAACTTGGCTAGCGCACCGCTACGCTAAAAGTGTAGCGCACCGCTAGGCCATAGTTTGGCAGATTTACACTTTTGGTCCCTGAACTGTATTTAGGCCATTTTCGACACGTTTAAGGCCCGTTAACCCCATTTCAAAGCTCTAAAATAAAGTTAAAGTATAGGGAACTTAAAATGTGCTCAAAAAATATCTCGGATGTCGGTTCGTTTAACCGTACGAACGCGATGTTCGCTTAATTACGACGGAATGCGCACAAGCGCGAAAAACGATCCAAATGACGCGACGAATGGATTTTTCTTAAGGCGAACCATAAAATATAATGTAGTCATGCTTACATAAATTTTTGGATGTCCGGATGTATTCAGAACGTAAGTTATGCGCGAAAATGCAAACTTGTGCACTTTTTGACGCTTTTAGTCCCTGAATGACACAAAAGTTTATTTTAGCATACCGAACACCTCAAAGCCTATTTCTAAGCTATGTAAAGGATATTTATGGTATGTTTAACTTATGGTCATGTTCCGGAAGGTCTGTTACAGTTCAAATTGGCATACTTTCGCAGTTTGTCAACTTTAGTCCCTGTAAGCGATTAAACTTTGATTTCACCACACCAAACCTTTCAAAACTTATATCTAAGTTATGTAAAGGTTATTTAAGGTATGTTAAGCCTATTTCACTATTCTGGAGTGTTCGTTGGATTAAACTGGTTATATCTACTCATCAGAGCGCGTATAACCCTCCAGAAAGCGATTTAAAGCTTGAAATCGAACAAGAATTGATATGTGTAAACGATACACATATTTATACAAGTCCAAAGTATGAAATACAATATTTCATTCGCTTGGTATTTGTTTGATGGCCGTGGAGACACAGGTGTTACAAATGAGGTAATAGAATAGGGAGGAAGACTTAGCAGCCATTTGAGAGCTGATCCAGTAAGAGTGGATCCGAATCCCTTGCACAGACATGCTTCCTTTAACCTTTCTAGAATTGGATTGATCTCCATCCTCTCCCTGTATTGTGCTATGTGTTCCTCAGGATCTGTCGAACCATCATACAGCTTCATTGTTGGCACATGGAACCTCTTGGGTATCTCAGCATCACAGATTGGTGGTGCAAAACGAGATATCTTGTGGCTCCCATCTGCAATCTCTGGGATAGGTTTGACCACTCCTGGAACACTTGATATCATATCCTTTAACTTTTGCAATTCTCTGGCCATGGCATGATTGATACCTGGATCCTGCATAAGACCATGGTTAGTAGTATAAGAATTATTAAAAGTGTTACCTCCCATTGGATTCAGATTAGGAAGATTGGATGTTAATCCATATTGTTGAGGCTCTGGAATGATCGAGGGACCAGTAGAAGCATTGGTCTGCATTGGAATAAAATCTCCCTGATGGACATCTGAACTTCCTGTTTGCAAACTCCTCAAGGATCCTGGCATCTGGAAGGATCCCTGAAACTGGGACGATCCTGGAACGAAGGAGGATCCTTGAACTTGGGATGATCCTGGAACAAAGGATGATCCTTGAACCTGGGATGATCCTGGAACAAAGGAGGATCCTTGAACTTGGGATGATCCTGGAACAAAGGAGGATCCTTGAACCTGGGATGATCCTGGAACAAAGGAGGATCCTTGAACCTGGGATGATCCTGGAACGAAGGAGGATCCTTGAATCTGCTGCATTCCTGAATATCCTCCTGAATTCGTGAGGGATCCCATATGCTGAGGATAGGATCCCGCTGGCTGGAAATATGAACCTGATGCCTGGGTTATTGTTGTTGTTCCATAGTGCACTCCTTTTGGTCCACCCACATATTGAACGTCTGGAACCACTGATGGCTGAGAAGTAATCACTGGAGTATCAAAATTCAAGGATTTCGGCACCAGTGGGGAATGATCCTCTGCCGTTGTCTTTTGTTTCTTGAGATCTCCGATTTCTTTGAGAATCCTCTCATTGGTCTTATCCTGTTGCCGTATCTGATCCTTCATCTGCAAAATCAAAGTAAACATGTCACTAGTAGTGGGAGTGTAAGAAGCAGAAGAAGTTGGAGGTTTTGAGAAAATGGGAGTTGGTTTCTTCGCAGCATTCTCAGCATTCTTCTGGGATCCAGAAGGTGGTGGAGGCAAAGGGGGAACGCCTTGAGAAGAAGTGAATGAGGGCATCAAATTTGAGGCATTCTTCGCTGAGGAAGCCATTTGCTTGGTTGTAGTGAACCGAAATGAGCACAGAAATACGAATTTTTCTAAGGATGAAGCACCAATGGCCCCACGGTGGGCGCCAAACTGTTTTGGTCAAAAATCTGATGAGGATATTGCAACCAAACTCTCTGTTACGGGGTATGATGCTAATAATGTAGAACAATAACAAGGATCACTTCAATGTAAATTGCAGAAATGACACAAGGATTTATACGGGGAAAATCCCTTGATCAAGAGTTGATCTCCGGCACAAAAAACCCCGGGTGATGGAAACTACCGATCACCAAGCTCAAATAAATGAATAAATGTTTACAACTTCGGATAGTAACGAGCTAGGTACAAGGATCACTATCGTGAAATGTGTAAAAGTGAGTGAAAACGAATGTATGTTCGTCGAGAGCTTCAAGTATGCGAGTGTATGAGAGTGTGTGTAGCTGTAAAAATGACTAAGTGTTTTTCTACTAGCTCGTTACCCCTTTTAAAATAGAAATTAACTACTAAAACTAACTATCCGACTTTTGTGCCAAGCTCCCACGTTCTCCACAACGTCCATTTTTGGCCAAGCACGTGCGGGATAGTCTGGGAATATTCTCCAGGAATGTCGCCAAGACTAAGTCCGAGTTGAACTTCCTGCAAAACATTCACGAATTCAAAGTAGACAACCGTTAGTACTGGGATCCTTATAGTGATCCATGATCCTGATCCTACAACACTTCTGAGGATCACTACTTCAGACAGAGTTGAGGATCACTAAATCCAACAGCAAATAAGGATCACTGGTTATTTAGAAATCCACCCCTAACAATGGTAATTACAAACTATTAGAATATACTAAATTAAAGTTTAGTTACTTTAGAGAGACAAAAAAAAGTTTGGATCACTTAATTGGAACAGTTAGCAAACTAGGTTACATTCCGTTGGCGTTTTATTTAATAAATATCTGTAAATCTCATTTTGAATGTGCGATATGATCTTCATGCAGTTAAGTGGAGGCAAAACATCAGTGAACGCGTCACATTTGAGTCAGAAGTTGGGCGTAATCGCGAGGCCCTTCTGGTACCATGCTCTTATTATTCTTATTCTGCACATATATGCTTTTTATCTTCTTGAACCCTAGCTAATATATGATTTCGATACAGTTCAAGACCTCTTGGAAATGAAGTTATTGGGATTGATTTGGGTACCACAAACTCATGTGTTGCGGTCATGGAGGGCAAGGTAAGATATATGTTTAAGCTGTTAAAATGGCTTTCCATTTTTTGATTTATGAATATTTATTGAAGTATGATTGTTGATGCTTTTATATTCAGACTGCAAAAGTTATTGAGAACGCTGAAGGAGCACGTACAACTCCATCGGTTGTGGCGTTTAACCAGAAAGGAGAGTTAATCGTTGGCACTCCTGCAAAACGTCAAGCAGTTACCAACCCAACAAACACTGTATTTGGGACAAAGCGTTTGATCGGAAGACGATTTGATGATCCCCAGACACATAAAGAAATGGGAATGGTTCCGTATAAGATCGTCAAGGCTCCAAATGGAGATGCTTGGGTTGAGGCCAATGGACAGAAGTATTCTCCGAGCCAGATCGGTGCTTTTGTTCTTACTAAAATGAAGGAAACTGCTGAAGCGTATCTTGGAAAGACCATTAATAAAGCTGTTATAACGGTTCCAGCTTACTTCAACGATGCACAAAGGCAGGCTACCAAGGATGCTGGGAAAATTGCTGGTTTAGACGTGCAGAGGATTATTAACGAGCCAACAGCTGCGGCCCTTTCATATGGGTTAAATAACAAAGAAGGTCTTATCGCGGTTTTTGATCTTGGTGGTGGAACTTTTGATGTTTCCATCTTGGAGATATCAAATGGTGTTTTTGAGGTATCCAGTTTCTCTGTCCAAGAATCGTTTCTTTGTTAAGTGGATATCTCAGTATATACTAATAGTTTCTGTTTATACAGGTTAAAGCGACAAATGGTGATACGTTTCTTGGAGGTGAAGACTTTGATAACGCGTTGTTGGATTTCTTGGTTGGCGAGTTCAAGAAAACAGAGGGAATAGACTTGACAAAAGATCGGCTTGCTCTCCAGAGACTTAGGGAAGCTGCAGAGAAAGCTAAAATCGAGCTGTCATCAACAACACAAACCGATATCAACTTGCCTTTCATCACAGCTGATGCATCTGGTGCTAAACATTTGAACATCACTCATATCATGAGTTTTTGTTAAGTAAATATTAAAAAAAAACGTATATGAATTTACACAAAAATAAATACATGAATCCTTGCATAATTTAAGAGTTTTCAGTTACATAGTCTTTTAATTGGCATTTGATAGAATGGTAATATTGACCTCCACATTCATTGCGCATGTGTTTATACCGTAAATTATTGTTCTATTTTAAAATCAACATTTATGAAGTTTTAAATGCAATACTTAAAATAATATTGATTAAAATAATACTATATCTATCTATATCTATATACCTTTATTAAGAGAACTGGGTTTTCTACCCTTTTAGTAATTTTGCTATACGTACACATCTTCAAGCAACATGTACAAAAGAGTCAAGCCATTTTAGAGGGGGTAAAGTTGCCAATTGTTTAAAAATTTAAGACACTTTAGGGGTATTTTAGTGATTTTGGCACATCATTAATTGATTTTTTTCATGAATATTATTAATGTAATCTTCTAGAACACAAACTGTCCAAATTCTAAACCGACTTTGATAGTTATTGAGGATTTATGATGAAAATTAGATGTTCAAGCTATTAAACGGTTCTTATACAATCGTTCAATTGTCTCCGCAAGCCACAACACCCACCCACTGTGGCTCCACGAATACAAATTGATTGTCACCGTTGCCGCCGCTGTCACCACCGTCCAACCAGACTCACCATCGCCTCTGTTCCCGGCGTCACAGGCTACCGACGCCATGAAATTATTCTATATATACATTTTGCGTAGGATGTTAGAAACAGTACCAACACGTGTCATCCATCGCTCATACTGCATCCATATTTAGGCCATCGACACCACTCCTCCACTTAATACCACTAATCACCAGCGCTCTGCCGGCAACCACACCGCTACTCCACACGCGCTGGCTCAAACCAACGTTGCCTCACCCTCGATCTTCACCAAATCGAAGTCGGCGAGATTAGGGCTCCACAACCCAAGCGACGGTTTCGTCAGAGATTAGGGCTCCAACAGGTACGAACAAGCTTTCTAATTTCAGTTATCTTTAGGTTAATGTTCTTATATTTGAGTGTTTTTTTGGGCTCATGCTTGAGTGGAGATGAATTTCAATAGGTATGATTTTTTTTTCTAATTATGTGGCGATAAAGAAAGAAAAGTCTGAGGGTTTTTTTTTTTTTTTATAGTTTGCAGAGCAATGCTGATTTGTTGTTTGGAGGAATTACAATTGTGGGGGTAGTAGCCATGTGAATTTATCCTAGATCGCATGAAATCCACTATCCCTAATGCTTTTAAGGTGAATGTTTATATTTTTCATGTTCATTGTGGCTCTGTAATTTGTTTATTAATTAAACATTTTAATAAATGTTTTATAGCGTCTCTCGCCGGCAACCTTTTTGGGTGCATTATTTTGCTTCAGTGTGTTTTGTTTCAACAACCCATATGCGTGCATCTATAGTTTTCTTTCTGATTATAATTTGTGATGCAATGCTATTTTTTTGTTTGTTCAGGAAACAGGTAAGCTGCCTTGGGAAGTATAGTGTGAGGGTGTAGAGCCAGAGTAATAGCCGATCATCACTATATTCGCAAGTTTAGGTACACACTCCTATTTTAATCATTTGTTTTACGAATATAAGAATTTGTCGATGATCATGCTTCATATTGCTTATTATTCGTAAAGATGAACTTAAACGGGAATTGCCAAGACAAGCTGACACGATTGATAGGTTCATGAAAATTCAGGTATATTTATGCTAAAAGCCTCCAATTATGTATATACTTCATTAATTAATTGTTTAAATGGACATGTTTGGTATATGCTTTATATCAAATTGGCCAAATATGAGATGTTTTTGCAAATGGCTAATCATATGTGCTTTGCGCTTTCTTGACTTGCATATTTTTTTGTCGATATAGGATAGATGCTGATTAAGAGTTACTTTAATTGGGTTTTCTATTATTGTTGCACGACGGAGGGTTTTGTTTTATCAACGGATTTGACCCGATAAACAAAACAATCTGATAAAAGACTAAAGATAACCAGATTGACCAGCAGATCTTGAAGAGGTAACTGCCACTTTTGTTGGGTTGTTGATTAATCACCGCATCCAAATAACTATAAGGCAAAATTTTCACTGCAAGTAAGTTATATAAAAATCCACCATAGTTGCTTAATGTTGAACGTTTCCTATAATATTCCCATATGCAACTTAAACATTGATCGTTTGTTGTATCTTGGCTCGAGCTTAATATTTTGTTACTAATATAGTATACTGAAAGTATGCTGAAATGTTTTCCCATGACCGTGAGGCGTATGAGGTTGCCTGTGAGCATGTACACTCATGTTGTGTTCTTCTAGCAAAAGTGGATTAAGTTTAAGATTAATGGCCAATGGCACACATGGATAGACTATGGAAATTTATGACTTGATTTGTATTTTTTATCTTTTCTTTTATAAGTTAGTAATCTTTGTATTTTTATATTTATCTAATTTTATTTTTTAGATATTAAACCAGGTGGCTTGGGAAAAGCCTTGTGCCTAGGAAAAAATGGTTTCTTTGTGCCTGGTAAAATATGGTTTGCTATTTTGAGACAAGAGTGTAATGATTGTATCTATATAATGCTGCAATTGTTGTTGATGTCATAGAGGAAAGCCCTCAACTGAAATTGTGAGAAAATTCAGAATTATTAAGCACATGTGATAGATTTTACCCCATCACATGCTCTCTTTGATAAAATCAATTGTGCTACAGAAGATGAGGTTAGATGATATTAATTTTTTGTGGAAATAAAAGATACTCTGCCACAACTGCAAGAATGTCCTGCTAGATGGGGATGGTTGTAAGCCCTTTGGTTCTTCCACACCTCCATCGATCCCAGCTAAAGACAAGGGGGTGCTACCCATACCGACACCAGTTAAGCGCGTTGAAGCGATCGTAAGGTATATATCGGCTTACACTTTATTCGTGCCCTGTTTAATAAACCATTTTAATTAAAGATGTGCTATTTACCTTTCTACTCGATCTGAAATGTTATTTACATACCTAGTATATGTTTACTCTATTTTAAAATTAGGAGGCTACAACAGTCGGAAACTTGAGTTCATAAATATAAAAGTGCATTACTCTACATTAAAAAAAAATAGGAATAAAAAAACTTGGTAACGCATCACTTCGAATGTGTAAAGACATATAAGGGGAGAAGTTGGCTTTTGAAAAAAATAAACTTGGTATCGTTATAAATGG
Organism: Helianthus tuberosus; assembly: GCA_030545235.1. NCBI lineage: Eukaryota > Viridiplantae > Streptophyta > Magnoliopsida > Asterales > Asteraceae > Helianthus > Helianthus tuberosus. The sequence goes on along the minus strand of CM060386.1, from coordinate 9,234,326 downwards.
AAAGGCAACAAAAAAACTTTCAACTGTAATTGATTGATTTCCATAAACAATGTAATTGTGCATATTTATTTTTAGATAACCGTCTACATAAATGTTTCGTGCTTTTCCTTCGCAGGCCTGCTTATGCAGATTCGGATTCAGAAGAAACCGTTGACAGTGACCCACATGAAAGGTATGCCGTCTGCACTTAGTGTTAGTAATGAAAACCTGTACTACTTTTCGATGCATATATACGTAAACATAGTATACCATTTTTAATAGTTTTCTTTTCGTTATTTCACTGCAGTTAGTTGGCTGGTGATGGGATTGGGGATGACGTTATCCAATAAGATAGGAAGGCGTGCGAGAGTTTATCCGTTTTCCCTTTTTCTGTTTCATGTTTTTTTCCCTTGGAATACATCTTTTTTCACTTCTTTTTGGCCGGCAAGTTTTGCCAAGGAAACAACTTATGGCCCATGGTTTAATAAACTTTAATCACGCCCCTTTGTAGGCATATTGTCTTACATGTTATGCACCGGCCGTGTCAGACATCTTACCACGAACAAACAATAGCTATTATACATGCCGTGCATCGCACGGGCTTTTTCCCTAGTATGAACAACATTATAATCGAAGGGACACAAAGAAACGTTTAATTATTAAATTAATGCAGATGAGCAAGAATATAAGCGAACAAACACTAACAAATATTTTTCTAGTCATTTACAATTTGAAACGTTCAGTAAATTATTACTTGTCAATTCAAAAGGGGGTTGCGTCGCAGCTTGTTGCCCGTTTACCTACCACTTGTTTGTAATTTGTTACTTGGGAATTTAATGAAATTATATGTTGTTTGTTTGGCCCAAAAAAAAAAAGTAAATTATTCGTTCATTTATGATTTTTTATGTACAAATGTTTTATTGTTTTAATAATCTATTTATTCCTAAACGAACAAACTTTAATAGTTACATAAGGAAATGGATATTATATTTTCCAAATAATTTATAACTTTTCATATACGTTTAATTCATCTATTGAATAAACATGACAAATATATTTAACACCCTAAATTTTTCACTTGATTTTAATAATAGGTTATACCATTACTATTAAAATATTGTTAAAGTAACATAACTTTCATCAAAGAAGTTCATACATAGCATCAACCATAGTCAACTAACGACTAAGTTTAATACCAGTGGCGAAGCTTGAAAAAATATTTCGAGGGGTCGGAAGGTATTAGACCTAAAAAAAAATTCTATGTTCGGTCGGGCAACGGTGATTCGATTCGGGTCGGGTCGGGTAGGGTGTCGGTGATTCGATTCGGGTCGGGTCAAACATTAATATCAAATTAAAAGCCGTTCTCAAACATTAAAACGTAAACATTGTTTAACAAACAATTGATTAAAGATACCAAAACATTAAAAACAAGAGGAAGGTGGGTACCCGGTTTAGTTGGATCATGGATGAAGAATTATAGTTCTGCTCGTCTTCCTTTAAGATTTTTGACGTTTGTTCTCAATGTTCGAATCAACAATTCCCTCTACTTGTTCTTCATTTTCATTCTTTCTTTTGAAAAAAGAGGTTATGCATTTATTCTTCTTCCCCATGGAGCCCTAAATCAAACCTAAACATAAAAATTCAACAAGTTTAGGGCTAAAACTCACACCTTATTTCAACCTAATTCATATAAATTGGAGCCCGAAATCAAACCTAAACATAAAAATTCAACAAGTTTAGGGCTAAAACTCACACCTTATTTCAACCTAATTCATATAAATTGGAGCCCTAAATCAAATCTAAACATAAAAATTAACATACCTGTGAGGATGATTGAACAAGTGAACAAGAAGTCTCGAACAAGAAATCTCGAATTGAAGTCTCGAACAAGCAGCAGCTGAGCACAGTCGAACAAGCAGCAGCTGCGAACAAGCTTTCCCCCCAGCCCCTGCGACGTTTTCTTCTGTTTCTTTGTCTGCACAACACATGAGTTTGATATTGGGTTGGGTTTAGTTAATTAGTTATGGGCCATGAGTTTTGATTTGGGTAGGGTTTTTGGGCTTATGATAAATATACATAATAATAACACACTCTTGAATTGGGCTAATTTAGTATTTTAGTCGGGTTATATAATTTATTTTTTAGACAACCGGAGGGGTCGAACACGTATATACATAATTTTTTTTTTAGAAACCTGGGGGGTCTAACACGTATATACATATTTTTTTTTAAACCGGGGGGTCTAACACGTATATCCCAAAAAATTTCTATACGAAAAACACATACGTAACACTACTAACCGAAAAGTTCGGAGGGTCGGGCGACCCCCCCCCCGCCCCTCAATAGCTGCGCCCCTGTTTAATACGTTTCAAAAGTTGTTTAGAATTTGTTTACAACCCATACACAAAGTCTATCAAAGATTTAAATCATTGCGGAAGCTTCAAAATGAGAATTCAGTTCTTCGACATTAGCTTGATCGCCATCCGGATAATTCCCACTTATACCTAAGTTCAAAACCATCCACAACGTTAGTTTTGACAACAATTTGTATAATACAAACAAGTCTTAGTATCAAAATATGAGAAAAACAAACGATTTTCAGAAGTTACCCTGCCGCGTGTCGCAGCAGGTTTTGTTCGACGCGTCGCGTGGCGCGGCGGCTCCCGCGTGTCGCGGAGGATCGTAATGATCCTGTCGCGTGGCGCGGCAGGAACGATTTTCCAGCAGGTGTGTTTCTGAGCTGCATTTTTCTGCCAGCTTCGAAAATTCAAAGTTTTAACTTCATTTGACCATAACTTTTGACTCGTAAGTCCGTTTTAGGTGATTCTTTTTCCTATACATCTGTAAATTCATTACCGACGTGTCTATCAATATAACTTGCATAAAATTTCTATTTAAAAACTGTTGGCCTTTATTTTGGCACTTTATTTATTCGACCCATTTGTCTACAAGTTCAACAACTTGTTTTATTGTCATCTTATGACTACGACCGACTTAACCCAATCCCGGGTTACCCACTATAGCGTTTTGCTCCCTTCAAGAGGGACACTTAGGCAGAAATCTTCGTGCTTGTTTTCAAGGATTTAAACATGCTTTTCTAAACCATTTGACAAATAGAAATTTTTGAGCTTTAATCCCTCTACAAGGGTTCATGTTTTTGCGACTAGTTAGCGTGTCCGCTTCACGGCTTACGCTTTGTTTATGACCAATCAACAAGTGATGGTCATTGACTTCAACATTTACTACTCAACCTGTTTTTGACCCGTTTGGTTGTCGAATGGAAATCACCATTTCGAGACATTCCAAACTCTATTTCTAACACATGTTTTGACCCGTTTTATTTGTCTAAGGCACTTCGTCACTTCCACGACTTAACGGGTTTTCCTCTTTGGCTAATTCCAATACAACTAATTAAAAATGAATAAATAAACATAATGTACGTAACCATAGGTCGCGTACTTACATAACTTGTCAATGTTGGTTTCTCACCATGATTACCCATTCCCGGGCTTGTTAACCTTAGCGTATCACTTCCATTCCAGGGTTTACGCTTTATAACCCAAATTTAACGAATGATGTTTAAGTTGTTTCAAACACATAACAATTCAACCAATATTTAAACCGTTGGGTTTGTCGAGTGAGTTGCATCACTTCATTGACATTCCAACACGGTTATTTTAAACAATGATATTAACAACATACTTATTTAACTAGTTTGACCCGTTTGGATGTCGAGTGAGTTACACCACTTCATGGACATACCAAACGCCATCATTCACCATATCAATATTAAACTTATCTACAACTAGGTTTATCTATATAAATGTAACGAGACAACAAGTCACGTACCTTTGAAGCGCACCCTTCAAACGCGTATCTTCTCCGGCTTGTCCACTCGACGATCCGGATTCCTCGCCTTATGATCCCCTCAACTAGGTGATCATTAATCTATGCTTGAAAATCGATTTGGACATGATTTAAGCCTTCAATTTGTGGCTTTTGTGATTGTTAGGGTTTTGGAGAAGTGGGGGTCGCCCTTCCCTGCTTCTGATCGAACCAGACCTCACAAAAAGTGAGTTTGGTTTTTGTTTTCAGTAACTAGGTTTCATTTTTAACAACAAAAGCCCCTCAACCTTTGTTAACTTTATAATTTAGACATTTTTCGATCCCTTCATGTGTTACTACAAGACAACTAGCTAACTAGGTTATTTATTTCCTAGATAGCTTATTCTCATTTATTTAGTATTTTAAAATTTTAATATAAGGTTTTATAAATTTCGGGATGTTAATATAAGGTTTTATAAATTTCGGGATGTTACACAAACGAACATAAATAAGAAATTTTGTTTGTACAAGTGTACGTGTTCATTTGTTTGTGTGGTTAAACTTAACGAAACAAACACGAACAGTGCCTCATTTGTGTTTATCTGGTACATGTGCGACCCTAAATATAGTTTGTCAAATACTTAGCTATACTATCCTATTAATCTCTTATTCTATCAATATGATGAGTTTTACAAATTTAAACGTTACTTATGTATAAAACTAGTTGAAGCCCGTTCGCGTTGCGGGGCGATAGCCGAATAATTCTCAATCAATCTAAAACGATGATGAGACCATATTTTTCAGCGCAGGGCAAAAGTGTAATTTTTCAGAACTAATGAGCAAGTGTTAGGCAGCCAATGATCTCTAGATCAAGTGGTGGAATGCTTGTATTTCTCTTGAGAGATGCAGGTTCGACTCTCACTTGGTGCAGAGTGAGGTACTGGTGGGCAATGATAGGAGACCCAGGGAAACCTGGGTTGGATCCTTGAGCCAAACGGGTTTTACCGGTAATTTCACCGTCGTGCCTACGGACGGGTGGGTTACCGGGTTTTCCCCGGAATTGGTGGTGGACTCGGGTTACTCTCGGAGTACTCCGTTTGTCCAGTGGGTGCCCCGAAAGTGCTCGGGATTGAATTTGTTGACCGTTCAAAAAAAAAGTGTTAGGCAACTCATTGACATGGGAAAAAATTAAATCGAGTCAACCAATTAAAAAAAAACTTTTATACTTTTGCAAAAAAACTAAAACGATGGGAAAAATGTACTTTTGAACTGAGAGCGAAATCATATTTTTTTCAGGGATAAAATCGTAAATTAAATTAACCAATGAGGGAGTGCCAGATATCTGCCGGCATGACTGTAATTTTACACTGGGGGCAAATTTGTAATTTACCCAAGGAAACAAAAAAAAAAACGGTGGAGAAAATGTAAATTTAATTTGAGGGCAAAATTGTAACTTGGCTGCGAGAAAAAAAAAACTAATGGCAAAAGTGTAAATTTAAACGGGGCAAAATCATAATTTTGAACCGAGGGCAAAATTAAATTTTTTAGCTGGGAGCAAAGGCATAAATTTATTTTTCAGTTGGGGAGAAAGCATAACTTTGAACTGATGGTAAAATCCTAATTAAAATGGAAAAAACTAATGGCAAAACTGTAAATTTAAACGAGACAAAGACGTAATTTTTAACCCAGGGCAAAATTGAAATTTTTAGCTGGGAGCCAAAGCGTAAATTTGTTTTTAAGGGAGGGGTAAAAACATAATTTTGAACTGATGGCAAAATCGTAGTTTTAAAGCGAGATAAAAACGTAAATTTGTTGGGCCAATGGGGGAGTGCCAGGCGGCTGCCTGACACTATTGAAGTTGCCGCCCATATGACCCAATAAAAGGCCGGCACTATTGCCGCCGACTTTAAAATTGTAGTTGTTGAAAATGAAAAAAACACACACACACAATCACTGAACCGAACCGGTATATAGGGACAAACTATCATTGTAAGAATATTAGCAACGAACCGGAAGCCAAGGTCTTCCATATTAGATTTTCCGACAAAAACCCCACGAACCCAAAAACCCCCCACGGACCTCACCCGCCATATGTCTCCTACCTCTCTCTCCTAAACCTTATCACTCGTTCAAGGACGGACCGTAAACAGGGACTCTTAGGGGACTGGGGGTGGTCCGTGATGACACCCCCATCACGCGTGGAACATCCTTGCACACCGCCGCCACCATGAAACATAACGCGTGATGTTTAAAACGCGTTGATAATATCACGCGTTGAAAACAAATATTGAAACGAAAAGAACTTATTTTTTGGAAGATGAGACTTTGAGATTGTTTTGTCTTTTTATGTTGAATTAATAGCAAATTTGATGAAAAGTGCAAATTAGCCCCTCAACTTTTGTTAGCTATTTTTAAATAGCTTTCCTTTAATTGCAATTCAGGTCCCTCATCTTTATATAAATTTTAATTGCCCATCTCGACGAATCGTTTAAGTCGATTGTTATTCAACAAAAGCGTGAGATTTGCGAAAGGTGGGGTTGGGAGATGCCACCCGTTTAATTTAAGTTTTTTTTTTCCAATGTTTAGTTGTTTTTTATTTTGCTATGTAATTTATTTTTTAATTTTAATGAAATTTATAATTTAGTGTTTTATTGTTAATTTCCAATTTAAAAAAGGGAAAATTGGTTTTTAATAAACCAACATTTGTCCCGTTGGTAAATAATAATCTTACCTACGTAATTGGTATACAATAATCCTACCTATCAACATGTTGGTACTCAATGAACTTCCGTTAATTTTTTTTAACTGAAGTTAGTTTTTAAGTTTTATTTATTACACAAGCAGTCCCTGTAGTTGTAATTTGCTAGTTTTAACTATTTTAAAACTATAGTAAATTACAGTCACTTGAGGTTTTTTTGTTTTATAAAATAGTTAAAACTGTAAATTACAACTACAGGGACTTTTTGTGTAATAAATAAAAGTTAAAAATTAACTTCAGTTAAAAAAAATTAACGGAAGTTCATTGAGTACCAACATGTTGATATGTAGGATTATTGTATACCAATTACGTAGGTAAGATTATTATTTTCCAACGGGACAAATGTTGGTTTATTAAAAACCAATTTTCCTTTAAAAAAAAAAAAGTTGTGAGTGATGGAATTCCATCACTAGTGATGACCACCGCCACTAAAAAAGGCTTGTGAGTGATAGAATAGTGGTTGATGACATTGCGGAACTTGATTGGATTTTTGTGAGTGAATGAATTTTATCACTAGTGACCATCCGCACTCCCCTTACCTTGGAAAACCGTGGCATCCTTGGCCAATTCATGTACGCGGCCTTTATGACGGCGTTCGTGGAGTGAAATCGAATAGATTGCAAATGTTTAAGGGATTTCAGATCTTACAAGAGACACATGTCAGTTGTGTTATGTGATATGAATTTTGATTACTTTCTAGAATTTAAGAAGTCATTTTACGTACTAAAACTTATTTTATCAAGGTATTTTTTTATACTTAATTTCCAGATAATATAAATTAAGGTTATATTTTTGAACGGCCAACAAACTCAATCCCGAGCACTCTCGGGGCACCCACTGGACAAACGGAGTACTCCGAGAGTAACCCGAGTCCACCACCAATTCCGGGGAAAACCCGGTAACCCACCCGCCTGTAGGCACGACGGTGAAATTACCGGTAAAACCCGTTTGGCTCAAGGATTCAACCCAGGTTTCACTGGGTCTCCTATCATTGCCCACCAGTACCTCACTCTGCACCAAGTGAGAGTCGAACCTGCATCTCTCAAGAGAAATGCAAGCCCTCCACCACTTGATCTAGAGATCATTGGCTAAATTAAGGTTATATGTGAGGCTTTCTTTGTCATACGTCGTTAATAAAAAAAAAAAGTGTTATTTTATGCTTTGTTTAGTTATAATGCTAATAATTTCTATCATAAATAAACTAAAAACATTTAAGTATAAAATAACGAATATAAAGAGTTTAAGGGGACAATTCAAACTGCTTGTTATAATACAAAAAGCTCTATACCTAAAATGTCAAAAACTTAATTACTAACAGACCAATCCATTCATTTAAGATATTCATATATTTTCAACTTTATGTTTGCTAATTTAGCTTATCTAAAAGCAAGCATATGTTCTTTATATGTTATATTACTACCTCTTAATGTGTTACATCTTTTATATTAAAAAAATCCAGATTGAATTTTGTTTTATTATTACCTCTTTTGTTAAAACTGTCATAGTGATTAGTTATGATGTACTAATATTAGTTAATAAAATGCCCAATAATTCCAGTCATGTTTAAAAAGACCAGTTATGATGTACTAATATTAGTTAATAAAGTTTTATCAATAATTGCTTAGGTCCTAACCAGATTTTGTCATAACCAAAGTTATGAAATACCTTAAGTTGTGACTCGCCACTCGTGAGCTCGTATGGCCCATGACAAAATAAACAATCATGTATTTTGCTACAGGTTCGCCACTAACCGGTTGACTTTGATACCACAGAACCATAACCACAAGGCCGCATATGTAAACGAGTAACATCGCCATCACAATTCAATAATGATGTTGTTCTAGTTTAATTTTATACCCATGGCCCATGTCAGATGTCGATCAACCTCTTGGGTCTATCAAGACAATACTATGGTCAATTTGCTGGATATAGTGGAAACACACCCAACCTTTTTCCACTGTGCATGTGTAGCCTACCAACCACATTATAAACAAACTAAAGCAGGTTACAAACTTGGTTCACTTAGAACATTCTCGTTAGAGGAGGAGTGAGGCCTCTGATAATGTCGGAGAAGAAGTTAAGTTTTTATAGACGATGGTTGACAACTTATTAGTTTGTTGGAGGGTTTGGAATCACACCCAACATGTTTTTACAGTGTTGATATAAAGTCTGAATACTTATGACTATAAGTGATTGGCTATTGAGATAATGAGATATGATAGTACAACTCAAAGTGTTTGAATATTTTAGTGTAATTAGGATCAATTTGGTGACCAAAGTGAATTGTAATACATAGTAAACAAGTTAGGGTGTGGTGAATATTGTTCGGACGACTCGTTTTCGGGCAAGTGGACCGCAATGCGTACCAAGATTAACAACTTCAACAACATACACAATAGCCTCGTCAACAATCATACAAGAAGAAGCAGTTCAAGCGACGTGGACATTATGACCGCCGCCCACAAAGAATATAGAATGTATCATGGCCATGCGTTTACGATGTTACGTTCATGGGAGCTTCTACGCAAATCTCCAAAGTGGCATCTTGTACAACCGTTTGACCCAACGGCCCATAGGTCAAAACGGTCCAAATCAACAACGACTAGCGAACCATCCGAGTCCGATGCTCGTACTACTATTAACCTAAACGACTAGTTGGATGAATTGAATTTTGAGGAACCGCAAGAGCTGCCACAACCGAAGGGTAGGGATAGAAGTAAGGCAGTTGCACGAGCACGAGACACATCTTCTTCAACGCCATCGGATGGCCCGTCAAGGTTGGACGATTTCGACGATAGACTAAATCGGCTTCTCTCGATCAAGGAAAAGGAGCATGAACTTAGATTGGCGAAACAAATATAGAAAAATATGAAGTTTCTCGAGAAATACTTTTCCAATCTACCTGAGGATGACCAAGTCATTTTAAAGGCTCGTAAAATAAAAATCCAAGCCAAATATATGTAGTTTTTTTTTTCAAGTAGGTTATTTTTTTAAATAACTTTGTAGTTTTTAAATTTTTAAGTAGCTTGTAAGTTGTAATCTTTTATTTATTTTATTGAAATTATGTTTTTTTTAATTTTTTTAAATAAAATTGGCATATAAATTAAAAAAAATAGAAAATATAATAAAAATTAATAATTAGGTAATGATGATTAGGACTTTAAATTAGGGTGTACCTATTGGCACACCACATTGCCTATCTACACACCAAAAGGTGTTTTTTGTCCTATATGCACACCCTGCAGTGTCGAGCTGTGGTCAAAGCGCGGTGTTTTGGTCCGGTCAACCAGACAAAAGACTGACGGGTGTCTGACGGGTCTGTTGACCGGACCAAAAAGCCGAGCTTTGGCCGCGTTTTGGTCCTGTCAACCAGACAAAAGACTGACAGGGTGTCTGGTTGACATGACCAAAACGCGGCCAAAGCTCGGCGTTTTGGTCCGGTCAACATACCCGTCAGACACCCGTCAGTCTTTTGTCTGGTTGACCGGACCAAAACGCCGCGCTTTGACCACAGCTCGACACTGCAGGGTGTCCATATAGGACAAAAAACACCTTTTGGAGGTGCCTATCTACACACCAAGTGTGTAGATAGTTGGTGTGTAGATAGTTTGAGCCTTAAATTATTGCATGCAAGTTAAAAAGATGAGCTTTAAAGCCCCCTATGTGACATGACATTGATGTGGTGTGATAAAGCCTCTAGAGACTTTATACCACACCCTCTGGCCTAAGTGTTTGGACGAAACCCCTAATCAATGGGGGTTCCAAGGGGCAATGCCCCCCCTGGCGGGGGTCCGGGGACAGTGCCTCTGAGAGTAGGGTCCAAGGGGCAGAGCCCCTGGTTGGAGTCGAGTCACCAAAATAATTCGATCTAAAGGTGCTTACACGCCTTTCAGATCATTCGTTGCAATCTTATGTTACTTCCCCATCACAAAGTCCTAATAGAGATTAGGAAAATTAGAGAAATGATAATTACACCAACTTATCCAACCTAGATCTTACAATTTAGAGAGTATATATATCAGAATTATTGAGTCATAATAAGGATATAGGGTTATAAATAATACCTACGACAAGAGAGTTAAAATGGAAAATGACACATCTGACTTTTTAGTGGTTGACTTTTGATAAATTAAATGTTTTGTATTTATTAAAATATTGATGGGGAAACTGTCGTGTCCAATGTAGGACATGTCCTGGATCGTTGATCCAGTTTCCGAATTTTTTTTTAAGGTGACTTTCTATGTACTGGACCAGTGGTCACCGGGTTCATGTCGAAGACATTCCCCCGTCAGCCCCGCACTTATGGACGCGATGTTCGATCGGGCCCTGGCCGCCGCGCAAGCTGACTTCCGCCCGGAAACCATACTGCCCCCACACGAGAGACTCGCTGGGGTAACAGTTGGGTAAAACCGGGTTGCCCTCAAGACCGCACCATGCCTCGGTAGGATACGATCTATCATTGGGACAACCCGCCCCACAAGCCGTAGACGCCGGGATTCGAACCGGGGTGGCCATTGGCAAACCCCCGGCAGAAAACCAACCGAACTTAAAACCCATTTTTGTTGCAATTAAGATAATGTTGGTTTTCTGATAATCCCCTATAGATAATACTAATTATTTTGCTTAAAAAGTTTTTTTTATCTGTAAGTTAAATAATTAAAATTTGTTGTTATTTAGGTGTGTATATGCTGGTCAAGCTTAATAAGAGACATGAATCTAAACATCAAAAGATATTAATCAAAAGTGAAAATTACAAAACTAGTCATTTTTTAAGGTGTAATGTATATTATCAGAGAGAAATTATTGTTATAGGTAGATGTTACATGACAATATGGTCGTGTGTAAACTTTAATTCATATATCACTCATTAAGAATTGATACACTAGTTTAAATATTCTACACGATGAGCTATCTCGTCGTGTATCACTTTTCGTTCGCGTATTAGTGATTTGATCTCTTTAAATCTACAAGGCAAAATGGCTCTTTTTTGGGTATCACCTTGCCTTCGTGTATCCAATGAGACCGTCTCTTCATCCTTTCTAATCATGTAGGACATAAGTAATGGCAGAAATAACTTTCGAGATATATATGTGAATTTGTTGAAGATATTTCAAATCATAGTGAAACTTATAAAATAAACTCGTATAGCTTTGGTCTTAATGAGTGGTGGAAGGTTTATTTGAGAATCCGCTTACACTATATCCGACACGAAAATAAGAGGGAAGGTGCCGAAGAAATAAAATCGATGGTATTTCAAATCACCAAATACTACTCATGGTTGGTTCGTAACATCTTGGTCAAATACTCATGGAAATAGTAGTAGGTCTAGAATTATAATTACACCTCCATCGTTAACTCTCAGGCCCCACCTATAAGGTGTTTCGGGTGTGCGACCGCATAGGGTCCAAAGGTTTGAGCGGCCATATTTTTTACGTTATCCATATATAAATTTTTCTAGTTATTGTTTAGTTGTTGTAATCAAAATCTAAATACAAAAATAATTTTGTAAAAGCTATATGTGTGATTGTGGTTCAAATTGTAATCAAAATCTAAATACAAAATAATGTTGTAAAAGCTATAGGGGATGGTTCAAATGAAAACCATTTTTATTGTGAAAACTCGAAAACTAACTAAAAAAAGCCTAAAAAACACACAATTTTTTTTTCAATTTTTTTATAAAAAATCGCAGGTTTTTGTATATAAAAAAAACTTTTTTTCAAAAAAAAAAAAAAAAATTTGTATTACACATGTGTAATACTACACATGTGTTTGTGTGCTACACATGTGTTGCACTACAAAAAAAAAGTTTTTTTTTTTTTTTTTTTTGGAAAAAAAAAATTTTATATATTAAAAGTAGCGAAAATTATTATGCAAAAAAAAAAAAAAATTGGTATGTTTTTTTGGCTTTTTTAATTAGTTTTCGAGTTTTCACAATAACTAGTGGTTTTCATTTGAAACTTCCCCAAAACCTATATGTGTGATTGTGGGTTTAAAACTTGGCCGCTATACTTTTTTTTAACTTATCCTCCCCATTGTTGTGCCCCATTTTTAAAAGATTTTTACATATTATATGTGTGATTGTGGGTTAAAACTTGGCCGCTATACTTTTTTTTTTTAACTTATCCTCCCCATTGTAGTGCCCCATTTTTTAAAAGATTTATACATATATATCATTATTAAGTTGGTATAGACATCGAGCCGAGCCCGAACTAGTCAAGTCTATTTATAATCATAATTTTTACTAGTCGTATAAGAAATCTGAAATCTTGAGGACAACCATGTTAACAACATTTTTCAATAGTGACCAACATCCTTTTATGCTACATATTTTGTTAAAGTCTATGCATCATCATCTTATGTTAGGGTTTGAATGTATTACATGTTTTTACTAAATAATTTGACAAATTTTTAACCAAATAATGCGAAATATATAGCAGATTAGGGTTTGAATGTATTACATGTTTTCATTAAAATATAGAGAAGCTGGTGATAATGTAACACCCCGAAAATATTAGAAATTTTATGAATGACCATAACAAATATGTTGGTCACAATTATGGATAAAATAACTAGGAAATTTTTTTTATTATAACCTAGTTAATTATGTGCCTTGAAATGTTAAGGAAAACATGGTTAAAATACCCTTTATTGAAACTTGGGTAAAGTCGAGGGGCTAAACATGGGCAATTGAATTAGAGTTTTTTTTTTTTTTGAACGGCAAATTTGGACCACTGACGGACCACTGGAGTATCAACGTGCCACCAGTGGAACCACCCGATCATATCCATCTCCACTAGGCATAATGCCTATACGCCAATTCAGGAGGAAACCCAATTAATATGGGAAAACCCCCTTTGTGGTAATTGAACCCAAGACCTATTGGTCCCAAAGTCTTATCCCACCACCAAGATGCCACTAGGCTATAAAGCCATGGACATACATGTGTGTGTTCTGCGATTCCAACAAGAGCTAAGGGAGCTCTTATGCTCAAAACCCTAATCAACCAAATTTCATCAAATCAAAGGGGCAAATCTAGTCCAAACAGAAATCTAAACGCAAATTAATGATCACCTCCGTGAAAAGATCATAAGGTATGCCAAATTTTGTTATTTAGATTCATCTTGAGTTCTTGATGAACATAAGAAATCGAAATTGGAGCCTAAATGTTTGATGTTTGGGTGAGATCAGGAATGAAATCATGTCTAGGAGTATACCCTAGTCATTAGCTTGTTGAAATTGTGTTTAAACTTTGAAATTCATGATCATCCATTATGTGTGTTTAATGGGTTTTGAAGAAACATGATGAACACTAGAATCATAATTGTCAAACTAGTGTTATTTGAATTTCCATGAAGTGAGTCTTGAATGTTGATGTGTAATTTAGACATATGAACTTGTAGAAGATGTTTAAAAGTGGCTAAATAACTAGTCATGAAACTTGATTGTTGATTTTGTAAATTATGCCCCTTAGGTGTTTGTTGAAATGCCTAAAAGAAAGCAAAATGTTGAAATTTCGGACAAAACGCATGTTTGATTAATATGACGAATTATGCGTTATGTGTTATAAATAGAGTTCTAAACCGAGTTTTCAAATGGACAAGCTGGGGCGATACGCGCTTGAAATGAAAGCTTTGAAGGTACGTAACTTTTGGTTTCGTTACATTATGCATAAATAATGGTATTAGAAATATTAACGGGATTGTAGCGTAAAATGCGAGTTTGGTATGTCATAGAAGTGATGAAGTTCACTCAATAAACCAAACGGGTCAAAATAGACGGTTAAAGCATGTTTGGAATGTCAAAGAAGTGATGTAATTCACTCGACAACCAAACGGGTCAAAAGAGTTAATTAGATATGTTGATGATGATATAGTGAAAATAGTTGTGTTTGGAATGTCAATGAAGTGATGTAACTCACTCGACAACCAAACGGGTCAAAGTAGTTAACTAGATATGTTGATGTTGATATAGTGAAAATAGTCGTGTTTGGAATGTAAATAAAGTGTTGTAACCCACTAGATGAAGAAACACGTTAAAATATTGGTTGAAATAAATTTGGTATGTTGATATAATGGTGAATTCCATTAGACGACCAAACGGGTCAAATAATGGTCGAAATGGTAGTGTTCGAAGTGACTTAAACGTTACCCAATAAATTTGAGTTATAAAAGCGTAAATCATAGAATGGATGTGATACGCTAACTTTGACAATCCCGGGAATGGGTAATCGTGGTTAGAAATCAAAGTCAATGAATTATGCAAGTATGTAACCTTGTTTCGTTACATTATATTAATTAGATATTGTAGTCATTCAAAGTTGTGTTTTTAAATAAGGATTGCATTAGTAAAAGTGACGATTGATCACTACTTAATTAAACGAGTCAAAACTTGATTAGAAAATGTTTGGTTGTTGTTGAAATGGTGGACTCCATAAATCAGCCAAACGGGTCAAATAAATGTGTGTTGATTTGATATTATGAAAATGTTTGAAAGATCATTTGGCGATTTTGGATCACAATAGCGTAAACCATGGAATTGGTAATGATACGCCAATGATTGTAAGCCCCGGAAGATGGGTAAATACGCCTTGAGGTCATAAAAATATTAGTGGTAGAATTTAGTGTGAAACTATGTGGGTTGAATAAATAAAAGGGGGATTATTGGCCTTTCGGTCCGTAAACCCAACTTTTGGCAAGATAAGTGTGATAGATGCGCTGGTAATTAAATTACAGACGCGTAGGAAAAATAATCACCTAAAACGGACCTTTAGATAAAAAGTTATGCAAGTTTGAAGTTGGAATTTTAGAAAAATTAGAGCTGGCCAGGAAATTGTCACGACCCCCGACCCCACCCTGGACGGAATCGAGAGCCGCGAACAGCCAAGTGGTACCGGTGGTTATTTTGAAAAGCATTGCAGCGGAAATTTCGTCAGAACCGTGAGTTAGGAAAAATATCAGAGTTTAGAAAATACCGGATTTTTATTTATTAAATAGATGGGATAAAACCCATGTTTTTACAAAGGTAGCTTTAATAAGGGATAACCCAATTACATAAAACAATATTTCTTAATTTTATTTAATTAATAAAATAAGCCACTTCTTGAAGCTTTTCAGTGCCGTATCCAACTCTTACTCCAATCTACTGTAATTACCTGAAACGCGTTTTAAAAAGATTTTGGTCAGCAGGAAATACTGGTGAGTTCATTCATTTTTACTAAAAACGACGAGTTGTTATAATTTACAGTATTAAGAGCGATTACAATGTTTATACATATCAACCATCTACCCACGGTATTTATCACTCGACCACCTATTGGCTATCTCGTTTTCCAATGGTGTCTGTGATTATGGTCATATCACCCATTGGCTAACCCGTTGTCCAATGGTCACGGTTATCAAGTAATGTATATAAAACCCCACATACCAGCTGTAATATGGAGATTACAAAGACTTAATCCCTGTAATTATAACTTTGAAAATAAACATGATTTTGAAAGCAATTTGTTAAAAAGAGAACGACTCACATTATAAGCATGCAATATTGATTTAACAAGCTTCTTGATTCCATTCCTTTTGATAATTAAGCGTATACTTTATTGTTCTGAATCTTCTGATGATTTAAACAGCTTGTTTGATTGTAAGTGTATAGTTGGGAGTATTTTGATATTTAAATATATAGTTTAACAGAATGGAATACGTATTTGTGTAAAACCCAAATCAAACCTAACGGTAGTCACGAGATTCGAACCTTAACAAAATTCACAAAATATAGAACTTTGGATTCCGTTTAACGAAATTCACAAAGTACAGTATTTTGGCAATCGTTAGTTGGTTCATGAATCGATCGTACAGAACATCGCCTCGGTGATTATTGGTTAGAACACCAACGTATAAAGAAAAGAAGAAAAAAATTGAACGAATTTCAACTGAAACCATCGACTGCAATTTATAGGCTGAAAAGTTGGATTCTTGCGGCCTGCGGGAGCTTGAAGGAACGCCTACGCGGCCCGCGTAGGTGTCTGGATCAGATCGGATGTTGCTGAGTCACCGGTGGTCGTGACACGTGCGACGACACGTGGCCTTCATGCATATCCGGAGACCTACAAGCTGTCACGGCCCGCGAGAAGACCACAAATCTTGATTTCTTGTTTTTGGATATGGATTAGGGTTTCAGGGGTCTGGGTTTTTACTTATGGATTGTTTTAGGATATTTTTGAATATAATTATATCATAAAGAAAAAGGGAATAAAATAGTGAGAAAAGAGAATGGACCCACTTTGTAACTTTAGGGTTCAACTAGAAAGTCTCCTGGTAGAATATTGGGTATAACTTCTGAGCTATTTAAAAATATATAATGCACTCGTGTTAAGTATAGTACCCTTAATTCAACCTTATCCCTATGTCACGAGACAGAACCCCAATGAATTTAGTCAGGCAGAGCCTTGACATGTGTTATGGGGCTCAGATCAATCGGAAAGGGTAGCGGTGATCGGGAGTTAAAACACTTAAAACGGGACAGAGCTTTATTATTATTATAGGGAAAAATAAAAAGAATATTGATGAGAGAGAGTAGGCGAAAGACAAGAGTAGGACAATTTTTTATCAAAATGTTGGGTGCTATTTATAGTTGATATACTGCTTCAATATCACACCAATATGGTCACCCAACTCATACATGAATTGTTCCATATACTTACACGTATTCTTTTCAATTGATGAGTTTTTCTATTTTTTTATTTATTTTATTCCTATGATGACACATACATAGCCAATTCAATTCAAAATGTAAAATTTATTTTATTTATATTTCGTACATTAAATTTCAAAATTCAAAGTTTTGTTTTATTATTATTTATTATTTATATATACTATAATTAATTTTTTTTTATTTTTTATTTATTTTATTCCTATGATGACACATACATAGCCAATTCAATTAAAAATTTATTTTATTTATATTTCGTACATTAAATTCAAAATTCAAAGTTTTGTTTTATTATTATTTTATTATTTATATATACACACACATACATCTCATGTTCTATATTTTTTTTTCTCTTTCTTCCTTGGGTGTTTTGGAGCCGAGGGTCTCACTGGAAACAGCCTCTCTATCCCTAGGGATAGGGGTAAGGTGTGCCTACATCCCACCCTCCCCAGACCCTACAAATAGCTCTGCTATTTGTTGGATTTTACTGGGTATGATTGATTGATTGATTGATATATTATAATTAATTTAACTGCTTTGCTTATTTGGCGCGTATAACTTCTAAAATATGACGTTTTATAAAACAATAAATATGTCTTTAGAACAAGAATATTTGTGTCTACATTTTGAACCAAGTTTCATTAAAAATTGAGTAGGTTCAAAATATAATGTATTTATAATTTGATTATTAGACGGTTCCTGGGCCCGTCTAGGTACTTCATATTTTTAACGGTCAACTTACCCGTAATCTACCAGTCTAATTATATGAGTTCATATACTTTTATTTTATTAGAAAGGTCACCCATATACGGGCCAAATTAATATATCATTCCAACCAAATATATAAAATAGTTTTTAAGACTATTTGGGTCAAATTAAAAATAAATTAGTTACTAGTTACTAGTGGTTAATAAATTTAAATAAACCTACAATTCTTTATATGATAAAAATAGGAATGTTACAGAAATGCAGGTTTTTAACCTGCACCCGCTGGAAAACAGTCTCCCCCGCGGCACGCGGAGGGAGACACATATTCTGCCACGACACGCGGGGGTCGCTCGCGACCCGCGTAAGTTACTAAAGAATCTGTCGCGGGGCGCGACAGACTCAAAAGTCTGAAATTTTGTTTTGTTTTCATTGTTCGGCTTTATAACTTGTTTATATGTGATTTAACATAGTCAAAACTAACATTTAATGTGGTTTTGACATTAGGTGAAGTGGTCGTATTTCGGATGGTGATCAAGCAAGAATCCAAGAACCGAACACATAGTTTTTTGAAACTTCCGCGCTAATCTAATCTTGTTTTAGCCAATATTCGTTTTGTAAACACTAAACTTGATGTTGAATGTTTAAACTAGTTAAGTTGTTAATTAGAATACCATAACCATGTAAGCTTATTATCGTAACTAAGTTTTGTGCATGTGATGCATCTATTTAAAAATGCGTGTTTTATATAAAAATCTTAATTAAATGAGACAGGTGTTACAGATAAAATAATCAAAGTAAACATTTTAATAGATATTCATACCAATTAGTTATGTTAATGTATGAACTTCAACTATAGTGATTATTTTTACTGAAATATGTCACACCCTCAAAGAGTGATTATTTTCACTAAACACCCTCAAACTTCACCTGCAAGGTTCTACCGCGAGACGTATGACAAACCAGGATCATAGTCATTATTCATATTGAACGACTACTGAAGAAACTGTGGTTCAAGTGACCGGAATCAATCGGACCAGGGGTTTAGTTCTGCATAAAAAGGGTTAGTCATCTCGCTTGATTCGGGGTTAAACTGAGCTTCTTCTCATGTGATCTCTGCAAAACAGAAAGCTGTTAGACTCGCCACGGGGAGAATGGGGGGTCTCTCCGTGACCACCCTCCGCCGTGAGAATAAGTACAGATCTCGATGAAGAAGAAGAGGTAGTAAAAGTGAAGTGAGTGTAACTTGTGAGATCATACCTGGCATGACTTATTTATAGCTAAATTTGGGCGGGAAAATTTGCTGACGGAGATAGTAACGGAAAGTACTTTCTGTAGGCGGTTATGCCCTTTTCCGTTGATCACTAACGTCACATCCATACACACGGATCGTGAGTGTGATCGACGGGTGGGGAGATGCCATGCGAAAAGTGGTTTTGTGTAGATCTTTCTCCAAGTTAGTGCCATCATTGTGACCTAGATGAGTGTCCAGGATGATGCCACGTCACCATTCTGTTATAACCGAATGGTTGTGCACGATGAGGTCTTCCAGAAGGTTTACAGCTGTAACCCTTTGGGCCCTTGCCACGTGTTAATTCTGTTACAACAGAAAGAACACTTTTGTCTAAGTCTTGGTTCCAGACGCGCGGAGATGTTTGGGATCTTGACTTTGATTCTAACTGTACCCTCGCGTGAGCCCGCGCGGGGGTGTTAGTTGAATGTTAGTTTCATCCTTTCTCTGGCGCACGGTTATAGAAGGTTGTTTTCCTCTATATCCTTATTTAGGATCCTTGCGTAGTCGCGCAGGGTTTTGTTAAAGGTATTCTTGGGATAGGACTATGGTAGGGCCTCGTGAACTTGCGTGAGGTTTCCTAGACCATATTCCTTTGTCTTTGATCTGTTTCCTCTCCAATCCTTTTTAGGGCCGCTGCGCCTCCGCGCAGGACCATCGTCCAAGATGTTTTTTTGTGATAAGGTTGTGCTATGGTCCAATACGCCTGCGCAAGGTTTTTGGGACCATACCCCTTCAACTACTATATGAGTTTAGAAATACCAATGTTTGTTCATTCTCATGAGAAAATATTGTTTAAACCTTCGAGTTGCGAAAGCGTGATTAAATGTAAAACCACAAATAACCAACGTGCAAAAACCAGGTGCCTAAACCATAGTTAAAATGTTTAAAGAATCAATGCAACTCCATAATGCATCCTAGTCTTGATGTGTACCTTATCAACCTGAGAAAACATGCTTAAAGTGTCAACACAAGGTTGGTGAGTTCACAAATTTGCAAGTAAGTAAACTGTTTAAATGTTTGAAGGATCCACATAAGTCACCCCTATTGCCAGCAAGGCAATGTAGAAGTTACTCTAAGCGTTTGCAACCAAAGCTAATTGTTTGTAGTTTGTTTGCCTTTTGCCATTACTAACACCAATAATGGCAAATGTCTAGGACAATTAACACCCGTTCAACTCCTAGTCGAGTTAGCGCGACTAACATGGGTAGGGTTTATCAAAACCAGCAGTACTACTCAAATTTCCTTGCTATAATCCATATACAAACGGTTTGAGTTGCACTTAAGTAAACAAGTGATAAGGGAATACTATGTGATCTGTGTTTGTTTTGGTGCATGCCCCCCCCCCCCCCCCACAGGAAAACAAGTAAAAGGGAACATGAAACACACCTTAGGATGTGTGTTATAACCAACAAATGCAAGTAAAGAACAGGTGTCCCCCTAACAGCTACCTATTGCACATAAGTCTATAAGTGTGTTTTCGTGTGGGTTGATAAGACCCTTGTATCTAGACAACCCCATCGTTTATGTTTAAAAAAAAACTCACATGTTTAACTCGAGTTTCACCAAGTATGACCTGACGACTCGTTGGTGACTCATTAAATGAATTAATGTTTGTTTATGCTCATACAATCATCATATACAAGTATAATTCATCACATAGCACATATGATTCATATCTAAACTTTATTACCAATAAAGTTTCCCTTTTTTGTAAGTTATGCATGGAACTCTATTTTCCAAGATTTCCATACTCCGACACTTCTAGATATGTTAATACATCTAAATTAACATATCAACTATGTTACACATTATCATGCATGTTCAATTCATCAATTCTACACACCTATGATAATAAAGTTTTCACTTTTAGAAATCTATGACGTAACATGCAACTTTCTACCATTCAATGGACCTACATAGCCATGCATGCATGTCTAACACTCAAGTTAGAAGTTTTGATTTCAATAAATTTCCCTTTTTGGAAACCCTAGGTAATCTAGCGTTGTTCATGTAATTTATTCACACCAAACACCTTCATACAACCTATCTAGCATATATCAATCATCATTGATCATCAATTATGTCATACAACCTATCTAGCATATACCAATCATCATTGATCATCAATTATGTCTAGCATTCAATCCTGCATAAACCCTAAACAATAAAGTTTCCATTTTAAGTAAGTTATGAACACCAAGTTTGATTACCACATCCAATGTTTTTAACATGTTAATATGCTTATATATACTTATAATCATCATTACTATCATCACAAATCATCATACTTGCCTAGAATTCACTACACCGGATTCTTTACAATAAAGTTTCTACGTTTAGTAAGGTATGAACTAGCATGGATCTAGGGTTTTTACTTCATGCAAAATCATTCAAATCACATGTACAATCATAGACAAATACTAGAGATATCATCTAGTTTGATTGGAATTGTGTTTGGATGTCTAGGGTTTTCACCCCAAATCTTGTTCACATATTGCACATAAGATCCACATAAAATATAAGTTCACATAATTTATATTTATTTAATTGTTCTAGAGTTTATTTCACTTAATCAGCAGCGTTCGGGGACAGACTCCTGTGATTCGGTAATTCTCCTTATTACCGTACGTGAGTGTTTTTGTAATAACTGACACACTTAATTAATCCTAATCACATGCAATGCATGTATGAATGTTTGAGATAACAGAGTTTGTGTTACCGGTATTAACTTGAAAATGTCAGGTGTCACACAATAACACATCTCTTTAACGAAAAAATGTATTACAAACAAACACTATAGGCTACCAATATTGCATTCCTATTGAAATCAGACACTAAATTAATATGGTGCAAAAACAACTTACATATGCTATAAACGTTTCAAAGGCAAGAAGGTATGAACGTTAAGACTATGTTGACAATATAAGTTGGGTGAATATAGTTACAATGGTTAGATTGATATGTTGTACATTTGCATTCATGGTTAAGAATTGCATATAAGACAACGTAGTACCCACCTCTCCCCAACATCTTTGCTCTTTTAGGAAGTTAGGAGGCATTAAGTGGGTACATTTACCCAACTAAGCCACCATAGTCGTCTTAAGGCAGAAAAAATGTAGTTCTAATATAAGGGTAAGAAGACTTAATTCTTTGTAGTGAAGCATAAAACTAAATGAAGGCCCCACCACTTACTGTCATATACTTGCACATATGATATGTCACCGGTTGTGCCTTCATCTTCTAATTAGTTAATAACGTTTGGGCACCCATTTTGAATGCATTTGGGTGATTTAGAGTGTAGAATAACGTGATGAAATTGAGCCCTTAAGTGGTTATACACACATCCCTTTACTCAAGTGTTGTGACCAATCTTGATATCTTGTTTCTCCTTTTGATATGTTGGTGATGTCAAATAACGATACACTATAAAAAATACACTTATGATCACTATGGTAGAAAAACGCACACCCATAACAAGCATCCTTCCTTTAGTATTCGTCTTAACTTTATGCATCAAAAGTAAATATACACAACTGGCGTTGGCCTAGTGGCAAAGGTGTACGCCCTTTATCCTAGAGGTGTTGGTTCATAGCCTCATTCTAGGTGTGGAGTAGACATATTGGAGTAGCGTATGTTTAGATTAGGGTCGATCAAAATAAAAGTAACT
Source organism: Helianthus tuberosus (assembly GCA_030545235.1). Taxonomy (NCBI): domain Eukaryota; kingdom Viridiplantae; phylum Streptophyta; class Magnoliopsida; order Asterales; family Asteraceae; genus Helianthus; species Helianthus tuberosus. Next base: position 9,211,394 of record CM060386.1, on the reverse strand, counting down.
ATACTCGCGATTATTACATTTTAATTCTATATATGTTCAATAAAAAAGTAACTATACAAGCGAGCATCAACTAAGCACCGTAACTTTTAAATTTTCCATTTTATTATATTTCTCATATAAAATAGAATTCGAATAATTGTCCCGTTACACTTGATTATAAAAGTTGTTTCTATCTTTTTTAAGTAAATTTCATTAACAAAAGTTGTTTCTATCTAACATAACTATATAAGATATACCCATTTAGAAAATACTAGTTTTGTAATTATAAAATTCTAGCGGATAAGAGGTCATGGTTGCGATATGGTATTATAAAATTTTATAAAAAAAAGTAATTATAATTATATATTAAGTTAATAAATTGGGTTTTTATATTCTCTTTACAAGATTCAGAACATTAAATAGAACTAGTTTTTAGGGCACATGTTTTGCAGCGAGACTGCTAAATCGAACAAAAAGTAAATGTTGAACCACGCACGTGCGTTACGGCGTGTTAACTCACAAAAAGTAGACTAAAAACTAAAACATAAAAAATAATAACTAAGTTAGCTTAGGACCCGCAAGTTGTGATGTGGCTGTTAAGCCACCAAAAATAGACGTAAAAATTTGAACCACACACGCGCGTTGCAACGTTTTTACTCGCAAGGTTTAGACTGAAACGTAAAACAGCAATTTTGTAAGAGATGAAAACTATAGGGGACCAAAGTCAAAAGTGAAAATGTGTTAGGATTAAAAATCAAAAGAGAAAACTAAAGGGGTTGAAAACTAAATAATAAAATTTAAAAAGGTTGATAATGAAAACTGTAGAGGTTGATTTGTATAAAAATGAAACTTGAGATGTCAAAATATGTAAATAAATTAAATAGTAAAAAGCTCTCACAAAGTATTTTTGCTGAATTAAGGATGGATAATATCCCTTTAGTTCTTTTTTTTTTTTTCTAAAAACTGACATTTTATATTCTACCAGAACTTGATTTCACCAGATAAACCTTTCGTTCCAGCGCTTTACTTTAGTCAGCTGTGGATTGGGATCCCCGATAAACGTGAGTATAAATTCTGTTGTTGAAAAAGAATTTATTTAATTTGTATTTATTAAGATTTGGGTTCTTGAAAATTAATAGGTAAGATGGTATTTAGATATATAAATGGTTTATCAAATGAAAAAAAGGTAATGCAAGTGGAGTATTATTAATCATATGGAAAATTTGAAAGGCGAGGAACGGTAACGTGTTTAACAACTCTCCTATGATCTTCATTTGGAAAACGATAGAGTTCATAAAGAAGACACGTTTTTGTGGGTTAAGGGGCTGTTTGGTAGCCTCTTAATGACCATTCAGATGCTACCTCTTAATGGTTTAAAACCTCTGAATGAATAAGAGGTAACCTCAAGTCTGAATGGTTAAGAGGTAACCTCTCAATGGTAAATCATCACATGTCACATTTTTCTACCTTCTCATTGGTAAAATTCTTGATGGTTCCATTAAGATGTAGCCTCTTAATGACCATTCAGAGGCTACCAAACAGCCCCTAAGACTTAAGAATAGAGGAGAATGATCAAATACAAACCACATTTTGCATACAAACTGTAAGAATCACTTAAAAAGTGTCACGTGACATCCAACAAATTATAGAAAAATGATAAAATAATATCCTAGATAATATTAATTATGTTGAATTCCCTATAAATTTGCTAACAAGCAATTAATTTTTTATTTGGATCTTGCTTTTGTTTTCAATTTGCTGATTAAGAAAAATGCTGATATCATTCAAATATGTGTTAAAATCAATTATTTTGATTAACTTTCATGTGCTAATATAATTCAAAAGTGCTACTTTTATGTATGTATTGTTTTGTTATGTGTTAATTTAACTTTTTTTAAGTGCTAGGATATGTTTTTACGGTTTGTAGGATAAATATGGTTTGTACCGGAACCAACCCCTAAGAATAGATCCTTGTATCATAGTCTTAGTTGGGAGAGATGATGTGACTTTAATGTTCGGGATGTAATTATGTAATGTCCTTTATTTTTGGGATTTCCATCTTCTTGTTGGCTTCGTTTTTTTCCTGGATTTTTATAAATAGTTGTCAAAGCACCAGATATAAAAATTAATGTTTAAACAGATAATCTTTTTATTTTATTTTTTTAACAACAAACTAACTAAATACTAATCTACTCCTATAAACCATCAATAGAATTTGACTTAAAAGATAGAGGTAATGTCCCTCGGAGCTAAATAATATTTTTATTAAAATAGCAATTTTTATACATAATTTTCTTTTCTTTTTTAAGTCTACCTTATCATTCCACGTAAAATGATAGATGCATGGTTCTCCTTCAACACTTAACCATAAACAAGAAAGACTTGATTGGGGCTAATATTTATGTTACTTGATGGGTAGTTAGGAGATTAAAAAATGACTTGGTTTTCCCGAAAAGTGGCACAACAACTTGATGGGTAGTTAGGAGATTAAAAAATGACTTGGTTTTCCCGAAAAGTGGCACAACAAGTATACGCTTTTCTACGATATTATTAATTTCCCGTTCCTTTGGGATAGTGCACGGTCCTCCCAGCCGTCGAAGTGTTCTCACTCCGCAAGCTAGCCACCCAGCAAGGCCATGCCTGGCGGTAAATCTCCTACCGTAGGGGCATTGGGCTGAGCAAGACTCGAACCCACCACCTACGATATTATTAATTTCCCGTTCCTTTGGTATAGTAGTAGGAACCAGAAATGTAAAATTTTACGGATCGAGTGTTGAAAAATCCACTATTGTATATATAACCCTTTTCATGCCCCGACGTTTTGCTATGAGTGTCTTTTTCAATAAATACTATCGTTCTAAAGAAAAGATAAATGTAACCAATGCATGGTAACAATCAGAATTTTAGAATCTAAAGAGGAATAGGTGAAATAGGACATGTAGAACATCAAAGGGGTAGGGATGAGCTCGGTACCGGCCGGTACCGGAACCGGAAGTACCGGTACCGAAAATCCTCAAAAGTGGGTACCGGTACCGAATATACCCGGTTCGGTACGGTTCGGTACCGGTACCGGTTCGGTACCGGTACGGTACCGGTATTTGTGGGTAAAAACCGGTACCCACTTTTGAGGATTTTCGGTACCGGTACTTCCGGTTCCGGTACCGGTTCGGTACCGGTCGGTACCGAGCTCATCCCTACTCCAACCTACTCTCTCTTTCTCTTTCTCTTCTTTCACTCTCTATATATTTATATTAAAAAATTATAGAAAAGTCAATGAATGATGCGGGATCAATACAACATAGGTTGAATAGTGAGGGTGAGGAATAGGAGGAGATCGTAATGTGATGTTGCGATGAAAGTAAAGGACGAATGAAAAGGGATTAGTACAACACATAGCCAAACAAGGAATTTTCGAAGGTGAGAGAGGATGGTAGAGTAATTCCATGCATTTCATAACATACTAAGGACAAGTGCCTAAATCTTTGGCCACATAAATACAATTCTAAGTCATAATCATGTTTGATATTGTCGTTTCAAACGTTAACAATCACATACTTAGTTTGGCTTTAACTTTATGGACATTACATGGGTTAATTAGGCAATTTTAACAAAATTCTGAAATCTTTCTATTTAAAACCATGACATGATACTAGGCATCTTAGCCTTTAAAATCTTTATATAAAAATGATCATTATCTTTCCTGAATAACATAACTTAGGCAGCACTATCTTGAAATAATCTATATAGCTTTTTCTCAGCAATGGATTTAGGCAAGCCTTGTTCATTTAGTTGGCATTTGGTACATTGTATATCCGGCTTGATCGATATGCACTTTGAGTATCATATTTTTTTCTTCTAGACTAGCTATCTCTATGTATGCACTACGGATTATTTGACAGTGGCCTCTCATCGATCTTCTGCTCGAACCCTGATCACAAATTAAGAACATATGCTATCGCTATAGATAGGGTGGTAGTACTCATCGCGGCACTGTTGCATAGAGTACGTGTTCGAGCCAACTTTGATGTGTTTCACTAACTTGAAATTATTTAAAATCAATGATGATTCCCACTTAATAAAGACCACCAAGGTTCAATACTTATGGTTTGAGTTGTCACCTTTCATATTGAATTCTTTAGAGCACTAGCACTTCACCAAAGAATATCCAACAATCTTGTGCATGCACTCTTCTCATCCTTTTGAGTTTTCACATGAAGCTTCATACACCACGTTCCATGCATGTGTAGAACACAATGGAAAACCCTATTTCATCTTGTATAGGGATGACACTTACATATGTTGTGCACAAATACCTTAAAGGTGTAAAAAAATTATAGATGAAGGTTTGTTACCCAAAAAATACACAAATAGTTCAATTAGTAATATATGATTTTTTATATGCTGAGATAAGGTTAAAAAACATACTTTGTGTACAACACAAATATGTAATTGTTGATACATAGTTGTCCAAGTAGATAGAGGATGCAGACATGGACCTAATAGATTAGAAAATAGTCAAACTTAATACAGGTACAAGTTTCGTTTAGTTTTAAGTTACAAAGTTCACAAGTAATAGACGAAAACATGTCTATCCTATGATAAACTAGGTTATCACCCCGTGTGTTACACGGATTGAATAAATAAATTTTATATACCAAATAATAAAACAATATATCTTTAAAAACCTCATTTATTGCACGGATTGAATAAATATAATTTTATATATTAAATAATAAAAAGTTATATATATAAGAACCATATTTATTGTACAGGTTGAATAAATGTAACTTTATATACCAAATAATTAAAAACTATATCTTTAAAATCATGCGTATTACACGGGTTGAATAAATGTAATATTGTTTACCAAATAGTAAAAAAGTTATATCTTTAAAAACCCTCGTTTATTACACGGGTTGAATAAATATGATTTTATATACCAAAGAGTAAATTACGATTTTGGCCCATGTGATTATATCACTTTTACCTTATTAGCCCAAAATATGATTTTTTAACATCTGTGCCCCCATGGTTTCTATAACTAACTATTTTGGCCCCTAAATCTAACTTAACCCCTTACCCTGGTTAATTATTTGTCACATTCAAGTCACATAATGGGTATCTTTGTAATTTCTCCTCCCCATTTACTGACACCTATTAAAAACAATTATTACCCACTTATCACCACAAAAATATATTCACAATATCAAGATAAACTTTGTCCCCAATCAAATCTTTGTGATGATATATTCACATTATCAAGATAAAGACATCTTAACTTTGTAAAGTTTTGAACAAGTGTGGCCAGATTCGGGTTTTCAAGTCTTAGCGAACGAATTCTGCAGGAGAATAATGAAGAACGATCAAGAGTTTCTGTAACAACCGTCTAATTTCTGATCGAATTTAATGAAAATAGGCATGAATTTATATAAAATAGTACTTTACTTTAAAACAAGTACAAAATTTAAGTTTTAAGGTGATCACATGCTAGTTGACTACTAAACTAGTTCCAACATTCAAAACATGATTAGTAAAGTGTTTACATTATAGACATTGTCTAAAACAAAGTTAATCTAATGCGGAAGCTTCAAAAGTGCGTGTCCGGTTCTTCAAAACATGCTTGATCGCCATCCGGAAAGTCCCCATATCACCTAAAGTCAAAACCACTTAAAATGTTAGTTTTGACATTGATATAGTGCGTATAAACAAGTTCCAGCATCGAATCATTAAAAATAAAATAAAAATTTAGAATTTGATCTGTCGTGTGTCGCGCCAGACATCATTCATTCTGTCGCGTGCCGCGACGGCTCTCGCGTGTCGCGCCGAATCTAGGTGATCCTGTCGCGTGGCTCGGGGGATACCATTTTCCAGCAGGTGCAGGTTTTTGACCTGCATTTCCTGCCAGCTCCGAAATTCACCAATTTTAACTTCAAATGCCCATAACTTTTGATCCGTAGGTCCGTTTTAGGTGATTCTTTTTCCTATACGTCTGTAATTTCATTACCAACATGCCTATAACATTCATTATTCCAAAAATTTGGGTTACGGACCGAATGACTGAAATCACTTTGTAATTATTCAACCCACCAAGTTTATACCAATTTTTGTACAAATGAGATAGCAACCTTAAGGCGTTTTCACCCAACATCCGAGGCTTAATATCACCGGTATTTCATTACCAATCTTATGGCTTCATGCTCTTGTGATTGTCGAAGCCAAAAGCTAACTATCAAACACTAACATTACTAACTAACCAATTATTCGACCCGTTTGGCTCAATTATGGAATCCTCCATTTATATTGACTACCAAACACTTCCTAGTCGAATCCTAACCTATTAATTCAAGTGGTGAACATTGTCACCTTAATCAATACAAGCTTTTGTTCTAAAACAAAACTATACAAGTTCAAATACCAAAATTTACTTAATGTAACGATTCAAGTTACATACCTTCAAAGCAAACCCTTCAAACGCGCGTCACCACCGGCTTGTCCACTAGACTCTCTGGCTTCCTTTCCTATAGAGTTCAACCATAGCATGTTTAGAACTCTTTTCTTAACATATGTCGCATAGTTTGCCGAAACATTACAAATATGCGTTTTAACTTGAATTTCAGTTTTAAGCCTTCTTTGAGGCATTTTTACAAACACTTTAAGGGCAGAATTTTACACAATTCCTTTTCAAGTTCGTGACTTGTTATGTGGCCACAATTAACATCAATCGGACAATCACATGTAAATTTCAACATCAATAATCCAGAATTTACTTTCTATGAACCAGATTACACTAGAATAACATTCAAAACCCTAGTGTTTATTAAGTTGTCACAAAACCCATGAATCACCTTCAATGGTGTTCATGAAATTCTCAGAAATTAAACATGATTTCACATATTATTGTCTAGGGTTTACTCCTAGACACTATATTGTTCCTATTCTATCCATATAACAATCATGCATCAACAATTTTCGAATCCCCTAAGTTCATGAGAATTTCAAGTAGAGATTTCCTATCAAATTTCACATACCTTTCGATCCCTTTACAATGGATATCACTAATCCATGCTCGGATTTCGTTTTGGAACTGATTTCAACCTTCAATTTGTGGGATTTATGTGAGTTAGGGTTTGATGTGGGTTCCTGGTCGCTCCCCTGCGTTTTGTACGAGCCAGACACACACTTGTGTGTGTGTGTTTGGTGTATTTTTGTTATTAATATGTCAAGTTTCACACTTGACAACTTTAGTCCCTCCATATTCGTTTTTATTTTAGTTTAAGTGTTTAACCCACACATAAGTCACTATCTAACTAGGTTAGTGTTATTCTTAGTTAGTTTATTTTGCTTATTTACCGACAACTTATTTGTAATAAAAGATTTATGTTTTCGGGGTGTTACAAGTCCACCCCCCTTAAAAGGGTTTCGTCCTCGAAACCGGAAATACGTACCAAATAATGTCGGGTAGAGACGCCGCATCTCCTCTTCGGACTCCCATGTTGTGTCCGAACCCTTTCTATGCTCCCACTTGACCTTAACTTGATTAATCTTCTTATTCCTTAAATCTTTAATCTTCCGGTCAAGAATCTCAATTGGTCTTACCGCATAATTAAGGTTGTTGTCCACCTCGATATCATCGTAGTGGATATAAGCCGTTTCCTCAGCTAAGCACTTACGGAGTTGTGACACGTGAAACATGCCATGAATTCCGCTCAATTATTCCGGTAACTTAAGGCGATATGCCACCTTGCCAACCCGTTCGATGATTTTAAAGGGCCCAATAAATCTTGGGCTTAGTTTCCCTCTTTTTCTAAATCGGATGACGCCCTTCCATGGGGAACCTTTAACATAACCATGTCGCCCACCTGAAATTCAATCGGTTTCCGTCTTTTTGTCAGCATAAGACTTTTGTCTATCTTAGGCCGCTTTTAAATTAGCTCGTACCACGTCGATTTTCTCATTAGTGGCCTGAACTACATCTTTATGGGCCAGTTCACGCGGACCCACTTCACCCCAACACACCGGGGTTCTACATTTCCTACCATATAGCATCTCGTACGGAGCCATACCGATGCTTGCATGGTAACTATTATTATACGAAAATTCGACCAATGGTAGATAAACATCCCAACTTCCCCCAAATTCGATGATACATGCCCGTAACATATCCTCCAACGTCTGTATTGTTCTTTCACTCTGCCCATCCGTCTGAGGATGGTATGCGGTGCTGATAAAAAGTTTCGTCCCCATCTGTTCTTGGAAATCTCGCCAGAAGTTTGAAGTAAACCGGGTATCTCTGTCCGACACAATGGATACCGGTACTCCGTGACGTGCCACTACTTCGTTTGTATATACCTCATACATCTTTTCCGAAGTATATAACTCGCGTATAGGAATGAAATGAGCACTCTTCGTCAATCTATCCACAACCACCCATATAGCATCGAATCCTCGGCTCGTTCTAGGCAGTTTGGTCAACAGGTCCATGGTGATATGTTCCCATTTCCAAACCGGGATTTCCAATGGTTGCAGTTTCCCATATGGTTTCTGGTGTTCCGCCTTGACTTGTAAACAAGTCAAGCACTTCTCCACATACTTTATTACATCCCTCTTCATTCCGGGCCACCAATAGTTTTGCTTCAGATCGTTGTACATCTTGGTTGCACCCGGATGAATAGAATAACGGGATTTATGAGCTTCATTGAGTAGAAGGGTCTTAACTCCATAGGAATTTGGGAACCATATTCTTCCGAATCGGGTCTTCAACCCGTTGTTACCATTTTCCAAATCCTTCAGCTGACCGACTATCCTTTCCTTTTTCAAGTTTTCCTCTTTCACTGCCTCGGCTTGTGCTTCTCGGATACGTTCTAGTAAACCCGAGGTTACAACAAGCTGCATCGCCCTCACTCATATTGGGACATAATCCGATTTTCTGCTAAAGGCATCCGCCACGACATTAGCCCTTCCGGGGTGGTAATGTATTTCGCAGTCATAGTCTTTTACCGTTTCTAACCATCGTCTTTGTCGCATATTTAACTCCTTCTGATCGAAGAAGTATTTCAAGCTTTTGTGGTCAGTAAATATGGTGCACTTTACTCCGTATAAATAGTGCCTCCATATTTTTGACGCAAACACCACTGCCGCCAATTCGAGATCGTGCGTGGGATATTTCTTTTCATGCACCTTTAATTGCCTCGAGGCATAAGCTATTACCTTGCCTCGTTGCATTAAAACACATCCGAACTCTGAAAGTGACACATCTGAGTAGACTACCAACTCTTCGACCCCGTCCGACAACGTTAATACCGGAGCCTGAGTTAACTTCTCTTTTAGCGTTTGGAACGCTCTTTCTTGTTCGACACCCCAAATGAATTTCTCCTCTTTCCGTGTTAACTTAGTTAGCGGCGATGCAATCTTGGAGAAATCTTGAATGAATCTCCTGTAATATCCCGCAAGCCCTAAGAAGCTTCTAATTTCCGAAGGATTCTTCGGAGGGCTCCATTTCGACACGGCCTCTATCTTTGACGGATCTACCAATATTCCATCGGCACTTATGATGTGGCCGAGGAATTGCACCTCTCGTAACCAAAAGGCGCACCTTGAGAATTTTGCATACAACCTTTCTCGTCTGAGTGTCCCTAACACCTCCTGTAAATGATGCGCATGATCTGCTTCACTTTTCGAGTACACCAGAATGTCGTCGATAAACACGATTAACGACTTATCCAACATCGGCTTGCAAACCCGGTTCATGAGGTCAATGAAAGCCGCGGGTGCATTTGTCAGCCCGAATGACATCACGAGGAACTCGTAATGTCTGTATCGCGTGCGAAAAGCCGTCTTCGGTACATCCTCTTCCTTGACCTTTAATTGGTGGTATCCCGATCTAAGGTCGATTTTCAAAAACCAATTCGCACCTTGTAATTGGTCGAATAGATCGTCTATTCTCGGAAGCGGGTGTCGATTCTTTACCGTGAGTTTGTTTAACTCCCGATAGTCGATACACATTCGCATGCTTTCGTCCTTCTTTTTCACAAATAGTACCGGCGCGCCCTAAGGAGACACGCTCGGCCTTATAAATCCTTTATCGAGCAAGTCTTGAATTTGCGACATTAGTTCTTGTAATTCTGATGGCGCGAGTCGGTACGGCGCTTTAGCTACGGGTTTCGCTCCTGGAACCAATTCGATTCCGAACTCTACCTCCCGTTCAGGCGGTATCCCCGGTAGATCTTCCGGAAACACACCTTCGAATTCACGTACTACCGGCACGTCTCCAATCTTCGGTGATTCTTTCTCGGGCTCATTCGCGTATATCATAAACGCTCTACATCCATGCTTCATGAGCTTGTGAGCTTCCAACATCGAACATATTATAGGATTGCCTCCTTTCTCACCATCAATTGTAACGTGTTTTCCGCTCGGAGATGTTAGTTTTATCTCTTTACGGAAACACACGACTTTCGCGTGGTGTCGGGATAACCAATCCATCCCAACAACTACTTGAAACTCTCCCATCGACATCGGTATTAGATCTATCAAGTACTCCTCGTCATCGATACTTAATTTACAGCCTTGACAAACATCACAAACTATGAAACTTTTGTTGTCTCCTATTTCAACTTCTAAGGGCACAGATAATTTCGTCAATACAAATGAAGGATGTCGAATAAATCCATGTGAAATAAAGGACTTATTCGCACCCATATCAAATAATACACGTGCAGGAATTGAGTTTATTGCGAATATACCTGAGACCACATCGGGTTCTGTTTTCGCTTCAGCCGCTGTTAGTTGGAAGGACCTGGCCTTCGCCTTTGGAGCTTTTGTTGGAGATTCTTTGGTGTCTTTCTTTCCAACTAAGTCCGGGCATTCGGACTTTTTGTGACCGGGCCCATAGCATTTGTAACAAACTGAGACTTTACCCGGACATAGAGATGCCGTGTGCCCCGTTTTCCCACATATGGGACAAGGTTTGTCCTTGAAGCGGCACTCGCCCTTATGCCCTTTTCCACAAACTTTACAGCTTGGCGACCCGCATTTCGCATCCGTCTTTCGCGTCGATTCTGATGTTTTCGCCTTCTTTGCAGGGCTTGGGTTCACATCCTGTGCCCTTCGTTTGCCCCTCTCAATCTGTTTCTTTTGCTCGATTTCCCGCTCCCGGGCGGTGTTAATGATTTCCGTGAGGGTTTCATACTTTGAGGGAGTCATAAACTCCCGGTATTCAGCGCTCAGCATGTTGTAATAGTAGTATATCTTCTGCTCTTCAGTGGTCACTAACTCATCGCAGAATCTCAGCTTATCCATAAAAATGCCCGTGATTTTATCGATTGTTTCACCCTTTTGTCTTAACTGGATGAACTCCTCCTTGATCCTGTTGATGACTGCCTTGGGACTATGATGTTTAAGGAATGGTACCTTAAACTCATCCCATGTCATGACCCTTGCCGCTTCGGCTCCTATCTCCTTCTTTTTGTTTTCCCACCAATCCTTGGCTTGACCCCTCAACTGACCCGTTCCGTAAGCCACAAAATCGCTTACGTCACAGTGGGTCCTTTCAAACACCCCTTCGACGTCACTTAGCCATCTTTGGCATATTATCGGGTCAACCTCCCCGTTGTAAATCGGCGGTTTACACGCCATGAACTCCTTATACGAACATCCCTTACGTTCTTCAGATTTCTCTCTCATAAGGTTGACATTATCTTCTAACCTTTTAACTCGTTCTTCGACTAACGATAACACCGTGTTTTGAATTTTGTCTATGAAACCGGATAGACTACCCTCAATTGGCTTTCCCACTTCTTCGGCAATTATTTCTTTCATTTGTTCGGTGCTTGTCGGAACCGGATCATTATCATTCCTTTCCGTCATCTTGAAACTGAAATGTTTACATCAATTATTAAACATTTCATTTATAACATGGCTTTATTTACTTCGGTTTAGCCAAGTTCGTAACTTGCTTTGACCATTCTCATTTAGTGCACTTTACGGGTTTGAGTGTGTTAACACACTCTTCCCGTGCACATTAATTCCCATCTCTTTTACTTACATAGGATAAGATCTACTAAAATAAATAATTAATCCTTACCGGGCGATCGATCAAGCTTGAACCGAACACTTTGTTGACAACCTTTAGCTTTGATTACCAACTTGTAACAACCGTCTAATTTCTAATCGAATTTAATGAAAATACGCATGATTTTATATAAAATAGTACCTTACTTCAAAACAAGTACAAAATTTAAGTTTTAAGGTGATCACATACTAGTTGACTACTAAACTAGTTCCAACATTCAAAACATGATTAGTAAATTGTTTACATTATAGACATTGTCTAAAACAAAGTTAATCTAATGCGGAAGCTTAAAAAGTGCGTGTTCGGTTCTTCAAAACATGCTTGATCGCCATCCGTAAAGTCCGCATCATCACCTAAAGTCAAAACCACTTAAAATATTAGTTTTGACATTAATATAGTGCGTATAAACAAGTTCCAGCATCGAATCATTAAAAATAAAATAAAAATTCAGAATTTGATCTGTCGCGTGTCGCGCCAGACATCATTCATTCTGTCGCGTGCCGCGACGGCTCTCCCGTGTCACGCAGGATCTAGGTGATCCTGTCGCTTGGCGCGGGGGATACCATTTTCAAGCAGGTGTAGGTTTTTGACCTGCATTTCCTGCCAGCTCCGAAATTCACCAATTTTAACTTCAAATGCCCATAACTTTTGAACCGTATGTCCGTTTTAGTTGATTCTTTTTCCTATACGTCTGTAATTTCATTACCAACGTGCCTATAACATTCATTATTCCAAAAATTTGGGTTACGGACCGAATGACTGAAATCACTTTGTAATTATTCAACCCACCAAGTTTATACCAATTTTTGTACAAATGAGATAGCAACCTTAAGGCGTTTTCACCCAACATCCGGGGCTTAATATCACCGGCATTTCATTACCAATCTTATAGCTTCATGCTCTTGTGATTGTCGACGCCAAAAGCTAACTATCAAACACTAACATTACTAACTACCCAATTATTCGACCCGTTTGGCTCAATTATGGAATCCTCCATTTATATTGACTACCAAACACTTCCTAGTCGTATCCTAACCTATTAATTCAAGTGGTCAACATTGTCACCTTAATCAACACAAGCTTTCGTTCTAAAACACAACTATACAAGTTCAAATACCAAAATTTACTTAATGTAACGAATCAAGTTACATACCTTCAAAGCAAACCCTTCAAACGCGCGTCACCACCGGCTTGTCCACTAGAAGCTCCGGCTTCCTTTCCTATAGAGTTCAACCATAGCATGTTTAGAACTCTTTTCTTAACATATGTCGCATAGTTTGCCGAAACATTACAAATATGTGTTTTAACTTGAATTTCAATTTTAAGCCTTCTTTGAGGCATTTTTACAAACACTTTAAGGGCAGAATTTTACACAATTCCTTATCAAGTTCGTGACTTGTTATGTGGCCACAATTAACATCAATCGGACAATCACATGTAAATTTCAACATCAATAATCCAGAATTTACTTTCTATGAACCAGATTACACTAGAATAACAATCAAAACCCTAGTGTTTATTAAGTTCTCACAAAACCCATGAATCACCTTCAATGGTGTTCATGAAATTCTCAGAAATTAAACATGATTTCACATATTATTGTCTAGGGTTTACTCCAAGACACTATATTGTTCCTATTCTATCCATATAACAATCATGCATCAACAATTTTCGAATCCCCTAAGTTCATGAGAATTTCAAGTAGATATTTCCTATCAAATTTCACATACCTTTCGATCCCTTTACAATGGAGATCACTAATTGTAACAATCCTCAATAACCCGACACTCTCAAAATATTTCTGACACCCTATTATATTTTAAAAATGTCCCAATATGTCTTAAAATACACCCCGTATGTGAAAACTGAGCCCGAAATATATTAAATAGTATTTAAAATAAATAAAAACTGAAAATATAAGTTGAGGCGGGCCGCGTAGGACCTACCCTAACCTTACGCGGGCGGTATCAAGGTCTAAACCTGATGTCGTTGATTCTTAAGTTCAGGCGGGCCGCGTAAGACCCCCGTTAAGTTTACGCGGGCCGCGAGAGATCAAGAACACGGCAACACCCCAGGCCGACACGTGTCATCATCGTGTCGAGTCTATGCGCTGACCGGGACAAGCTAGTCCGTTGACTAGCTTTGACGCGGGCCGCGTAGCCCTAAGGCTAATCTTACGCGGGCCTCGTGAGAGTCAGTTTCAGCAACTATATAAAGGAGTCATCGGGTTCAACCAGAAATCGTTCATTTTTCGTTTCTCAATCTCAAATTCTGAATATAGGCTTTATAAAGCTGGTATTATACCCCCAAATTAGCGAGGTTCTACTCCGTTGTAAGTATTATAACCCCAGTTTCGTATTAGATACGCTGCCCGATTGATTTAGGGTTCCGTAACAACTATCGTGGTTTTGCCCGACGTAGTTGTTGGAATACCGTCTCGGGGAGGGTATCATTAATATTTTCAAAGGGTTATTATACTAACCTATGTACATTTGTATAAATTATAGATTATATCCAGGAAACCCTTACGCGAAGTCTAAGATAGCAATGTGAGTTTTGTCCAATTTTTGTTAACCTTTTTGTAATATTTTACAAAACCTTAAATGTTTTACAATGGGGTTAAGCGGTGATTGAGTCTTTGTAGTTCTTCAATTACTGCCGGTATGTTGGGGTTTTGTATACAAAATTTACTACACTGTGAGTAGTAAGTCGGAACTACAACACGTTACCATTGGACAACGAGTTAGCCAATGTGTAATATGACCCACCAGTCAGGAATGACAGTACTGAATGAGTAATTGTGTAGAAATAAACAATGTGATCGCTCTCAATACTGTTTTAATTGATAAAATGTTTCTTGATTAAACTGGGATTCACTCACCAGTATTTCCCACTGACAAATGTTTTTAAAACGCGTTTCAGGTAACACAATGTGACAGCCAATTAGTAAAAAGCCAACTGGAAAGCACTGAAGGCTTGGGAAAAATGTGGCTATAAAAGTTACCTAAAAGACGATGTTTTAATTTCAATAAAATAGGGTATATCCCTATAAGCGTATTGTAATAAGAAACTTGGGTTTTACCCATGTAATTATTAATATCAAATATGGTGGTTTTACTCTGATAAACATTTCCTAACTACGGTCCTGATGTAATTTCCGCTGCCAAATTAACCAACTGATACCACCAAAATTCTGAGTTCGCGTCCGCCCGTTCCCGGGACAGATAAGGGATCGGGGGTTGAGACACTAATCCAGGCTGGGATTTCGTTTTGGAACTGATTTCAACCTTCAATTTGTGGGATTTATGTGAGTTAGGGTTTGATGTGGGTTCCTGGTCACTCCCCTGTGTTTTGTACGAGCCAGACACACACTTGTGTGTGTGTTTGGTGTATTTTTGTTATTAATATGTCAAGTTTCACACTTGACAACTTTAGTCCCTCCATATTAATTTTTTTTATTTTAAGTGTTTAACCCACACATAAGTCACTATCTAACTAGGTTAGTGTTATTCCTAGTTAGTTTATTTTGCTTATTTACCGACAACTTATTTGTAATAAAAGATTTATATTTTCGGGGTGTTACAGTTTCCAGCCTACTCAGCTGCGATAATTCTCCAGGAATCTGACCCGAAAAATATGAATTCGACAAGTTTAAAACTTTCAAACTTGCAAAACTGCCTAATCTCGAAGGAATCTATGAGAAATTGACGTTATTTGCACCAAGATTCAGGCTTTCAAGATTCTGCAGATCAAAAAGAACACTAGAATCATTAATTCCAACG
This sequence comes from Helianthus tuberosus, assembly GCA_030545235.1. Classification (NCBI taxonomy): domain Eukaryota; kingdom Viridiplantae; phylum Streptophyta; class Magnoliopsida; order Asterales; family Asteraceae; genus Helianthus; species Helianthus tuberosus. Next base: position 9,195,563 of record CM060386.1, on the reverse strand, counting down.
TTTCGTTGCTTAAATCCAGACCGATAACTTGACCCGTCGTGCTGCACGGGTCTTTGACTGCTTAGACGTTTTGGAGAGACGGGTAGACATCTAAGATTCAAAAGAATGAAAAGGTGAGACTTGATCATAATGTTTATTTAAGAAAATTGTTTGCATAAATTGATTCACATAGCATAAAGTGTCACATAGCATAAAAGGTTCAATTTGATTCACATAACATAAAGAGTTTAGACGTCTCATATAGCATAGTCATGAGTTCCACATAGCATAGCATGAATAAATGAAAGCATTGTAAATTTAGTTTGTTCACGAGGGATTATTATTGTTTGTGATTGCGATCAACGTGCGAAATGAGTAAACCAAAATTTTGAAATGAACGAACATTCAAGTATAAAATCACATATAAATTGAGATACATAAAAGAGAGGCTCGATAAAACATTGGATTGTTTCGGGTAGAGAAACGTCGACTATTCCAAAGTGGGTCGAAAGTCCTTTCGAATTAGAGAAAACGTGCTTTGGCCTATAGGTAAGATACTCTCATCGAGAAGCGATTAACGGCATCTTACCCTTCCGATTACTACACATCTCTAATCGAATGAAACAATCGGGACTTTGGCGAGATTGAAAATCGAGGAATGGGACTTAATCGACGAGATGCGGGTTTCACCCCTAGCTTGACGATTTCGTACCCTAAATGTGGTTGGTACTCGTCGGGTCAAAAATATAATTTCGACACTTTGACGAGGGTCCACTAGAGTTGAAATGGAAATTACCATTAAGTTGTGGATTTCACTCCTAGCTTAATGGTGAAATTTCGTGCAAAAATAGTTTAAGGTAGAATGAGAGTCGTTTACCAAATTGTGGGTTTCACGCCTATTTTGGTAAAGTTGTCTCGTTTGTGTTACAAGAGTATACAAATAAACAAGAATGTATTCATGTTAACCTTAGGAAAGGCATATAAATTTAATCAACAAGAAGTATAGCTAGGAAGCATGCATGGTAGAGTACAAAAGTTTTAAACAACACATAAGAGGCAAAATTCCTAAAAACTATAGATTAGGGCAAAAGCATGGCAATTTACCTAATTCCCTATAGTTATGGCTCTGATACCAATCTGTCACACCCCAACCGATGGCGGAAACATCGGGATGAGACGAAGCGTGTATAGATTGCTCGAGACTTCATAACACTATGTGACAATATTTAATTAAATTCAAATTGCATTGCAAGTGCTAAATTGTCATACAACATTTAAAATAGAAATAACAACATTGTTCAAATTTCAACATAACATCAATAGATAAATGAATTAAAGGTGTGTATCTAGTCCACCCTACACTTGTTTCATCATTCATCCATACTTCATAAATCAACCTGCAACACGTATTAAAATAGAGTTTCAATGCAAAAGAAAAGGCGAGTATACAAGTTTAACTACATAGCATAATAGAATAAAAACTCAAATCCAACATGATTCATAGTATGTGATTACTAGTATGCAATTTTGGCGTACAATATGATCAAACCCGAGAATACAACGAATAAAAGAGCCTAATCCCAAAAGTTTAGCGGGGTGGTAATGTTTAACTTAACAATACCCAAAAGTATAACGGGCGGGGCGTTAATCCTATAGCGCTATAATTGTTAAGGTGGGCGAGCAAAGTTAATGAGCATATAACGTTCCAAAGCGTTCACATAGCATACGAGAATAACAAGTAAATCACAATAGTTTCATGTTTAATCATGGATAGAGTAAGTTTAATTGAGTTTAAAAGTTGTTTGCATAGATATACATGTTGCATCCCAAAGTGTAAAGGGGAAAAGGGGATCGAGTATACTCACGGTGGTTGCAAGCTTTCCTACTTGAAATCCCGCGAGCGAATTTGGTGGATGGATTAAGTTGGAGCACCTAGTCCTTCTACATGAGGAAACATAGGTGTGTGAGTTTGGCGTTAAACGGAAGATTAGAAATTTCGAATTTTAGTATAACATAAAGTATAATACTAAAATAATCATCTTTAACTTATAACTCTTATATGACACTATGTAACCACTAGGGTTATATTGTATTTCATGGGTAGTACACCCATTAGAATCATATCAAGGTTTTAAAGTCTTAGATGATATTCTACTACTTTAACATATAAACACAAGTTCAACATTAAAGGTTCGAATGAGTATATATGTATATCTAGGTTACATACTATTTAGTCCAATAATTCATGTAGGAGGTAGAAGATTAGGATCTTCATTTAGGCACCTCGAGTTATCATGGAAGTCATGTATGGGGTAGGAAGAACAAGCTTCCGTTTAGGAACCCCTTGAATGTTCACCACTTCTCTTGATGTAGAAACAACCAAGGAGGGTCACGAACTATGATTAATACAAGTATGTAAATGAACTAAGCTAAGAGAAATCATCAAATCATGTGAGGATTGTATGTTGGACAACCCAAGTTGTTCCATAATCACTCTACATCAAGACCTAAGCTTGAACATGACTTGTGGGTGAAATACCCTAAACAAAACAGAAAGTATTTGAGGTTTAACCTCTGATTTTACATGTCTCAATCATGTTATTATACCTAAATAACCATAGGAAAGGTTGTAGGCATTGTTACATAAGTTTGAGATGTGTTAGACACAAGTTTGATAAGTTTACACAAGCTTTTGAATAACTTAAAACAAAACAGAAAGTTTTGGTCCTTTTTAGGGCAATTCCAAGCATGATTTCTCCAGGGAAAAACCAAGGAATCAAACCCAAGGATTTACTAAAGAAGTAGAAGAAAGAATCAAGTGATTTGGAGTGAAAACAAGCAATTACACTCACTTTTGTAGGAGTGTATGAATCTGTCCAAAAACTCAGATTTGCTGCAGATCTAGAGTGAATTTGTGAAGTGTAATGAGTTGTGAAAGTGTATAAAGGGTTGGAGAAGGTGTGTATTTATAATGGAAGAGATTAGAGTTGATTGGAGGTGATTAGAGGTGGATTAAAGGTGATTGGGTGAGGTTGGAACTTAGGATTTCGTGCATAACAGCTGAAGAAACACAAAGTCTGTCGAAACAGGGGCCTGGCGTGACGCGGGGGGCCTTGGCATCACGCGGCGCCTCATGTTTGACAACTTTGGTTTTGTTGCACTTTAGTCCCTGTAGTTTCATGTTTGATGCCTTTAGGTGCAAGTTTGAGAGTTTATGGACTTGTTTTGATATAAAAGCATAGTATAAGGCATAATCAAGCATGGCGATCATAACCCAAGTATAATTGAGTGTATAAGTATCATAGTCAAGTGTCGTTCACGTTCAAAACACGTTTTAGGCATAAGTTTAGATTAATTACAAGTTTAGCACATAGTTTCCAAGAATAACGATTAAACATCAATTGATTCACCAAATCGAACATACGAGCATATATAAAGTGTGTGTAACATATTTGTAACAAAATACGAGTTTCATTAATGATCCAAGTCTCGGATTTACAATGATTACAACGAAAGAACGATCACAAGCCTACAAGGTTTCCAAAAATAGAAATGCGAACAAAACCTTCTATAAATAGAAAGTACAAAAGAGCCGGGCGTTACAGTCTCCCCTCCTTTAGGAAATTTCGTCCCGAAATTTAGGAAGATGTAGCGAAAAGATAGGGATACTTCGTCTTCATATCACTTTTAAGTTCCCAAGTAAATTCGGCGCCACGTTTTCCTTCCCATCGAACCTTGACGATAGGAATTTTACTGCGCCTCAATAACTTGACTCCTTGATCCATGATTTCGATGGGTTTTTCCACAAAGTGCATAGTTTCGTTGATTTGGAGATCTTCTAGAGGAACATGAAGCCCTTCATCAGCGAGACATTTCTTTAGATTGGAGACATGAAACGTCGGATGAACGTTGTTGAGCTCTTGAGGTAAATCGAGTCGATAAGCCACCTCACCAATCCTTTCGAGTATCTTGAAAGGACCAGCATAGCGAGGGGCAAGCTTTCCCTTTTTACCAAAACGAACCACTCCTTTCCAAGGAGACACTTTGAGTAGAACATGATCCCCAACGTTGAATTCCATCGGTTTGCGTCCCTTATCAGCATAGACCTTTTGACGATTTCGAACCTTGAGTAGATTATCACGGATTTGGTGAATCTTATCCGTTGCTTCTTGTATGATTTCGGGGCCAGTAAAATGTTTGTCACCAATCTCGTGCCAGTTTAAAGGAGATCGGCATCTGCGACCATACAATGCCTCGAATGGAGCCATTTGAATACTGGAGTGGTAGCTATTGTTGTACGAGAACTCGACCAAAGGTAAATGCACATCCCAACTACCACCAAAGTCGATGACACAAGAACGGAGCATGTCCTCTAGGGTTTGGATAGTACGTTCAGTCTGTCCATCCGTTTGAGGATGAAAAGCCGTACTGAGATTCAAATGAGTACCCGTGGCGGACTGAAAGGTTTGCCAGAGACGCGAAGTAAATCGAACATCGCGATCAGAAATGATGTCGAGAGGAATACCATGGTGGCGTATGACTTCATCGGTGTAGATGCGAGCAAGTCGTTCAACCTTGAAATCTTCACGAATAGGAATGAATTGAGCGGACTTGGTCAAACGATCGATGATCACCCAAATGCTATCGTGACCAGAAGGCGTACGAGGGAGTTTAGTTATGAAGTCCATCGCAATGCTATCCCATTTCCAAACAGGGATTTCAGGTTGTTCGAGTAGACCGGAAGGTCGTTGATGTTCGGCTTTGACTTTCGAACAGGTAAGACACTTCGAAACGTACACAGCATTGTCTCTCTTCATACCGGGCCACCAATAGGATGTACGTAGGTTATGGTACATCTTGTCGGCACCGGGATGAATTGAGTACTTGGATTTGTGTGCCTCGTTCATAATGAGATCACGAAGATTGTCGCGATCTGGTACCCAGATCCGATCACGACAGTAGAGTAGGCCGTCAGATTTTGAAGAGAGTAGGTCTTCGGAAGCTCCACGTATTTCTACAGGCATGGAACCTTCGTTGATAGACGAATATTGCGCTTCACGAATGCAATTGTGAAGATCGCTCGAGATATGAAAACAACGAATAACATCTACATGAGCCTTACGACTGAGTGCATCAGCCACAACATTCGCTTTACCAGGGTGGTAGCGAATCTCGCAATCATAGTAGTTAAGTAATTCCACCCAACGTCGCTGACGCATATTGAGTTCTTTTTGGTCAAAGATGTGTTGTAGGCTCTTATGGTCAGTGAAAACCACACACTTTGTACCGTATAGGTAGTGTCGCCAAATCTTTAACGCAAAAACAACTGCGCCAAGCTCGAGGTCATGGGTAGTATATTTTTTCTCATGTATTTTGAGTTGGCGAGAGGCATAAGCGATGACTTTGTCTCGTTGCATGAGAACACAACCAAGACCACGATTTGAGGCATCGCAATACACCCCGAAATCATCATTCCCATCAGGGAGAGCGAGAATAGGAGCGTTGCAAAGCAAATCTTTGAGAGTCTGAAAAGATTCCTCTTGCTCAGGACCCCAAGCAAAAGGTTTCTCTTTTTGAGTTAACGAAGTGAGAGGAATGGTGATTTTTAAAAAGTTCGAGATGAATCGACGATAATAACCCGCCAATCCTAAGAAGGAACGGACTTCGGAAGGAGAATTAGGTGTGGTCCAATTCTTCACTGCTTCGATTTTGGCAGGGTCAACGTGGATTCCTTTTTCGCTAACAACGTGTCCAAGGAATTGGACTTCTTTAATCCAAAACTCGCATTTAGAGAACTTAGCGTATAAGCGTTCAATACGTAAGAGATCGAGTATAAGACGAAGATGACGTTCATGATCGGCTTGAGATTTAGAATAAATGAGAATATCATCAATGAAGACGATCACGAAACGATCCAAATAAGGCTTACAAACACGATTCATGAGATCCATGCACACAGCGGGTGCGTTGGTCAATCCAAAAGGCATAACCACGAACTTGTAGTGTCCATAGCAAGTGCGAAAATCGGTTTTGGGAATGTCCTCTTCGAGGACCCGAAGCTGGTGATAACCAGAACGAAGATCGATTTTGGAGAAACAGGTAGCGCCTTGAAGTTGATCAAAGAGATCGTCGATACGCGGAAGAGGGTAACGATTTTTTACGATGAGTTTGTTAAGCTCACGATAATCGATGCACATACGGAAAGAACCATCTTTCTTTTTAACGAAAAGCACAGGAGCACCCCAAGGTGAGGTACTTGGACGAATGAAACCCTTATCGAGGAGTTCTTGAAGTTGCGTGGATAATTCTTGCATCTCAGAAGGTGCAAGACGATAAGGAGCTTTGGCAACAGGAGTCGCACCAGGTACAAGGTCAATACGAAAGTCAATAGATCGAGGTGGAGGAGGACCAGGTAAATCTTCAGGAAAGACGTCAGGGAAGTCGCGCACCACGGGAACATCACTTAAACTCTTTCCCTTGCCCTTTTCTTCCACAACGTGGGCTAAAAAGGCAAAGTACTGTTTGCGTAAGTATTTGTTCGCCTGTGTGCAGGACATCAACTTTAGTCCCTTTGAAGGTCGGTCTCCATAGACGTGCAAAACATCACCAGATGGAAGGGGTAAACGAACGTATTTCTCGTGACAAGCGATTTCAGCATGGTTCTTTTGAAGCCATTCCATGCCTATGATGACGTCGAAACTAACCAGTTGCATGGGTATGAGGTCGATAGGGAAAACGTGTTCGTTAAGAGTAAGACGAAAATCTCGAAGAACGGAATCGACTAGGATGGATTTGCCATTTGCGACTTCAACGGAAAACGACTTAGGTAGCTTAGAGCGTGTGCAATTTAACAATGATTCGAATTCTAAGGACAAGAAGCTTTTATCCGCCCCAGTATCAAACAGTATCGAAGCATAAAGATGGTTAACAAGAAACGTACCGTTAACGACATCATTGTCGTTGCGCGCTTGATTTGCGTTCAGGTTGAAAGCGCGTCCACGAGGAGGTTGTTGTTGCTCTTGATTCCATTGTGGGTATTGAGGACGAAGATGATTAGTATCCCCACATTTGAAACAATCCCTAGCTAGTCTTGCGTTTTGAGGAGCAGGTGGAGCTTGTTGTGCTTGCTGAGCTTGTGGTGCTTGCTGTTGATAGTTGCGGCAAAAGGCGGTGTCATGTCCATAACGGTTGCAATTGGCACAACGACGACACCTGGCATTGGCGGGATGGTGATAGTTACAAGTGGCACACTTGGGGTGAATCCCAGTGTACGACTTTTGGGTGTTATCAGGAGCAACAGGATTTGGGTTAACGGGTGGCACAATCGCATTGCAAACAGGGTTCGATTGCTTTCGCTTCTTCCCCCTATTGCTACTCGACTGTTGGGTAATTTGGTTGGCTGGCTTGAAAGAGCCGGGGTTTGCGGCTTGCTTATCGCGTGCACGGTTGTTATTCAGGGAAGCGGCCAAACGATAAACAGCTTCGATATTGTCGAGTTTGGCAGCCTCGATCGTATCGCGCATAGCAGAGGGTAACCCATTGATGTACTTCCTTATCTTACGATCGGTGGTCATAACGAGGTGAGGAACAATGAAGCTAAGTTGTTTGAAACGGGTGGTGTAAGCTAGGTTCTCATCTCCCACTTGCTTTAGCGCCCAAAATTCTTCCTCTAGCCTTTGTTGCTCATGCGGAGGGCAAAACTCGTCCATCATTAAGGCCTTAACTTCTTCCCAAATCAACGCATAGGCCAGTTCGTTCGAGCGGATGTTCCTTTCGTTCGTCCACCATTCGAGAGCTCGGGCTTGGAATACCCCAGCCGCACTACGCGTTCTGAGCTCATCGGGACAATCACTGTTGATGAATGTGACCTCCATGCCATCAAGCCACTCGAGCATGGCGGTCACCCCATCATTGCCGGTGAATGGCTTGGGATTGCACGATGAAAAGTGCTAGAAGTTGAACGAAGCGGGCTTGCGTATTTCGACCTGAGAGTCGACGGAAGAGTGAGGAGTTTCAGAAGCTCGAATCTCGGTAATGACCTTAGGAACGACACGCGCGAACTGATCGGCCATGAAAGCCATCATCTTCTTTCTAGCACGGGTCTTTGACTGCTTAGACGTTTTGGAGAGACGGGTAGACATCTAAGATTCAAAAGAATGAAAAGGTGAGACTTGATCATAATGTTTGTTTAAGAAAATTGTTTGCATAAATTGATTCACATAGCATAAAGTGTCACATAGCATAAAAGGTTCAAATTGATTCACATAACATAAAGAGTTTAGACGTCTCATATAGCATAGTCATGAGTTCCACATAGCATAGCATGAATAAATGAAAGCATTGTAAATTTAGTTTGTTCACGAGGGATTATTATTGTTTGCGATTGCGATCAACGTGCGAAATGAGTAAACCAAAATTTTGAAATGAACGAACATTCAAGTATAAAATCACATATAAATTGAGATACGTAAAAGAGAGGCTCGATAAAACATTGGATTGTTTCGGGTAGAGAAACGTCGACTATTCCAAAGTGGGTCGAAAGTCCTTTCGAATTAGAGAAAACGTGCTTTGGCCTATAGGTAAGATACTCTCATCGAGAAGCGATTAACGGCATCTTACCCTTCCGATTACTACACATCTCTAATCGAATGAAACAATCGGGACGTTGGCGAGATTGAAAATCGAGGAATGGGACTTAATCGACGAGATGCGGGTTTCACCCCTAGCTTGACGATTTCGTACCCTAAATGTGGTTGGTACTCGTCGGGTCAAAAATATAATTTCGACACTTTGACGAGGGTCCACTAGAGTTGAAATGGAAATTACCATTAAGTTGTGGATTTCACTCCTAGCTTAATGGTGAAATTTCGTGCAAAAATAGTTTAAGGTAGAATGAGAGTCGTTTACCAAATTGTGGGTTTCACGCCTATTTTGGTAAAGTTGTCTCGTTTGTGTTACAAGAGTATACAAATACACAAGAGTGTATTCATGTTAACCTTAGGAAAGGCATATAAATTTAATCAACAAGAAGTATAGCTAGGAAGCATGCATGGTAGAGTACAAAAGTTTTAAACAACACATAAGAGGCAAAATTCCTAAAAACTATAGATTAGGGCAAAAGCATGGCAATTTTCCTAATTCCCTATAGTTATGGCTCTGATACCAATCTGTCACACCCCAACCGATGGCGGAAACATCGGGATGAGACGAAGTGTGTATAGATTGCTCGAGACTTCATAACACTATGTGACAATATTTAATTAAATTCAAATTTCATTGCAAGTGCTAAATTGTCATACAACATTTAAAATAGAAATAACAACATTGTTCAAATTTCAACATAACATCAATAGATAAATGAATTAAAGGTGTGTATCTAGTCCACCCTACACTTGTTTCATCATTCATCCATACTTCATAAATCAACCTGCAACACGTATTAAAATAGAGTTTCAATGCAAAAGCAAAGGCGAGTATACAAGTTTAACAACATAGCATAATAGAATAAAAAATCAAATCCAACATGATTCATAGTATGTGATTACTAGTATGCAATTTTGGCGTACAATATGATCAAACCCGAGAATACAACGCATAAAAGAGCCTAATCCCAAAAGTTTAGCGGGGTGGTAATGTTTAACTTAACAATACCCAAAAGTATAACGGGCGGGGCGTTAATCCTATAGAGCTATAATTGTTAAGGTGGGCGAGCAAAGTTAATGAGCATATAACGTTCCAAAGCGTTCACATAGCATACGAGAATAACAAGTAAATCACAATAGTTTCATGTTTAATCATGGATAGAGTAAGTTTAATTGAGTTTAAAAGTTGTTTGCATAGATATACATGTTGCATCCCAAAGTGTAAAGGGGAAAAGGGGATCGAGTATACTCACGGTGGTTGCAAGCTTTCCTACTTGAAATCCCGCGAGCGAATTTGGTGGATGGATTAAGTTGGAGCACCTAGTCCTTCTACATGAGGAAACATAGGTGTGTGAGTTTGGCGTTAAACGGAAGATTAGAAATTTCGAATTTTAGTATAACATAAAGTATAATACTAAAATAATCATCTTTAACTTATAACTCTTATATGACACTATGTAACCACTAGGGTTATATTGTATTTCATGGGTAGTACACCCATTAGAATCATATCAAGGTTTTAAAGTCTTAGATGATATTCTACTACTTTAACATATAAACACAAGTTCAACATTAAAGGTTCGAATGAGTATATATGTATATCTAGGTTACATACTATTTAGTCCAATAATTCATGTAGGAGGTAGAAGATTAGGATCTTCATTTAGGCACCTCGAGTTATCATGGAAGTCATGTATGGGGTAGGAAGAACAAGCTTCCGTTTAGGAACCCCTTGAATGTTCACCACTTCTCTTGATGTAGAAACAACCAAGGAGGGTCACGAACTATGATTAATACAAGTATGTAAATGAACTAAGCTAAGAGAAATCATCAAATCATGTGAGGATTGTATGTTGGACAACCCAAGTTGTTCCATAATCACTCTACATCAAGACCTAAGCTTGAACATGACTTGTGGGTGAAATACCCTAAACAAAACAGAAAGTATTTGAGGTTTAACCTCTGATTTTACATGTCTCAATCATGTTATTATACCTAAATAACCATAGGAAAGGTTGTAGGCATTGTTACATAAGTTTGAGATGTGTTAGACACAAGTTTGATAAGTTTACACAAGCTTTTGAATAACTTAAAACAAAACAGAAAGTTTTGGTCCTTTTTAGGGCAATTCCAAGCATGATTTCTCCAGGGAAAAACCAAGGAATCAAACCCAAGGATTTACTAAAGAAGTAGAAGAAAGAATCAAGTGATTTGGAGTGAAAACAAGCAAGTTACACTCACTTTTGTAGGAGTGTATGAATCAGTCCAAAAACTCAGTGAATTTGTGAAGTGTAATGAGTTGTGAAAGTGTATAAAGGGTTGGAGAAGGTGTGTATTTATAATGGAAGAGATTAGAGTTGATTGGAGGTGATTAGAGGTGGATTAAAGGTGATTGGGTGAGGTTGGAACTTAGGATTTCGTGCATAACAGCTGAAGAAACACAAAGTCTGTCGAAACAGGGGCCTGGCATGACGCGAGGGGCCTTGGCGTCACGCGGCGCCTCATGTTTGACAACTTTGGTTTTGTTGCACTTTAGTCCCTGTAGTTTCGTGTTTGATGCCTTTAGGTGCAAGTTTGAGAATTTAGGGACTTGTTTTGATATAAAAGCATAGTATAAGGCATAATCAAGCATGGCAATCATAACCCAAGTATAATTGAGTGTATAAGTATCATAGTCAAGTGTCGTTCACGTTCAAAAACGTTTTAGGCATAAGTTTAGATTAATTACAAGTTTAGCACATAGTTTCCAAGAATAACGATTAAACATCAATTTATTCACCAAATCAAACATACGAGCATATATAAAGTATGTGTAACATATTTGTAACAAAATACGAGTTTATTAATGATCCAAGTCTCGGTTTTACAATGATTACAACGAAAGAACGATCACAAGCCTACAAGGTTTCCAAAAATAGAAATGCGAACAAAACCTTCTATAAATAGAAAGTACAAAAGAGCCGGGCGTTACATGCAAGTTACACCCAACCAACTGCAGCAATCTGTGACATGTGGCAGCGATCTTGACATATCTTATGATACCAAGTTCATCAGCATATCTAAAAGGATGGTGTATCATGTCAAAGTCATGTAAATCAAGAATCAGCATATTGTTTATTTGGCTAAAAAACTTAAACTTACTTGGGAAGTGCTTCCTCTAACAGTCTAACTTATATTGTTCCCTAACCGACTACTCGACCGCCAAGCTAGTCCGCTGCTTCAAATCCGTCACCGAATCCACGAATTCCCAACTCCCGTAAACTACGACCCACCATTTACAATACCTGATTTCCCCGAAAAACTCAAGCTACCAATGCTATTCATCCGATGCAAACCCCCCATCACAATTATCTCAGATTTGTTCTCTCTAGGGCTAGATTGAAAACATATCCCTTGTGCATGCACACCAAAACCTTGTTCTCCATAAAACCGCATATCCATCACAAAATCCACAATAACAAATACCCAAATTTCAAAACCCTAGATTCTCAAATACCTAGACACAAACAACACCAAAGATTGATAAAAATCAAAACTTGATATCATTTACACTAACAAACCCTAGATTCTCAAATACCCAGATAGAAACAACCCCAAATATTGATAAACATCAAAAGTTGATATCTTTAACACTAACCCAGATGACTGATCGATCTGATTTTACACGAAATCAGATTAGACAAATAATAACTCTTGATGAACATAAAAGGGGGATAACTTTCTTCTCACTTAAATGTTGTATATGCTTCTCACTGAAAGCATATTTCTTGATTTGGTTGAAGAAGATGAACTGATAAAGAAATGGTAAGGTTTTGTTTATAAAGTCAGTAAAGGGGAGGATAAATTACAAATATACCCATCATGTGACTTGCATGTGACAAATAATTAACCAGGGTAAGAGGTTGAGTTAGACTCGGGGGGCTAAAATAGTTAGTTATAGGGACCATGGGGGCACAGATGTTAAAAATTTCTATTTTGGGCTAATATAGTAACAGTGATATAACCACAGGGGCCAAAATCGTAATTTACTCTATACCAAATAATAAGAAATTTCTATTTAAAAAAACTAATGGATATACTCGGTATACGATAACTATGGTGATTGCGGAGATGATTATTGAAAATAAGATACAGTGGTCAAACATGTTATTCAAGAAGCAAATAAGCAGCCATTTGAGTGATAAAATATAAATTATATTTAAAAAACCTCATAATAAATCAAATTTTTATATAAAGTAATATTGAAAGTTATATACAATTTGTTTAAAAATTATATAATAAAATCGATATAAGAATTTTTTAGTAATGAAAATTAAAAAAAAATAATATGTTAATATAAGTTTTGGTTTTGGTGATAAACAATTTGGTTATTTAAAAATATTAACAATTTAAATTTAAGGATAATATTTTATTGGAAAAATAGAAGTATTCTATTCGACATTTAAAGTAGGATAATATTTAATATTAATTTTTAAGTATTTATTAATATAAGATAGAAAAAATATGATTGAATAGTTGGGAGGTTGTATGATGATAAATCGGTTAACTTTATTATAATATCATATGTTTTAGTTGTATATTTTGAGTTATTTTAAAAAAAATTACGACTTTTTTATTGTTAGTAAAATTAATGATTTTATATTTGTAATTTGTTTGTATTATTTTATTAAAATGTGCATATTATACATATAATTATATTGTGTCTTAAGTTATTGATGCTATCCAAAATGTTTTTCGATTTTATTCTAGCATTATATGTATACTATGGTAAAAGTTTAAAATTTATTAAAGATAATTACATCATCGAAAAGAATAAGAGTAAATTTATATATTACAAATAAAAAGTAGGTGTTTGTCAAAAAGTAGTAATAATTTGGGCAAAAGGAAGCTAAAAATTGTAGTTGTTATATGACACATTAGGTAATATAAACAATGAAAATAATATGATATAGAAAATCAAATATATAATATTATAAATGAGAAGTATACATTAAATTTAAATTAAATAATACTTATCTATAATTATGTAGAAGATATTAAAATAAATAATATTTAGTAGGAGAGTAATCTATAATTAATTAGAAGAGATAAAACTAAATAATAATTATCAATAAGAGATTAAATTAAATAATATTTATTAGAAGGGTTATCTATAAATAATTATTATCGATAAGAGATTGATGGAAAAATCAAAAGATACATGGCCTAATATGATGACAAGTGTCCACGAAATGGTTTCTTTTAGGGTAAATTACAGTTTTTTTCCTTTATATTTGTACTGGATTGCAATGGATGACATTTACCTTCAATAATCACAGTCACAGTCCTTCTTTTGTAAAACATGTTACACCCTACGTCCTTTAACCCTATCTTGGTTAAAAATTTCAGTTTAACTGAGGACATGTGCATCCCATGTGAAGGCAAAATGGTCATTTCAAAACTAAAAAACTTATATAAATGGAGAGAAAAGGGTTTTATAGATTTTTATATAACTTATTTAGTTTTGAAATGACCGTTTTGCCCTCATATGAGGTGCACATGTCCTCAGTTAACTGAAATTTTTAACAAAGTTAGGGTCAAATGACGTATGGTGTAACAGGTTTTACAAAAAAAAGGACTGTGATTGTAATTATTGAAGGTAAAGGTCATCCATTGAAATCCAGTACAAACATAAAGGGCGAAAATGTAATTTACCCTTTCTTTTATTATATAGTATAGATGCCTATAGATGGTTTGCTTTGACCATCGAGCCCAAATTGACGAATTCTATCATTAAGAGCCCAATTTTAACTCATAAATTGTTGTATAGGCATTGCCTAGTGGAGATGGATGTGATCGGGTGGTTCCGCTGATGGCACATTAATGATACTCCAGTTATTCGTTAGTGATCCAAATTTTCGTTCAGAAAAAAAAAGGCCAATTTTAACATGATATTTTTCTTAAATTTATCAGTTTTAAATTATTCTTATTTAAAAAAAAAGCATAAAGCTTTAAAATTTAGCCAAAAGTATAAAAAAAATAGAGTTACCCTATATAAGGGACATTAGTTTAAGCATTCAATAATATTCTAATTTACTCTTAAAGAGTAATCTTTATCGTTTCATTTTCTATAACTATCATATACATTAAAGAGTGTATGGGCTTTATACGCTACACGTGGTTAGTATTTTTTAACAGCAAATTTGTATCACTGACGGGCCACTGTAGTATCATCGTGCTACCAGCGGAAACACCTGATCATATCCAGACAATAATGCATATACACCAATTCAGCAGTAACACAATAAATCTGATAAAAAACATCCTTGTGGGAATCGAACGCAAGACCTAATGGTCCTAAGTCTTATACAACCCCAAAATGACACTAGGTTATAATGTCATGGGCATATGTGGTTAGTTGAAACGAGTATTGTGGGTTCATGGAATCATGGAACAGATTTACCCTCAATGCCATATGGCACACCTGATCGCCACCCATCAACGGGTTTGCAATTTCATCCATAACTTATGCTTTTCAAATTTACTATTTAGGAGTCGGCAATGGTTTTTGTTAGTGGTAGTGTGTTTATTTCATATAAGACACAAAAAATGCAAAAAGCAAATTGGTAGGCCCGCAAATACATATAAGATACAAGAAATGCTAAAAGTAAAATGATAGGCTCGCAAATACATATAAGATTCTACAAGGCTGATTCTATACGCCCCCCTCCTGATTGTACCCCCTTGTGAGAGGAAAACTGCCGGTCCCACGCAGGCCGCACCTGTAAGTATGTGAGAGGAGAGAGGTGAAAAAAGTAATTAGAAGGGTGTAGAAAGTAGTACCCTTCTACAAATGTTAAAAGTAAATGGTAGGCCCGCAAATACATATAAGACACAACAAATGCTAAAAGTAAAATGGTAGGCACGCAAATACAAAAGTTTTGGTGCTTTCGTCATTTCATACGTGTATACTAAAATGAAATCAGGAGAAAACGGTTGAAATTGTGAAAACGGTGAGAACGGATTCTGGTCGAACACGTGGTGCGCGATATAATCAAGGCGGAGGGGCTTTTTTGTCCTTTTATTTTCTTTTCCAATGCATCTCTCACACACCGTTGTCATTTATGACGTGTAGAATTTTTTTGACGTGTAGTTAAAAACAAAAACTCTGTGACGTTTAATTGTTTTTTTTAGATCTGCCGAAATGAATTAATCGTTTTAGTCTTACAAAGTAAATATCTTGGCGTTTTTGGCGTTCCCAAATTCATTATAATTGACTAATAATTCAAACATTGCAATTTTTTGGCGTTTTCTTGTTTTTTTGTAGATCTGTCCAATTGAAATTAATCTTTTTTGTCTTATAAAAGTAAACATCTTGGCGTCCATGGCGTTCCCAAATTAATTATATACCTTTAATAATTCAAACATTACAATTTTTTGGCCTTTTTTGTAAATCTGTCCAGTTGAATTAATCTTTTTTGTCTTATAAAATTAAATATCTTGGCGTTCATGGCGTTACCAAATTCATTATAATTCATTAATAATTCAAAACATTACAAATAAGACGAAATCAAACTAAATTAATATTCTTCTGTGGATGGTATTACATCAGAGATGTACCCATCGCTTTGTTCATCACTTTCTTCAGACTTATCATCATCTAGGTCATTGGCGTATAACGCCATAATCTGGTTTAGCATGTCACGCATCCTATATTTAAATATAACCACAATCCTGGATGTTGCAGCGTGCGAATGTGCTAAATCACAGAGTTGTTCAAGAAGGTGTAGTCTATCAGTGTTCAGCACTTCGTCCATCGTCAATGAATTATCCTCCCCGTTTTGATAAGAAACTTTCACCGTTCTTGATTGTTCATCCAAACTCCTTGTCATGGCCCCCGACCCGGTTTGACCCGTTTCAGGAGCCGCGGGACAGAAAATCCCGTGATATTTATTTAACAGCGGAAGTTTTCTTCAGGATCTTTTTAAAACTGCAATTTTCCCGATTATTTTATTTCACAACTCGGGATGAAACCCCGATAATTTACAATCATAAGATTTCACGGAGAAATCTTTTATTTTACAAAACATGTTTCTTTATTTTATATTGAGCCACTTCCTTAAGCTTGTAGTGCTTCACGGCACTTTTTCTTGATCACAACAGATCACCTGAAACATGTTTGAAAAAGGTTTTGTCAGCGGGAAATACTGGTGAATCATTCTATTTTACTAAAACGACTCATTTGTTATAATTTACAGTATTAAGAGAGATTACAATGTTTCCAGATATCAACCAACTACCCACAGTATTTGTCACTCGAACATCCATTGGTAACCTCAAAGTCCAATGGTGTCTGTGACTATGGTCATATCACCCTTTGGCTAACTCGTTGTCCAATGGTGAAGGTTATCAAGTAATGTATACAAAACCCCACATACCGGCTGTAACTTGGTGATTACATAAACTTAATCACTGTAATTATAACCTTTGAAAATAAACATGATTTGAAAGTAATTTGATAAAAAGAGAATGACTCACATTGCAGATTTAATTGAGCAGAGCCTAGCCTACTGATTAGCCTTTTAACCTAAATTAATAACATGCACACAACTCGGTTAGTAACTTAATACAGCATTTACGATAACTCACGAGATTAAACCCTCACATCGAATGACAAAGTGCAATACTTAAACATCCATTGAATTAACAACGAATGACAAAGAATAAACCCTAATGTGGGCAGCACTTAAATATCCATTGGATAGTTTAATCGATCGGACATTGAATCGTAGCAGCGATCGAGTTATTACCCTGTTTTGCGGCAGCACTTCATGAATCGTGTGTGTTTTTGAACTGTTTTTACGA
Source organism: Helianthus tuberosus (assembly GCA_030545235.1). Taxonomy (NCBI): domain Eukaryota; kingdom Viridiplantae; phylum Streptophyta; class Magnoliopsida; order Asterales; family Asteraceae; genus Helianthus; species Helianthus tuberosus. The sequence goes on along the minus strand of CM060386.1, from coordinate 9,178,098 downwards.
TATCTCAGTGTATATAACGAATTTCTTCGTCGTTCAAGTGCCAGAATTCAAGTCCCAAACACCCCTATTTATACATAAAATTTGACCCCCCTCGCGTGACGCGAGGGGTACCCCTGGGGGCGTCGTGTGGTGCGAGGGGTCCCTATTTACCATAGGGTAGCCACGTCCCTAACTAGCCTTGCTGACTTGACGGTTTCTTAAAATTCGATGCTGACAACAAGTTATTAAGATAATCGTAACTAGGGTTTTACCCCCCCTGAGTTTTAGGGGCCCTGATCCTGATTCTGATTATTCTGAAAATTTTAGGGTTTGTGCAGAATCACTTGGGTGTCTCAATTAGGGTTTCCTTTTGGACAAAATAAAATAATAATTAGGACTTTTTAATGAGAGTTGTTACATTCTCCCCACCTTAATAAAAAAAATCTCTTCCTCGAGATTTACTGGAATAATTGAGGATACTTTCGCTTCATTTCTGATTCCAGCTCCCAAGTGTATTCGGGTCCTCGTTTCGGATCCCACTTGACTTTAACCAGCACCAATCTTTTGTGTTTGAGCAATTTGATTTTTCAGTCTTCTATTTGTAGTGGCTTCTCAATAAATTTTAGTTTTTCATTTACCTCTATGTCTTGAAGAGGTATTACCAGGGATTCGTCAGATAGACATTTCTTTAGATTGGATACATGAAATATGTCATGTACCCCAGCTAGTTCTTTTGGTAGTTGTAAGCGATAAGCAACTGGACCTATACGTTGGATCACTGAAAATGGTCCTACGTACCTTGGACTCAGCTTTCCTTTCTTACCGAATCGAACTACTCCTTTCCAAGGAGAAACTTTCAACAGTACTCTATCTCCAACTTGGAATTCTAGTGGTTTGCGTCGATTATCAGCATAGCTCTTTTGACGATCTCGAGCTGTCTTCAGTCTTTCCTTGATTTGTGTAATCTTGTCTGTCGTCTCTTGCACTATTTCAGGACCTGATAATTAACTTTCTCCTATTTCTGCCCAACAAACTGGAGTTCTACACTTTCTTCCATACAGTGCCTCGAATGGGGCAATTTCAATACTTGAATGATAACTATTGTTATAGGAGAATTCAATTAACGGTAAGTGATCATCCCAGTTTCCACCAAAATTTATCACACATGCTCTGAGCATATCTTCTAGAGTTTGGATCGTCTTTCACTTTGCCCGTCTGTTTGAGGATGATATGCAGTGCTTAGGTTTAGTCGAGTTCCCATTGCTTCTTGGAAACTAGTCCAGAAATGGGAAGTGAAACGACTATCCCTATCCGAAACAATGGAGAGTGGAACTCCATGTAAGGATACTACTTCATCTACATACAACTTTGCCAATCTTTCCATGCTAAAGGTTTCCTTCATAGGTAGAAAGTGAGCAGATTTGGTTAATCGATCCACAATTACCCAAATCGCATCATTACCTTTTCTGGTTTTGGGCAACTTAGTAACAAAATCCATTGTTATGAGTTCCCATTTCCACACAGGCATTTCTAATTGTTGTAATAGACCTGAAGGTTTCTGGTTTTCTGCCTTAACTTGTGAACAAGTAAGACACTTAGAAACATATCTAGCTATATCCTTCTTCATGCCTATCCACCAGAAATTATTTCTTAAGTCTTGGTACATTTTATTGTTTCCAGGGTGTATGGTATACCTAGATTTATGAGCTTCCTCTAAAATCTTATTTCTTAATTCTCCCTGCTTAGGTACCCAAATTCTTCTTTTGTGGAATCTCCAAATTCCATCAGCTCCTTGTTCTAATTCCTTTATTCTTCCCTTCATTCCTTCAGCATCATCCTTGATTGCTGTTTCTTGAATATTCTTTAATTGTTCCATTAAATCTAACTGTAGATTTAACCTAAGAGCACGAACTCGTCGTTGTTTTTCATGGTACTTACGACTTAAGGCATCTGGGATGATCACTTACCTTCATGATATTGAATATCACAGTCGTAGTCACTTAGGATTTCCATCCATCTCCTTTGTCTCATGTTTAATTCTTTTTGCCCAAATATATATCTAAAACTCCTATGATCTGTATAGATAGTAAATTTACTTCCGTACAGATAATGTCTCCAAATCTTAAGGGCAAAAATTACGGCTCCTAATTCTAAATCATGAGTCGTATAGTTCTCCTCGTGCTTTTTCAATTGCCTTGAAGCATACGCAATTACCTTCTTGCGTTGCATTAGCACACATCCAAATCCTAGTTTTGAAGCATCACAATATACTTCAAAATCTTCGGTTCCTTCTGGTAGGGCTAAGATGGGAGCATTGGTTAATTTCTGTTTCAAGATCCTAAAGGCTTCTTCTTGCTTAGTTCCCCATTCAAACTTAACTGCCTTACAGGTTAGCTTAGTTAATGGTACAACTGTCTTGGAAAAATCCTTAATAAACCGTCTATAATATCCAGCTAATCCTATAAAACTTCTAATTTCCATTGCGGATTGCGGAACCTTCCATTTGGTAATTGCCTCTATCTTAGCAGGATCTACATGAATACCTTCGTGATTCACCATATGACCTAGAAATTGCACTTCTTGCAACCAAAATTCACACTTCGAGAATTTGGCATACAATTTTTCTTTTCTTAACAAAGTTAAGAGTGTATGCAAGTGCTGACAATGTTCGTTTTGACTTTTGGAATAAATAAGTATATCGTCGATGAAAACAATTACAAATTTATCCAAATACGGTTTACAGATCCTATTCATCATGTCCATGAATGCTGCAGGTGCATTCGTTAATCCGAAGGGCATGACTGTAAACTCGTAATGACCATACCTAGTTCTGAAAGCAGTCTTAGGTATGTCTTCTTCTTGTACCTTCAACTGATGATATCCGGAGCGTAAGTCAATCTTAGAAAAATATCTAGCTCCTTGAAGTTGATCGAAAAGATCATCAATCCTAGGTAATGGGTATCGATTCTTAATTGTAACCTTATTCAATTCTCTATAATCAATACACATTCTCATTGAACCATCCTTTTTCTTTACAAACAACACTGGTGCTCCTCACGGGGATGAACTAGGTTGTTTGAAACCTTTACTTAGTAATTCATCTAATTGCTTTTTCAGTTCTAACATTTCTGTGGGTGCTAACCGATAAGGTGCCTTGGCTATCGGTATAGTTCCTGGAATTAGATGAATTCTAAATTCTACCTCCCTATCTGGTGGTAATCTTGGTAACTCTTCTGGGAATGTATCTGGGTATTCTGAGACTACAGGAATCTCCTTAAGTTCTTTACCCTTAGTACTAATGATTACTGAAATCATATATACTATTCCTTGCTTTCGTTCGTAACTAGCAACTTTCATTACTGATATGAACTTCATGGGCTTACGCGGTTTATCTCCTGTAATCATAATTACTTCTCCGGTGGGTGCTTGAATTTCTATGGAATTCTGATCACAAAGAATTCGAGCATGGTTGGCTACTAACCAATCCATTCCTAACACAATATCAAATTCGGCTAATTTCATAAGTAACAGGTTTGCAAAGAATTTATGACCTGAGAGTTCTATATTTCCCTTTTGCAAAACTTTATCTATGCTAACAGGATTTCCGTCTGCCGTTTCGACTGTAAAAATCTGCCTAAGTTTGGTTAAGGGTAAGTTAAGAGCTTGGCAGAATGAAGTATTAATAAAACTTTGATTTGCACCAGAGTCAAATAATACTTTTGCATACACGTTGTGAACTAGGAACGTACCAGCTATCACATCTGGAATGAGTTCTGCTTCTTGAGTAGTTAATTGGAAGACTCGAACATTCTTCTTGGTAGCTCCGTCGGCCGTCTTGGCTTTATTGTCTGCTGGTTTAATCAATTTAGGACATTCTGTTTTGAAATGCCCAGCTTCTCCACAATTATAGCAGATCCTGGTTTTCCTTCTGTAGTCTTCTTCACGATGTCCTATGGCTTTGCAAAAGTTGCAGGTCACATTACATCTTCCATAATGTTTCTTTCTGCAATTCTTGCAGAATGGCGAAGTTGAAGATTGACCTGTTCCTCTTCTTTTGAAATTACTATTATTACCCACGCGAAAGCCTTGGGTAATTTTCTGAGCCAATTCCTTTTTCTTATTTTCATCTCTTGTGCGTACCAGTTCGTCAGTTAGGGTGTTAGCTAATTCTACCGCATCGTCAATAGTACGAGGTCTCGCAGCTTTAACGATATTACGGATTTCGCTAATCAATCCCCAAATATAGCTAGAAATAAGTACCGGTGCTGGCGAAGCCAGTGTTGGTACCACTCTAGCATATTCAAAGAATGTCAAAGTATAACCGCGACAATCTACACCCATCATTCGATGGTTTAAGAACTTATTCGCCATTTGATCTTCTTCATATTCGGGACAGAATTTTCTTTCTACAAGATTCTTAAATTCTTCCCAATTCATAGCATACGCCATCATCCTTCCTTTTGCTTGTAACACTGTGTTCCACCATTCTAGCGCCCCTTCCTTAAAAAGATTTGACGCGTACATGACCTGATCATCCTGGGCACATTTACTTATTGTAATCACTGCCTCGGTTTTCTCTAACCAACGCAGTACCGCAGTTGCTCCTTCATTGCCTGCAAACTCAGATGGTTTACAAGCAAGAAATTCTTTGTAAGTGCAACCAGGCGTTGCAGCTTTCATTTTCTTAGGGAGCGGAGCCTGTCGTGGATTATTATCGTGATTATTACCGCCTCCGTTTACACTATTACTGAAGTTATCTTCAGAAATACGTTTGCTAGGAATGATTTGTTGAGGTTCAATTGGATTTCTAACAGCAGCAACTATTGCTGGAATAGCGTTGGCTATCCCTTGAGCAACGATATTTTCTATATCCTGCCTATTTAGAAATTGATCCTCCGGGTGTTGCTCAGATTGATTAACCTCATTAACTGGTTCGTTATTAGCGTTTTCCATCTGATAATATATATAATTTATTAGTATCGATTAATTAACAATTATACACAAAACAATTATACAAATTTCAAATACACACATATAGCCAAAACTATCGATTTCTCGATTTCCATTTTTATATTTAATAGTATGCATCAATACACACCATTATCTTACAAAGTTTTATTTTAAGTTATTTCACAAGATTATATTATTATTGCTATTATACAACCACAGTCTCATAAACCCCTTATCCTTCGTTAGTTGATATTTTAATAACGGCGTTCCCTCTCATCGTACTTCCAGGAGATCTGTTCTCCTACTTCCCTGATCCTATTTCCTGCATCCATTAACTCCTCGCCAAAGTGGCAGAGTTCAGCTAAATTCTCATTGCTCATAGGTGGATTAGGTATAGGTTCTGGGTCGAATTGAGGAATAAAGGAATAAGGACTATTGAGCAGGTTTTGGAACTGCCAATCATTCGTCCACCACTCGTCCATTCCTAGAGGTTGGGTGTGAATTATAGGTTCTGGGATTGTTGGTTCCAAATTTATTGGAAGTTGAGTTTCAATAGGATGAGTAAAAACATTTGTATTGACAGGCTTAATAGTATCACAGCTTGCCAATATAAAATCTAGTTCTTCCTGCAATGTCATTTCCTGGGTTTGTTTAGAGTTTTCCCCAATTTCTATTTGGGTTTGTTTAGAACCTCCTCCAATCTCCATTTCTATTTGCTTAGAATATTCTTCAAACTGTATTCCCATCTGCCTAGACTCTTCCCCGACTTCAATTCTCTTCCCTTTGTCTAAGGGATTTTCTATTTTGGGAATCTTTCTAGTGGCGGGTTTCCTTCTACGCACACGCCTCCATCCCACGAATCTTCTCCTTTTCTTGGGCTTGGGTTTCTCTGGAGGTGGAGCATTGAATTCCATAGGTTCTTCTATATCTGGTATATACATATTGAAATCTCTGGAAACCTCTATTTTTACCGGATAGAGATTTAAATTCTGAAGGGCGTCAGACAAGTCACTCATGCTGTTTAGCAAAGTACATACAAATACTAATTAAAATTTTATAACAAAATTTCATAGATAACCTTTAAATATTATTTCATACTGGGTAACTACAAAACAACTGAAATTTTAAAACATACTAGGATTTATTTATTTACTGGATAAGGTTTTTGGCTTGTAAATAATAAGGTTGCTAAAACTTGAGTCAGATTATATTAAAGATTTGTATTAACTGCTACGGTGGCTAGCATATAAAGATCTGCCCATTTCTCATCTAACTTATCCTCCCAAGGTGATTTATTGGTTAATTCCTGGGTTTCCTGTTTAATCTTCTTTTCTCGGAATTTCTTTATTTTCTCCTGACTTTTCTTAAAAATCAAACTTCTTTTATTAGGAGAAAGTGGTTCCTCATATTGTGTTTTTCGCACAAATATTCCTTCTTCAGGAATTACAGAGTGATTTGAGGATTTGGTTTGGGATGAACTTTCCTTCTCGTTGGATGACCTATCTAATTTAAGATAGATGTTTGACAGCTTTTTTTTTACCCATACAGTACACAAATATTCAAATAAGAAAACATATAATCACAAAATGACAAGTAGAAAAATTAAGTATTTTCTAAATACTTAATTGGCTTAAATCAGTGGCTCTGATACCACCTTTTTCTGTCACGGGCCCCGACCCGGTTTGACCCGTTTCAGGAGCCGCGGGACAGAAAATCCCGTGGTATTTATTTAACAGCGGAAGTTTTCTTCAGGATCTTTTTAAAACTGCAATTTTCCCGATTATTTTATTTCACAACTCGGGATGAAACCCCCGATAATTTACAATCATAAGATTTCACGGAGAAATCTTTTATTTTACAAAACATGTTTCTTTATTTTATATTGAGCCACTTCCTTAAGCTTGTAGTGCTTCACGACACTTTTTCTTGATCACAACAGATCACCTGAAACATGTTTGAAAAAGGTTTTGTCAGCGGGAAATACTGGTGAATCATTCTATTTTACTAAAACGACTCATTTGTTATAATTTACAGTATTAAGAGAGATTACAATATTTCTAGATATCAACCAACTACCCACAGTATTTGTCACTTGAACATCCATTGGTAACCTCAGAGTCTAATGGTGTCTGTGACTATGGTCATATCACCCCTTGGCTAACTCGTTGTCCAATGGTGAAGGTTATCAAGTAATGTATACAAAACCCCATATACTGGCTGTAACTTGGTGATTACATAAACTTAATCACTGTAATTATAACCTTTGAAAATAAACATGATTTGAAAGTAATTTGATAAAAAGAGAATGACTCACATTGCAGATTTAATCGAGCAGAGCCTAGCCTACTGATTAGCCTTTTAACCAAAATTAATAACATGCACACAACTCGGTTAGTGACTTAATACAGCATTTACGATAACTCGCGAGATTAAACCCTCACATCGAATGACAAAGTGCGATACTTAAACATCCATTGTATTAACAACGAATGACAAAGCATAAACCCTAATGTGGGCAGCACTTAAACATCCATTGGATAGTTTAATCGATCGGACATTGAATCGTAGCAGCGATCGAGTTATTACCCTGTTTTGCGGCAGCACTTCGTGAATCGTGTGTGTTTTTGAACTGTTTCTACGATATTTCAGTGTATATAACGAATTTCTTCGTCGTTCAAGTGCCAAAATTCAAGTCCCAAACACCCCTATTTATACATAAAATTTGACCCCCATCGCGTGACGCGAGGGGTACCCCTGGGGGCGTCGTGTGGCACGAGGGGTCCCTATTTACCATAGGGTAGCCACGTCCCTAACTAGCCTTGCTGACTTGACGGTTTCTTAAAATTCGATACTGACAACAAGTTATTAAGATAATCGTAACTAGGGTTTTACCCCCCCCCCCTGAGTTTTAGGGGCCCTGATCCTGATTCTGATTATTCTGAAAATTTTAGGGTTTGTGCATAATCACTTGGGTGTCTCAATTAGGGTTTCCTTTTGGACAAAATAAAATAATAATTAGGACTTTTTAATGAGAGTTGTTACACTCCTACCGGTAACTGTTAGTAGATCAAAAAACGTCGTCATCATCATCATCTGCTGAAAATCTTCTATTCAATCTTCTTATTACTGCTTGATTCATTTCACACTCGTTGTCCCTTGTGTAACAACCCGACTTTTCGGATCGTTACCTGTTCGCTTTCGCTTGGATTTGTAACCGCTTTGTACTCCAAGATTCGATTTAAATAAAGGGTTATGTTAAACTAAATACTTTTTCAACACATCGCACCACTACACATTTGAACGCTTTATATTCGCAACGCTTACGCAACACAAATTACAAAGAATTATGCTATTTAAATTGTCGTGTTTGTTTGTTTGGTTTTCATACGCCTCCGCATACGCTTATCACGCTAACTCGCAAATCGCAAATGCAGTTATTAGTAGTAGTAATGTTATGATGTGTGTTCTTATGTGCTTTACTTGTGTGTGCTTTATATGTTTTGGATGATACTCACAAACGCTATCGCAACGCCAACTCAACGCTGCTCGCACAACTCGATCTATCACATTAAAACGCAACGCTTAACAAGCGAACCAAAGTTGGAAAACTAACCAAAACACAACTCAACCGTCCGAATGGCCATCCGTCCGGATGGAGCCATCCGGACACTGCCACTCGCGCACCGACTTAAACCTCGCCCCTCCTCTATAAATACCAGTCGTGCGCCCTCATTTCAACACTTTGACACTCCCATTCGCTCTCAAGCCTCAGACGCGATTCAAGGCCATTTTGTAAGCTTTTTCCCTCAAATCTCCTCCAATCTTCACTCCATTTCATTTCTACTACATCTTCTTTATCAAAATCACACTCACACACACACTTTAACCTTTTCTCAAAAACCCTTGATCCCAGCCATTTCGAAGAGGGTTTCCACTCATTTTTGCTTAGTTAAACTGATGTGGAGCATCATCCAATCGAAATGGGGTCGAGTCATGGAAGATTTCAACATTTTTCAACTTGTTTAGAACTTTTTCTCCGATTTTTACACAATATTGATGGAATCGGGACTCAGCTAGACTCTCGGCTCGTTCCTTGGTCGAAAGTCTGCTTGAAAACTGGTTTCCACCAAAGAGATGGACCGATTAACGGGTCAAACATGAATCTTCATCAAGGACAGCACGTTGTCCGAATGGGTTGGGCCCATCCGGCCGAACGAGCTGGATTCGGTATTTTTCGGTTGTTTGACACGTTGTCACACCGTCTCCGTTAACTAAAACCTTTCATTTAAGAAAACTTTTACAAAACTTCAACCACAGACCATCCGCCCGAATGGCCATCCGTTCAGATGGAACCCATTCGTCCGGATGACCTGACCCTGATAATATCCGTCCTTTAATTCTTGTTACCACGACTGTTTAAACATTTTTTTTAACCAAACTTCAAAACTTTTAACGATTCACAAACAACCATCCGCCCGAATTACCATCCGTCCGGATAGGCTATTTGACACTTAACTCGCTTTTTACCCTACTCTACATTCTGTTTACAACCGTTCAGCCCTGAAAAAGACTTATACATCTGTTCCCGTATGCAGGCTGACCCGACGTACTCCATTCAATCCAATCCAGATTGTGTTTACTTGCTAAACACACACTGTGAGTATACTCGAACCCATTTTCGTTTAACGCACTTTTGGGTGTTACATACGTTCTCTATCAAAACACAACACACAACGCAAACACTTTATAAATGCTAACCGCTCCCGCGTGCTATATGTGATTTGTTGAATGCTTTGTTACTATGCTCACACAGTGTTACACTAGACCGCCTCTAGCAACGATAGTACTATAGTTTGGACTCAGCACATGTGTGACAGGGTTTGTTAGGTATCACATTACTTTACTTCACGTGTTCGCTTCGGTGAACATGTGTCGCGCATACTCTATATCGCAGTCTCGTGGTTAGGTGGTATCATTGTTGATAGTTACATGCTTTGTCCGTTACGTGTTACATGCTGGTTATGCGTAAACGCTTTTATTACTATTATCTATGCAAAACTTGTGTACTCACCTTTACTTTATGTATTGACTTTTATTTTAATGTATGTGACAGGTTGATTGGATGTTATGCTGCAAACAAGTAGGAAGTCTAGAAACTCACCAAATAAAAATCTGAGTTGTCGGAATGGAATTTGTTTTTGAGACTGATTATCTGTAATGACTGTTTTGAGATATTTGTTTAATAGTATGGGATATTAAACCTTATAAAAATTGTCATTTAATAGTTGTTATGGATTATCTTGAACAATCTGTTTGGCTCAGTGCCACGCCCCGATGTTCCGTCATCGGTTAGGGTGTGACACCTTGGAACCCCAAGGGCCAGAATATCCCTCTGAACGACCTTATCCATACTAAGTATAGCCTTGATGGTCTTGACCTTCACCCTTTTCCTGTCAGAGAACTATAGGACGAAACGTCTCTCCGACCTATCAAACCTCCATGCAATAACCTGAGCCATTTTTTAAGTTGTATGGTGTTTTAGACAATTTGTGTTGTGTTAACTTATATAATGACCTTTTTTGGCGCGAAGTAGATTAGGTCTATATGTTTTTGGCGCTAAAAAACAATATAAATTATCTTTTTTTCAAGTGTGTTTTTTATCTTTGTCGTGTGATGTAGGATTCAGACCTATAATGTGACAAGTAATTATGGCGTTTTGAAAATATAAAAAAATACAATTAATTAACTTTTTTAAGGCAAAATAAAATAGGTGAGGATAAACTCAATAAGATTTTGCTCAAAAAGATGGACAATTTTCTCAGTTAAGAATTTTGTCCAACACATTGAGCGAAACTTTATTGAGAACAAAACTGAATCTCGAATAACAATTGCCATGGGGTGGTTTTTGAACTTTCTGCCGTTTCATTATATGGCGTTTGTTTTTTATATGATCAATGAAAGGTCCTAAGACGTTTATATAAGATGTTTTTGGTGCGTAGTTTAGGCGGTATTTTAATATAATAAATGTTAGTAATAAAGTTTCCGTCGTTTCAGTTACTGTTTTGTAGTTACTGTTTGTTCAGATTTATCTGTTAAGGCTGTAACGTGTCTCATCATTAAGTTTGGTGTTTATATGAATGACGTTTTAGATAAAGATAACAAAATATAACTTTTGTAAGACACCATTTGTTCTATTCTCTTGCACCTTGTTTTATATAATTTAGTAATTTCTGGAGATTTTTAATAATACGTGATTAAAGGAAATTATTATAGTTTTGGTATTTGGCGTTTGTGGCATTTTTTTTTTATAAGTAATAAGAGAAATAATGTATTTTATTAGCGAAAAAATAGATAACAGACCACAGAAAATGACACCAAAAAAATAGAAAAGAAAAAAAATTAAAATCCTAATCCAATTTCTCATCCAAATCTTCACAGTCATCAGTCTCTTCTTCTTGAAGTTTTTGTCCCCGGAACCTTTGAATTCCTTAGATAGATGCAGATTTCCTACACATCTGAAACACCCGGCTCTAGATGAAGCTGATCATTCAGTAAAATATGGCGTTTTGTTTTTTGGTGTGATCTATTGTTGTTGATTGTTGAAGTGGTTTTGTAGATGGTTGGAGACATAGATCGATGTCGTATGTGTGGATTCTTTTTTCTGACTGTGATAGTGAGTGAGTTTTTAGCTTGGTTGATCTTTGGTCGTCATCTTCATATTCATCTCACTCTTCATGATTAATAATGGAGTTCAAAATAGCATTTACACTGTCATCGTTCTCTTTTTCTCATCCAAACCTTCTTCAAGAACAAAGCACACAAAATGACATATCACTATCATCAGTCTCTTTTTCTTAAAGATTTGTCCATCTCATTCAGCAAAATCTTATTGAGTTAACCCCTCAATTAAGAATCCATTCAGTGAAACTTTATGGAGAACAAAACTGAATCTCCAAGAAACGACGTTTACCATCTGTGTTTTTTTTTTACTTTTTCTAACGTTTTAAAATGAATGGTATTTAGTAAAATATGGCGTTTATTTTTTGTGTGATCAATTGAAGGTCCTGAGACGTTGTTTATATAAGATGTTTTTGGCGCGTAGTTTAGGCAGAAATTTATTATAAAAAATGTTAGTAATAAAGTATCTATTGTTTCAGTTACTGTTTGTTGTTACTGTTTCTTTAGTTTTATCTGTTAAGGCTGTAAGACGTCCCATCTTTAAGTTTGGCATTTTGTATTTAATGGCTTTTTAGATAAAAATAATAAAATACAACTAATTAACTTTTGGTGTCTGGCGTTTGTGGCATTTTGGCATTTTATAACTAATTAGAGACATAAAGTATTTTATTATTGGAAAAGTACATAAAATATTACACAAAAGAAAAAAGAAAGAAAAAAGAAAAATTAAAACTCCTCGTTAGAAGAGATGTCGTCTGAGAAGTATCCATCGGTCCCCTTGTCTTCTTATTCGGATTCTTCTTCCAGTTTCTCATCCAACTCATCACTTTCACTTTCACTTTCATCGGCCTCTTCTTCTTGAAGATTTTGAACCCTCCATTTGAACATGTCATATAACAATCCCAATTTTCCTGTCATGTCTGTGTTCAAACATGTTAGGAACCAAAGACTCTGCTTGGTCATGATGTTTTCAAGCATGTAGTCTTCCTACTCCCCGTTGTCACATACAACAGTCACCATGTCAGTTGTCACGGCCCCAGCCCCGATTTGACCCGGTCAGGAGCAGCGGGACAGGAACCCGTGGTATTTATTAATTGATGCGACAGCGGAAGATTTTTTAACATGATCTTTTAAAACTTGAAATGCCCGATTATTTTATTTCATAACTCGGGATAAACCCCGTAAGTTACAATAGAGGAATTTCACAAGTAAATTCCCTGATTTATAAAACATGTTTATTTATTTTAACTGAGCCACCTCCTCAAGCTTGTAGTGCTCCGTAGCACGTTTTCCTTGATTTACAGCAGGTCGCCTGAAACATGTTTTAGAAATATTTTATCAGCGGGGAAATGCTGGAGAGTTATTCAAATTTTGATAAAACGACACATGGTTATAAATTACAGCATAAGAGCGATTACAATGGCTTCTATCTTATTTTTTTTTATCTGGCGCCATGTCACCTGGTGACGATGGTCATACCACTATTGGGTCTTTTCCCAAGTAGTGACGTTTATCACTGTTAGGATTTATTAGCCTAACCCGTGAGAAATTAGTAGTGTGCACAATACCCCACTAGCCAGTGATTTAAGATAACCACGACTTAATCCCTGTAATTATAACTTTTGAAAATGGAGTATTGTAAAATAATTTTGATAAGAGAGAATAACTCACATTGCAAATTTATACGGATAGAGCTTAGCCTACTGATTAGCCTTGTAACCTAATTTAAATAACAATGCACACGAACTAGGTCAGTAACTAATACAGCATTTACGATAACTCACGAGATTAAAACCCTCACAACGAATGACAAAGTGCTATACTTAAACATCCGTCGAATTTACGACTAATGACAAAGTATGGCCCAAATGTGGGCAGCACTTAAACATCCATTGGATAGTTTTCAATCGACTGGACATTGAATCGTAGCAGCGATCGAGTTAATACCCTGTATCGTAGCAGCACCTCACTATTTTGAAAGTGAATTTCGAATTATAGCAGTAGAACTTCGTTTTTGAAAGTCTTCGTCGACACCAGTGAACTGCTCATGGCCTGTCCTATTTATAGCTGATTTTTGGGTCTCACGCGGCCCGCGTGAGCCCCCCCTTGATCCTTACGCGGCCCGCGAGGGCACTCTATACGTAGATTAGGGCTAGCGTGTCATACCTAGGGCTGCCACGTGTGCGACACATGGCCTGTTGGCAGATCCGGAAAATTAATGTGTTGTCGCGGCCCGCGTAAACCTAGGCTTACCCTTACGCGGCCCGCGTGAAGGTCAAACTTCACTTTTTCTTGGTTTTTTTTTATGCGCAGTAGGTTTTCAGGGGTCCGGGTTTTTACTTATGGGTCATTTTAGGACATTTTTGAAGGTCCTTACATCCTCCCCACCTTATTTAAAATCTCGTCCTCGAGATTCACTGAAATAAGTGAGGATACTTTCGCTTCATCTCCGATTCCAGTTCCCAAGTGTATTCAGGTCCTCTCTTTGAATCCCATTTGACTTTGACCAGCACTAGTCGTTTGTGCTTGAGAAATTTGATCTTTCTATCTTCTATTTGTAATGGCTTCTCAACAAATTTTAACTTTTCATTCACCTCTACATCTTGAAGAGGTATTACCAAGGATTCGTCTGATAGACAATTCTTGAGATTAGATACATGAAATACGTCATGTACCCCAGCTAGCTCTTCCGGTAGTTGTAAACGATAGGCAACTGGTCCTATTCGTTGAATGACTGGGAAGGGTCCTACGTACCTTGGACTCAGTTTTCCCTTCTTTCCAAATCGAACTACTCTTTTCCAAGGGGAAACTTTTAAGAGTACCTTATCTCCGACTTGAAATTCTAACGGCTTGCGTCGATTATCGACGTAACTCTTCTGGCGATCGCGAGCTGTTTTCAACCTTTCCTTGATTTGAGTGATCTTGTCGGTAGTTTCTTGTACTATTTCAGGACCTGACAATTGACTTTCTCCTATTTCTGCCCAACAGACTTGAGTTCTGCACTTTCGTCCATACAATCCTTCGAATGGGGCAGCTTCAATGCTTGAATGATAACTATTATTAAAGGAGAATTCAATTAAAGGTAGATGGTCATCCCAATTTCCACCAAAATCTATCACACATGCCTTAAGCATGTCTTCCAGGGTTTGGATCGTCCTTTTACTTTGTCCATCTGTCTGATGATGATATGCAGTGCTTAGATTTAGTCGGGTTCCCATTGCTTCTTGGAAACTTGTCCAGAAATGGGAAGTGAAACGACTATCTCTATCCGATAAAATGGAGAGTGGAACTCCATGTAAGGATATGACTTCATCTACATACAACTTGGCTAACCTTTCCATGCTAAAAGTTTCTTTCATGGGTAGAAAATGAGCTGATTTGGTTAATCGATCCACAATTACCCAAATCGCATCATTACCTTTTCTGGTTTTGGGCAACTTAGTAACGAAATCCATTGTTATGAGTTCCCATTTCCATACAGGCATTTCTAATTGTTGTAGTAGACCTGAAGGTTTCTGGTGCTCTGCCTTAACTTGTGAACAAGTTAGACATTTAGAAACATATCTAGCTATGTCCTTTTTCATTCCTATCCACCAGAAATTATTCCTTAAATCTTGGTACGTCTTATTGTTTCCCGGATGTATGGTATACCTAGATTTATGGGCTTCTTCTAAAATCTTATTCCTTAATTCTCCCTGCTTAGGTACCCAAATTCTTTTCTTGTGGAATCTCCAAATTCCATCACTTCCCTGTTCTAATTCTTTTATTCTTCCTTTCATTCCTTCAGCATCATCCTTGATTGCTGGTTCTTGAATGTTCTTCAGTTGCTCCATTAAATCTAACTGTAGATTTAATCTGAGAGTACGAACTCGTCTTTGCTTTTCATGATACTTACGACTTAAGGCATCCGCAACTACGTTTGCCTTTCCTTCATGATATTGAATATCACAGTCGTAATCACTTAAAATCTCCATCCATCTTCTTTGCCTCATATTCAATTCTTTTTGCCCAAATATGTATCTTAAACTCTTATGGTCAGTATATACAGTAAACTTACTTCCATACAAATAGTGTCTCCAAATCTTAAGGGCAAAAATTATGGCTCCTAACTCTAAGTCATGAGTCGTATAGTTTTCTTCGTGCTTTTTCAATTGCCTTGATGCATACGCAATTACTTTCTTGCGTTGCATTAGCACACATCCTAATCCTAGCTTAGAAGCATCACAGTATACTTCAAAATCTTCTGTTCCTTCTGGCAAGGCTAAAATTGGGGTATTTGTTAACTTTTGTTTTAAAATCTTAAAAAGCCTCTTCTTGCCTAGGTCCCCATTCAAACTTAGCTGCTTTACATGTTAACTTAGTTAATGGTACAGCTATTTTGGAAAAATCTTTAATAAATCGTCTATAGTAACCAGCTAATCCTAGAAAACTTCTAATTTCAATAGCTGATTGCGGGACTTTCCATTTGGTGATTGCTTCTATTTTAGCAGGATCTACGTGAATTCCTTTGTGATTCACCATGTGACCTAAAAATTGCACTTCTTGTAGCCAAAATTCACACTTCGAGAACTTGGCGTAAAGTTTCTCTTTTCTTAACAAAGTTAAGAGTGCATGCAAATGCTGACAGTGTTCTTCCTGACTTTTGGAATAAATAAGTATATCGTCGATGAAGACAATTACAAATTTATCCAAATACGGTTTACAGATTCTATTCATCATGTCCATAAATGCTGCAGGAGCATTTGTTAACCCAAAGGGCATGACTGTAAACTCGTAATGACCATACCTAGTTCTGAAAGCAGTTTTAGGTATGTCTTCTTCTTGTACTTTCAATTGATGATATCCAGAGCGTAAGTCTATCTTAGAAAAATATCTAGCTCCTTGAAGTTGATCGAATAGGTCATCAATCCTAGGTAACGGATATCGATTCTTAATTGTAACTTTATTTAATTCCCTATAATCGATACACATTCTCATTGACCCATCTTTCTTCTTTACAAACAACACTGGCGCTCCCCATGGGGATTAACTAGGTTGTATAAATCCTTTGCTTAGCAATTCATCTAATTGCTTTTTCAATTCTAGCATTTCTGTGGGTGCTAACCGATAAGGTGCCTTGGCTATCGGTGTAGTTCTAGGAATTAGATGAATTCTAAATTCGACTTCCCTATTGGGTGGTAATCCAGGTAGTTCTTCTGGAAAGACATCCGGGTATTCTGATACTACCGGAATTTCTTTAAGTTCCTTATTTTTCGTGTTAATAATTACTGAAATCATATACACCACTTCTCGTTTTCTTGAATAACTGGCCAACCTCATTACTGAAATGAATTTCAGTGGCTTACGTGGCTGATCTCCTGTAATCACCACTAATTCTCCAGTGGTTGTATGTATTTCTATGGAATTCTTATCACAAAGAATTTGAGCCTGATTGGCTACCAACCAATCAATTCCTAATACAACGTCGAATCCAGCTAAATTCATAGGTAATAGGTTTGCAGAAAATTTATGACTTAAAAGTTCTATCTTTACATTTTGCAAAATCTTATCTATTTTAACAGAATTTCCATCCGCCGTTTCGACTATAAAAATCTGCCTAAGGTTGGTTAAAGGTAGGTTAAGAGCTTGGCAGAATGAAGTATTTATAAAACTATGGTTTGCACCAGAGTCAAATAATACTTTTGCATAGACGTTGTGGACTAAGAACGTACCAGCTATCACGTCTGGAATTAATTCTGCTTCCTGAGTAGTCAACTGGAAGGCTCTTGCGTTTTTCTTGGTAGTTCCTTCTACTGGTTTGGCTTTGTTATCAGCTGGTTTGGCCAATTTCGGGCAGTCTGGCCTAAAATGTCCAGCTTCTCCGCAGTTGTAGCAGACTGTTGCTTTCTTCTTCCTGCAATCTTCTTCTTGATGCCCCGGAATTTTGCAGAAATTGCAATATCCTTTGCATCTTCCAAAATGCTTTCTTTTGCAGGTATTGCAAAATGGAACAGTGGAAGATTGCACAGTTCCTTTTCTCTTGAAATTGCTTCTGTTACCCATACGGAATCCCTGGGTAATCTTTTGGGCCACTTCTTTCTTCCGGGTTTCTTCTCTTGTGCGTACCAGCCCGTCGGTTAGGGTGTTAGCTAATTCCACAGTATCGTCAATAGTGCGAGGTCTCGCAGCTTTGACGATATCTCGAATTTTGCCAATCAATCCCCAAATATAGCGGGAAATAAGCACCGGTTCTGGCGAAGCCAGGGTTGGTACTACTCTCGCATACTCGAAGAATGTCGAAGTATACCCTCAACAGTCTACATTCACCATCCGGTGGTTCAGAAATTTATTTGCCATTTGTTCCTTTTCATATTCGGGACATAATTTTCTTTCCATCAGACTTTTAAATTCTTCCCAATTCATTGCAAAATGGAACAGTGGAAGATTGCACAGTTCCTTTTCTCTTGAAATTGCTTCTGTTACCCATACGGAATCCCTGGGTAATCTTTTGGGCCACTTCTTTCTTCCGGGTTTCTTCTCTTGTGCGTACCAGCCCGTCGGTTAGGGTGTTAGCTAATTCCACAGTATCGTCAATAGTGCGAGGTCTCGCAGCTTTGACGATATCTCGAATTTCGCCAATCAATCCCCAAATATAGCGGGAAATAAGCACCGGTTCTGGCGAAGCCAGGGTTGGTACTACTCTCGCATACTCGAAGAATGTCGAAGTATACCCTCGACAGTCTACATTCACCATCCGGTGGTTCAGAAATTTATTTGCCATTTGTTCCTTTTCATATTCGGGACATAATTTTCTTTCCATCAGACTTTTAAATTCTTCCCAATTCATGGCATAGGCCACATTTCTTCCTTTAGCTTGAAGTACCGTATTCCACCATTCTAGCGCCCCTTCTTTAAAAAGATGTGATGCGTACATGACCTTGTCGTCCTCGGCACATTTACTTATTGTAATCACTGTCTCGGTTTTCTCTAACCAACGCAGTGCAGCAGTCGCCCCTTCGTTACCTGCAAACTCAACCGGTTTACAGGCAAGAAACTCCTTGTAAGTGCAACCAGGCATTGCAGCTTTCATTCTTTTAAAGAGTGGAGCTTGTATCCCATCGTTGTCGTTATTAGTATGGTTTCCGCCTCCGTTTAGACTATTACTGAAATTATCGCCATGTGTGCGTTTGCTAGGAATAATTGGATTTAGGGCAGCAGCAAGTATTGCTGGAATAGCATTGGCTATTCCCCGAGCAAC
Organism: Helianthus tuberosus; assembly: GCA_030545235.1. Lineage (NCBI taxonomy): Eukaryota > Viridiplantae > Streptophyta > Magnoliopsida > Asterales > Asteraceae > Helianthus > Helianthus tuberosus. The sequence goes on along the minus strand of CM060386.1, from coordinate 9,159,254 downwards.
GATATTCTCGATATCTTGCCTATTCAGAAATTGATCTTCATTGTTATGCTTAGATTGATTAACTTCATTATCGGGTTCATTACCAGCGTGTGCCATCTGGTAATTAATTTATATAAGTAATAAGTATAGATTAATTAATGACTAAACATAACAAAATAATTGCACATAATCACGTAAACAAATATAGCCAAAATTGTCGATCTTTCGACTTTTGATATTTTATATATATATAATAGGCATCCGTACAAGCTGGTTATCTTACAAAGTTCTATTTTTTTAACATAATTATGTTTTTATTATTATTATTATTATTATTATTATTATTATTATTATTATTATTACTAAACACATATTCCTACTACCACATATCCACAGTCCCTCCATCTCCGTCAGCTGTCATCTTAGAAACGACGTTCCCTCTCGTCGTACTTCCAAGAGATATGTTCTCCTACCTCCCGGATTCTATTCCCTGCATCCATCAGTTCCTCACCAAAATGGCGGAGTTCAGCCATATTCTCATTACTCATTGGTGGATTTGGTGCAGGTTCTGGGTCGAATTGAGGGAAAAAGGTATAAGGGTTATTGAGAAGGTTTTGGAACTGCCAGTCGTTGGTCCACCATTCTTCCATTTCTCCAAAAGTCGGGTATTGACAAGGGGATCTGGGATGGCTGGTTCTAAGTTAATTAGAAGCTGGGTTTCAGCAGGATAAGTGAAAAGGTTTTCATTGACAGGCTTAAGGTTATCACAGCTTGCTAGTATGAAATCTAGCTCTTCCTGTAACGTCATTTCCTTGGGTTGCTTGGAGCTTTCTCCAATCTCTTGCTTGGAGCTTTCTTCAACCTCTATTTCTTTTCCTTTATTTATTGGCTCCTTTGTCTTGACAACTTTTCTATTTACTGGTTTCCTCCTGCGCACACGCCTCCAGCCCACAATTCTTCTTATTTTCTTTGGCTTGGGTTTTCTTGGTGGCTGAGCTTGAAACTCCATAGGTTCCTCATTGTCAGCACAATAACCAGTAAAGTCTTTGGAAACTTCAATATTAACAGGATAGAGATTGAGATTCTCAAGGGCTTCAGATAATTCATTCATGTTGTTTAGCATTTATGAAGAAACACAAAATTCTAGGTTAAAATTAAATTTTTCACAGAATCACAGAATGGAAAGCAGAAAATTTAATATTAATTACAAATATTTAATAAATTATTTTATTAAAACAAAATATTTATTTAGTACAACTACAATTTGAAACATACTAGTGGTTATTTATTGTTTTAAAGTTTCTGGCTTATGGATAATATGGCTACTAATACTGGGTCGGGGTGTTGACAGTTTAGAGGTTAACATTTACTGCTACAGTGGCTAACATGTTGAGATCTGCCCATTTTTCATCTAACTCGTCTTTCCATGGTGGGTTATTGTCTATTTTCTGAGTTTTCTTATTACCCATCATTCCTTTTTGTTGGGACTTCTTTATTTTCTCTTGACTTTTTCTAATAATCAAACTTCTTTTATTAGGGGAAAGTGGTTTCTCATACTGTGCCTTACGAACAAATATTCCCTCCTCAGTATCTACTGAGTATCTTGAGGAATTTGATTGGGATGAGATTACTTTATCTTTTGGTACACTATCTAATTGACGATAGATGTCCGAAAGCTTTTGATTACCCATACTGTAACTAACAATTAGTCAGTTAATGAAACACATAATCACAAAATGGCAATCAGGAAAATTAAGTATATTTAAATACTTAATAGGCTTAAATTAGTGGCTCTGATACCACATTTTCCTGTCATGGCCCTAGCCCCGGTTTGACCTGGTCAGGAGCCGCGGGACAGGAACCCGTGGTATTTATTAATTGATACGACAGCGGAAGATTTTTTAACAGGATCTTTTAAAACTTGAAATGCCCGATTATTTTATTTCATAACTCGGGATAAACCCCGTAAGTTACAATAGAGGAATTTCACAAGTAAATTTCCTGATTTATAAAACATGTTTATTTATTTTAACTGAGCCACCTCCTCAAGCTTGTAGTGCTCAGTAGCACGTTTTCCTTGATTTACAGCAGGTCGCCTGAAACATGTTTTAAAAATATTTTATCAGCGGGGAAATGCTGGCGAGTTATTCAAATTTTGATAAAACGACACATGATAAAGCGGCCCGCGTGAGCCCCCCCTTGATCCTTACGCGGCCCGCGAGGGCACTCTATACGTAGATTAGGGCTAGCGTGTCATACCTAGGGCTGCCACGTGTGCGACACGTGGCCTGTTGGCAGATCTGGAAAATTGATGTGTTGTCGCGGCCCGCGTGAAGGTCAAACTTCACTTTTTCTTGGTTTTTTTTATGCGCAGTAGGTTTTCAGGGGTCCGGGTTTTTACTTATGGGTCATTTTAGAACATTTTTTAAGGTCCTTACATCAGTGTCTTCATCAAAACGCCATGATCGGATGACTGGGTCCATTTTTGCATTTGCCTTGTTTGGTCTAAATTTTCTGGTTAATCTTCTTATAACCATATGTGTTTTATCACAGTGGTTATCAAGAGGGACGCCACGTGCTCGGATCCCCCTCTGTACTTCTTCTTCCAAGTTCAATATGGCTTTGATTGTCAAACGGATTACGAGTCTTCTGATTCTAAGGGTGTATCTCCATGAAACAATGTTTGCCATTTTTCTTCTTTTCAGGTTTTTTTTTTTTTAAATTTGGCGTTTTGGTTAAACTTGCATTTTTTAGTATGATCAATGGAAGTGATGGTATCGTCGTTTATATAATGATGTTTTTGGCGCGTAATTTAGGAGGGAATTTTTTATAATAAATGTTAATAATAAACTTTCAGTTACTGTTTGTTCACCTCTATCTGTTAAATCTGCAACGCGTTTCATCATTAAGTTTTGGCGTTTTAGATAAATATGTTGTTTCATCTGGAGGTGACTGATGTTATAGCTTGTAGGTAAGGCGGGAATTTTGAATGGCGTTTTGCTCATTAGTTTGGCATTTTGTATTAGAGAAGTAAAAAGACCATTTTACCCATAATGAAGCACGTCTAAGTAATAAAGTTAATGTTATTTATGAAAACGTCACCGCGCCATTCTAATCCATAGATTGTTTTGATCCAACGGATGAGGGGCGTTCTCACCGTTTTCACACTTTTAGGCGTTTTCGCTAAATCCTGCCCCTATGTGTACATACCAACCAAAAAACTTTCGATAGGTTTCACTTAGGCCATGGTGTGTGGTTCCTCCTTCCCTATGGCCACCATCTAGTCCACCTCATCACTACTCTCTCATGGGTGTGATGTGGTTCTCCTTTTTTCCCTCTTTCCCCTTCCTTTTTTTTATTTTTTAATACATAAATTAAAATATAGTTTTCATTAATTAAATTAAAATTACATAGACTTGAAAAAAACATAATTTAAATAAACATAACTTAAAAAATAAAAACTAAAGCGCACTTCCACTTCCTCCGAGCCAATTCTTCACGATCTTGTTTTTCATTCTTGAGAGACCACGGTCTCATTCTGGTACGGTTTTGATATCGGTTCTCATTAGTCGAAACTCTTCGGTTTCTTGATTGTGAAAATCAAATTCGAGTCGTCTTTTGTCAAACTCTAGTCTTTCCCTTGAGAGCACCACCTATTCTTATTTTTCTTTCTTTTTGTATATTTCCTCTTGCACTCCCATAAAATGATCCGCATGGATCCATGAGTTTTTTTTTTTTTTTTTTTGGTAAATAGGTGAAAAATAGTTAGAGAGAAATTTAGAATATGAATTGAAAAATGGTTAAAAGGGGTTTAAATATAAAAAAAAATTAATTAAAGTTTTTTTTAAAAAAAATTGGTGCGTTGCACAATATCTCTTTCCAACGTTTCCTTCTCTTCTCTTCGGGGCGATCGGGATAAATGTGTCGATGGCACCGAAATCTCTTGGGGGGGGGGGGGGGGTTGTTCCTAGGGGTGTTTAAAACCGGATATCCGAAAAATTGGATATCCGAAATTTTCGGATACCAGATTTCACTATCTGAATCTGTATCCGAATTTTCGGATATCCGAAATTTTGGATATCCAAATATCCATTTTTTTATTTAATTTTTATTTTTATTATTTTTTAATACTTGGAACCGGATATTTCGGATAGTTACGGATATCCGAATATAAATTTTCGAATATTTATCGGATATTTTCGATATTTTTCGAGTATTTCGGATATTCGGATATACGAAAAAAATAAAAATTAAATTTCGGATATCCGAAATATCTGAAAATTTTTAAAATCACTATCCGAATCCGAAAATTCGGATATTCGAATTTTCGGATATTTCGGATTCGAATATCGGATAATTCGGATCGGATTTTCGGATACGGATAGTTTTATACACCCCTAGTTGTTCCTGATCGGGGTCCAAAGCCATCTCAGCTCACCGATGGACTCCAAATCCCTTACCTCATCGTCTTATTAAATTTTGAACTAGTTTCACTTATTTAATCACTAGGTTAGAACCCCGTGTATTACACGGATTGATTAAATATATTTTTGTATAATAAAAAATTACATCTTTAATTACCCATATATAACATGAGTTGAATAAGCACGTGTACTACACAGCTTGAATAAATATAATGTAATCAGTTAACACACACAGTCGTAAAAATACGTTTTTGGTAAAAAGAACTTTGATATACTATTTACATATTAGAACATTTTACTTTTTTTTTCTATTATTAGGTTATAAACTTGTGTATTACAAAAATAACATTCTACTTTGTTGTTTTTTTAATTTATTAACAGGTTAAAAACGTCTCTGTTACATGTGGTCGAATCAATAAAATATTAAATAGTTATTATTATTATTAAGTGTAAAAAATAAAAACTAAAAAGCCTTAGGCCCTCAGCCACGGCCATTAGAGACTTTTGAGTATGAAATGAACCTATTCATAATTTAAAGAAACGCAAATTTTGCACCAAAAGTCTCTAATGGCCGTTTCTTTAAATTATTCATTCAGAGGTATTAAATCCACTTATTTATTCTTTCCCCATTCATGACCCATTGCTTTGTACCTAAATATTAGTTTTTATTCTTCCATATTTAATACATGTAATCTCAATCAAGTAATCAAAACTAAAGAGGAAAACAATTACAAAAAATGATATGCGCTTTTCAATTTGAAATCATATACAGAACTAACGTGAGGCTATCAACCTGCAAATATGGCTTGTTTGGCATTTAGTCAGCGAAAGGCAGGCTAGATCTCTCCTCCGAGTGGATGTTGATAGCTCGGAATCAAAAGGGGTTGCTCCATGTGAATGGCCCTATAAATTTAAGAGATCCAATTGTGTTTGGACTACATCTTCGGTGAAAACAGAGGCAATTTTGCTTGGGTTTCAGGCAATTTTGCGTTTGCACCACATCCCGTTCCATTTTGCGAGTCAATTGATGTCGGTCATCAAACGATAGTGGGACCCTCACATGTTAGGCATGTGAGGGAAATAAACTGAGATAATTAACTTGGTTAGTCATAAAGGATTAAACCAGCAACAAAAATAAACTTAAAGGATATTTTTAGCAAGTTTTAAATATTAAGGTTGGAACCTAGAGGTTTGAGAAAACATAAAGGACGTTTTGTGCAATTTACTCGCAAAATAATAAAATAAAAATAAGTATAAAGATTATATTAGAAAATAAGTATAAATATAGAGATATAGTTATAGATAAACGTCGACTTAAAATATGAGATAACTTGATAAATCGCTTTTCAATTTGAAATCATATACAGAACTAACGTGAGGCTATCAACCTGCAAATATGGCTTGTTTGGCATTTAGTCAGCCAAAGGCGGGCTAGATCTCTCCTCCGAGTGGATGTTGATAGCTCGGAATCAAAAGGGGCTTGCTCCATGTGAATGGCCCCATAAATTTAAGAGATCCAATTGTGTTTGGACTACATCTTCGGTGAAAACAGAGGCAATTTTGCTTGGGTTTCAGGCAATTTTGCGTTTGCACCACATCCCGTTCCATTTTGCGAGTCAATTGATGTCGGTCATCAAACGATAGTGGGACCCTGACATGTTAGGCATGTGAGGGAAATAAACTGAGATAATTAACTTGGTTAGTCATAAAGGATTAATCCAGCAACAAAAATAAACTTAAAGGATATTTTTAGCAAGTTTTAAATATTAAGGTTGGAACCTAGAGGTTTGAGAAAACATAAAGGACGTTTTGTGCAATTTACTCACAAAATAATAAAATAAAAATAAGTATAAAGATTATATTGGAAAATAAGTATAAATATAGAGATATAGTTATAGATAAACGTCGACTTAAAATATGAGATAACTTGATAAATTATTTTATAACTTGTAATTTTAAGATAAAAATAAACATAGATATATGGTGGGAAATCTAAAAAATAGATGTCTCTCATATCGACACGTGTCCCTCAATTGGCACTCTGTATAAATGGATAAACAAAAAATTAGAGATAAAAAAATTTATATCTTTTTATCTTTTATTCTTTTGTTTTTTATATTCATTTATCTTGATTTAAGTGTTAATCCATTAAAAACAAAAAAAATAGAGATAAGGAATGAATTCTATATATTCTTTTAATCACATAAATTATATCTTTTTATCTTTTATTCTTTTGTTTTTTTATATTCATTTATCTTGATTTAAGTATTAATCCATTAAAATTAAATAATTGTTTATGGAAATTATATATTATGAGAGAGACGAAGAAAATCCTTTTAGTAATGGTGGATAGGGTGGAGATACAATAGGAAGTTAATTTGGCTAGGAAGACTAGGAAGTGATCTTGACCATCCATTTAGTTAATCAAGGGCTAAGATTAAATCAGGGAAATTGAAAGGAATAAAAGAGGCGCGTGAGTTTGTTCAAGGGCATTCTAGTCAATCCAAGCCAATAGTTTTTCTCTCCTCCAATTCCCCCCCCCCCCCCATTTTTTAAATGTTAATAACTCTTTCATACGATATTATTTTTTTATAAAAATTGCACTAAAAAACGAGCGTTTTTTATCTTTAAAACGAGTATACTATTGCTATATTTTAAAAAAAAAATTTAAATTTGTCGATATGACAAAAAGTTGCTCAAATAAGAGTTATATGATGATGACTATTATTATTAGTTAACTTATATTGTCACATTCTATCATGCCAATCTATACATATAATAAAGTAAACCAATTTGAGACACATGGCAATCAATGAGACTATCTAGAAAACTATTTTCCCTTCTAAAATATAATCCCTTTAGTTTCATAGTTAATCCTTAATTCACAACAACAACAACAACAACAACTGATCTCCCTTCACATATCAATTTAATTTTATTATTATTTATCCGTTTAAAAAACATATAAAAAAACATATAAACATTTTTCTATTTCATAATACAATGAAAGTATAAATTTCACAAAAGGAAACCTAAAGAGTTAAGTGGGTATAACAATTGTGTATCATATGTTTTTTTTGTTTTTTAAACTATAATGAATCATATGTTCCACGTGTGATTTTCCATATAATTCATATTATCCATCACCATTTTGAAGTAATTATTGTGAAAAAAAAATTAGTGAAATAGATGCAAATAAAACTAGATAATGTGAATAAATCCATCATAAAAACGTAAGAGATTCACTTCAAAACATTCACAAATATTTGAGTTTAAAAAGTCAAAAGATGATTGAAATAATAGTTATAAGCTTGGAAGGTTGTGACGTGCTAGAGCTGCAATCACACGTGTCACTATATATAGAGTATAGATGTTACTGAATTTTTGAAGAATAATTTTTAAGTTTGACATATATATTCAAGCTTATAAGTATATAATATATTCATGAATTTTTACCTAAAGAGTTAAGTGGGTATAACAATTGTGTATCATATGTTTTTTTTTTGTTTTTTAAACTATAATGAATCATATGTTCCACGTGTGATTTTCCATATAATTCATATTATCCATCACCATTTTGAAGTAATTATTGTGAAAAAAAAATTAGTGAAATAGATGCAAATAAAACTAGATAATGTGAATAAATCCATCATAAAAACCTAAGAGATTCACTTCAAAACATTCACAAATATTTGAGTTTAAAAAGTCAAAAGATGATTGAAATAATAGTTATAAGCTTGGAAGGTTGTGACGTGCTAGAGCTGCAATCACACGTGTCACTATATATAGAGTATAGATGTTACTGAATTTTTGAAGAATAATTTTTAAGTTTGACATATATATTCAAGCTTATAAGTATATAATATATTCATGAATTTTTAATAAATCCAAAAAAATTATGTGATTAATGGCAAAGTGTGTTTTAGCCAAATCCTAGAATTTAAAACATAAAAGACCAGGTGCAAAAAAGCGTGAAACCCTTTAAAACTTCAATAAAAGGGTTATAGTTATCAGATAAACATTTTTCTATTTAATAGTATACAAAATTACATTTATTTAATATGTGTAATAAACAAGGTTTTTAAAGATATAACTTTTTAATACATGTAATCTCAATCAAGTAATCAAAACTAAAGAGGAAAACAATTACAAAAAATGATATGCGCTTTTCAATTTGAAATCATATACAGAACTAACGTGAGGCTATCAACCTGCAAATATGGCTTGTTTGACATTTAGTCAGCGAAAGGCAGGCTAGATCTCTCCTCCGAGTGGATGTTGATAGCTCGGAATCAAAAGGGGCTTACTCCATGTAAATGGCCCCTTAAATTTAAGAGATCCAATTGTGTTTGGACTACATCTTCAGTGAAAACAGAGGCAATTTTGCTTGGGTTTCAGGCAATTTTGCGTTTGCACCACATCCCGTTCCATTTTGCGAGTCAATTGATGTCGGTCATCAAACGATAGTGGGACCCTCACATGTTAGGCATGTGAGGGAAATAAACTGAGATAATTAATTTGTTAGTCATAAAGGATTAAACCAGCAACAAAAATAAACTTAAAGGATATTTTTAGCAAGTTTTAAATATTAAGGTTGGAACCTAGAGGTTTGAGAAAACATAAAGGACGTTTTGTGCAATTTACTCGCAAAATAATAAAATAAAAATAAGTATAAAGATTATATTAGAAAATAAGTATAAATATAGAGATATAGTTATAGATAAACGTCGACTTAAAATATGAGATAACTTGATAAATTATTTTATAACTTGTAATTTTAAGATAAAAATAAACATAGATATATGGTGGGAAATCTAAAAAATAGATGTCTCTCATATCGACACGTGTCCCTCAATTGGCACTCTGTATAAATGGATAAACAAAAAATTAGAGATAAAAAAATTTATATCTTTTTATCTTTTATTCTTTTGTTTTTTATATTCATTTATCTTGATTTAAGTGTTAATCCATTAAAAACAAAAAAAATAGAGATAAGGAATGAATTCTATATATTCTTTTAATCACATAAATTATATCTTTTTATCTTTTATTCTTTTGTTTTTTTATATTCATTTATCTTGATTTAAGTATTAATCCATTAAAATTAAATAATTGTTTATGGAAATTATATATTATGAGAGAGACGAAGAAAATCCTTTTAGTAATGGTGGATAGGGTGGAGATACAATAGGAAGTTAATTTGGCTAGGAAGACTAGGAAGTGATCTTGACCATCCATTTAGTTAATCAAGGGCTAAGATTAAATCAGGGAAATTGAAAGGAATAAAAGAGGCGCGTGAGTTTGTTCAAGGGCATTCTAGTCAATCCAAGCCAATAGTTTTTCTCTCCTCCAATTCCCCCCCCCCCCCCATTTTTTAAATGTTAATAACTCTTTCATACGATATTATTTTTTTATAAAAATTGCACTAAAAAACGAGCGTTTTTTATCTTTAAAACGAGTATACTATTGCTATATTTTAAAAAAAAAATTTAAATTTGTCGATATGACAAAAAGTTGCTCAAATAAGAGTTATATGATGATGACTATTATTATTAGTTAACTTATATTGTCACATTCTATCATGCCAATCTATACATATAATAAAGTAAACCAATTTGAGACACATGGCAATCAATGAGACTATCTAGAAAACTATTTTCCCTTCTAAAATATAATCCCTTTAGTTTCATAGTTAATCCTTAATTCACAACAACAACAACAACAACAACTGATCTCCCTTCACATATCAATTTAATTTTATTATTATTTATCCGTTTAAAAAACATATAAAAAAACATATAAACATTTTTCTATTTCATAATACAATGAAAGTATAAATTTCACAAAAGGAAACCTAAAGAGTTAAGTGGGTATAACAATTGTGTATCATATGTTTTTTTTGTTTTTTAAACTATAATGAATCATATGTTCCACGTGTGATTTTCCATATAATTCATATTATCCATCACCATTTTGAAGTAATTATTGTGAAAAAAAAATTAGTGAAATAGATGCAAATAAAACTAGATAATGTGAATAAATCCATCATAAAAACGTAAGAGATTCACTTCAAAACATTCACAAATATTTGAGTTTAAAAAGTCAAAAGATGATTGAAATAATAGTTATAAGCTTGGAAGGTTGTGACGTGCTAGAGCTGCAATCACACGTGTCACTATATATAGAGTATAGATGTTACTGAATTTTTGAAGAATAATTTTTAAGTTTGACATATATATTCAAGCTTATAAGTATATAATATATTCATGAATTTTTACCTAAAGAGTTAAGTGGGTATAACAATTGTGTATCATATGTTTTTTTTTTGTTTTTTAAACTATAATGAATCATATGTTCCACGTGTGATTTTCCATATAATTCATATTATCCATCACCATTTTGAAGTAATTATTGTGAAAAAAAAATTAGTGAAATAGATGCAAATAAAACTAGATAATGTGAATAAATCCATCATAAAAACCTAAGAGATTCACTTCAAAACATTCACAAATATTTGAGTTTAAAAAGTCAAAAGATGATTGAAATAATAGTTATAAGCTTGGAAGGTTGTGACGTGCTAGAGCTGCAATCACACGTGTCACTATATATAGAGTATAGATGTTACTGAATTTTTGAAGAATAATTTTTAAGTTTGACATATATATTCAAGCTTATAAGTATATAATATATTCATGAATTTTTAATAAATCCAAAAAAATTATGTGATTAATGGCAAAGTGTGTTTTAGCCAAATCCTAGAATTTAAAACATAAAAGACCAGGTGCAAAAAAGCGTGAAACCCTTTAAAACTTCAATAAAAGGGTTATAGTTATCAGATAAACATTTTTCTATTTAATAGTATACAAAATTACATTTATTTAATATGTGTAATAAACAAGGTTTTTAAAGATATAACTTTTTAATACATGTAATCTCAATCAAGTAATCAAAACTAAAGAGGAAAACAATTACAAAAAATGATATGCGCTTTTCAATTTGAAATCATATACAGAACTAACGTGAGGCTATCAACCTGCAAATATGGCTTGTTTGACATTTAGTCAGCGAAAGGCAGGCTAGATCTCTCCTCCGAGTGGATGTTGATAGCTCGGAATCAAAAGGGGCTTACTCCATGTAAATGGCCCCTTAAATTTAAGAGATCCAATTGTGTTTGGACTACATCTTCGGTGAAAACAGAGGCAATTTTGCTTGGGTTTCAGGCAATTTTGCGTTTGCACCACATCCCGTTCCATTTTGCGAGTCAATTGATGTCGGTCATCAAACGATAGTGGGACCCTCACATGTTAGGCATGTGAGGGAAATAAACTGAGATAATTAATTTGTTAGTCATAAAGGATTAAACCAGCAACAAAAATAAACTTAAAGGATATTTTTAGCAAGTTTTAAATATTAAGGTTGGAACCTAGAGGTTTGAGAAAACATAAAGGACGTTTTGTGCAATTTACTCGCAAAATAATAAAATAAAAATAAGTATAAAGATTATATTAGAAAATAAGTATAAATATAGAGATATAGTTATAGATAAACGTCGACTTAAAATATGAGATAACTTGATAAATCGCTTTTCAATTTGAAATCATATACAGAACTAACGTGAGGCTATCAACCTGCAAATATGGCTTGTTTGGCATTTAGTCAGCCAAAGGCGGGCTAGATCTCTCCTCCGAGTGGATGTTGATAGCTCGGAATCAAAAGGGGCTTGCTCCATGTGAATGGCCCCATAAATTTAAGAGATCCAATTGTGTTTGGACTACATCTTCGGTGAAAACAGTTTGCTTGGGTTTCAGGCAATTTTGCGTTTGCACCACATCCCGTTCCATTTTGCGAGTCAATTGATGTCGGTCATCAAACGATAGTGGGACCCTCACATGTTAGGCATGTGAGGGAAATAAACTGAGATAATTAACTTGGTTAGTCATAAAGGATTAAACCAGCAACAAAAATAAACTTAAAGGATATTTTTAGCAAGTTTTAAATATTAAGGTTGGAACCTAGAGGTTTGAGAAAACATAAAGGACGTTTTGTGCAATTTACTCACAAAATAATAAAATAAAAATAAGTATAAAGATTATATTGGAAAATAAGTATAAATATAGAGATATAGTTATAGATAAACGTCGACTTAAAATATGAGATAACTTGATAAATTATTTTATAACTTGTAATTTTAAGATAAAAATAAACATAGATATATGGAGGGAAATCTAAAAAATAGATGTCTCTCATATCGACACGTGTCCCTCAATTGGTTTCTTTTATAATATGTATAGATTTAAATGAATTTCAATTATTATCATTACAATTACCTTATATGAAACGTATTCTGAAGACTGACTAACACATACGTGTTTGAAACTTTCTGTATCGAATACTTTATATATCCCACTTATCACAACAGGTTAATTAATTAATGAATGTATTCGTAACCCTAAATTTTATGTCAACTATGACAATAGCATAACTCTTTCTTATCCGTTACAGATATCTATCAACAATAATTCTTAGAAATACCATATTTTTTTATAAAAAAAAATAGTATAAAGATAATAATATCGGAATCTTGAAGCTTTTGGTGGCAAGTTCATGAAGGCGACTCCTGTCCATGACGGAATCTTGAAGCTTTAGTCCCTCCCTACGGATTGGTTTTTGGTGCAACTATTATTATTTTTTTCTTTTGCTATAATATGTTTTAAACATAATTAAATTTCCTATGGGTGTAAATGATCCGAGTTAAGCCCAAATAATTTCGGCTCGAGTTTGACTGGTTTAACTTAAGGGAACTCGGAATTAAGCTCAGATAATTTTGACTCTATTGAATTTTTATCGAGCCAATCTCAAGCAGCTCACGAGCTTTTAGCTCATTTACACCCCTAATTTTTACAGACAAAATCATTTTACAGATAACTTGTTAGTTTTAAAGAAAACTTTTACTTATTTAAAAAATTACTATGTATCTATATATCTATAAATAAGTAAATATGTTTTCAAAAATATGTTCGTGTTCATTTATTTATAGTTATTTTTCATTCATTTATAGTATTAACGAACGAACATAAACAAACATGAACACATGCAGTTTTTTACGAACAAATACAAATAAGAAAATCTGTTTATTTCGCTTGTCTATGTGATCAAAGTTAAAGGAATGAACACCAAATGGTTTTGTGGACTAAAATACTATCAATGTTTCTGTTACATAGATATGTAGTTAGATAAATAAATTTTAAGGTCTATAAAATTCATAGTACTAGTTGATTTTTCGCCCCGCGTTGCGGCGGGGACCCAATGACTGCAAAACGTGTGTCAGCAACGGCAAACAGATACCGAATATCAAAACATAAATAAAAATGACGTGGTTACGATAGTCACTCCGTCCTAAAAAAACGATTTTAAATAACCTAATATATAATAATAGGACCCACACGTCCTACACGTTGGAAATTCGGTTGTTTTCAGTTAAGTTATTACGGTGCTAACACGTTAAAATATGGATGAGCTCGGTACCGGTAACGGCACCAAAAGTACCGATCCGGAAAATCATCGAAATTAGGTACAGGCACCGAAAATACTCGGTACAATACGGTATGGTATTTGAAGGTAAAAATCAATAAATACAGGTATGGTGCTAGACCGGTGTCGAACCGAAAGTAACGATTCTGAAAATGCCAAAAGGTGGGAACGAAAGTGGTACCAAAAATGATTTGGTATAGTAAATTTGGTACCGATACGATACCGGTTTGATTACATGATTTGATATGATTTGCTCATCAATAATATAAATATCCAAGTTAATTTTACATGCTACAATTCATTCATTACAGAAAAAGACAAAAAAGAAAGCAAAATATGTTGTTGTGTACATAAAACCTCATTCAAACGAAATACAGTTTACTTACTGTGTGTATGAAAAGTAATCTAAACGGTGCAATTACTTGCATTGCTACGTGGCTACATGATTTGATGAGCTCGGTACCAACCGGTACCGAAAATACCGTTACCAAAACCCCAAAAGTGGCGGTACCAAATATACCTGGTACGGTACGGTACGGTTCGGTACTGGTATGGAACCGATATTTGTGGGTAAAAACCGGTGCCGAACCGGTACCGAAAATATACCCAGTTTGGTAAATCTGACACCGGTACCTGTACCTAATACCATTTGCTCATCATTTAGTGATGTTACTATTCATTCAATTCAAATTTTAATATATAGATAATATATAGATAATTTGTGAAACAGTCTACTTTCGAGAAAACCTATAATAATGGATTATATAGTTAGAAAAATATGTTCTTTTACTATCCACCACCACCACTTGTGCCTAGTGGTATGAAATACTTGAGTTCTTTAATAAAGATCTAAGTTTAATCCCTACTAGTGTTACTTTAGTGAATTAGGCAATGATAGATAGAGTCTAGCCTCCTTGTAGGGGTGTCAGTCTCTATCCTAAGCTCACCCGGGTTTTCGTCACACTGTGTGTTACGCCAGAGGGTTCTACAATTGTGGTGGCACAACGACTGTCAAAGGGCAACCGGCGGTATGGTTTCTCGGAGGAACACCTAAGCCAAACTCTGAAGTCAGCGTAGGCCTAGTTAGGACAACATAGTATGAGCAGAGTGAGGCAATGAGACTCTACAATTTAGAGAGTGTGATAGCTAATACAACAAAGTCGATGTTACAAAAAAAATTATGTTTTAGTTTCCTAGATACTTTGTCGAATTTTGTTATATTATATTACTAGCTTTAGTCCTACATGCTTTGTAAGATTTCATAGTATTACTGTAACGCCCCAAAATCTGAATGTTTATAATTGACGTATATTCTTATTTAATATACCCTGAAATAAATAATTAGGCTATTTTACCTAGTTAAAGTGTATGGCCAAAACTATTAAATGACGAAAGTTGTGCCAATTATGTTAAATGGTAAACATGAGGGGCTAGATGGTATAAAATGAAAGTTGAGTTATTAAAAGAAAATAACAACACACACAAACACACATTCGTGTGTGTTCTAGATCGATCAGAAGCTCCCAAAGGAGCCAAACCATAGTTCAACCTTAAATGATCAAATTGAAGGATAAATCGAAGCTCAAATTCATGAATGAACATGGATTAATGATCACCTTCACAAGGGGATCATAAGGTATGTCTCAAAACTAAGATTGGTGATCTTGTATGAAGTGGGTTATGTTTTAATCCGTGAATCGGGATGAAATTGAGTATGAGTATGTGTTAGTATCATGATATAGAACATAGATTATGAATGGTTTAGGTTAATTTGATGTTTAGAGGTGAAACCCATTTGTTTTGGTGAAGATGATGACTTGAATGATCATACATGTTCAATTCTTATTGATTGTTGATGTATTATGATGGATATGATGAATTCTTGTGAGTTGAATTGAAAGAAATGCGGTGTTAATATGTTTGGTGTTTATGTGTGAATGATGCATGTTGATTAGTAGTAGGATTTGATGAATTATGTATGAAATTAGAAGAATATGCATGAATTAGTTGTACACTGTGCTTAGGAAGTTGTATGCACGCCAAATGTATGAAGAAATGTATATAGCATCGTTCGTATAGTCTATTATGATGATACAGATATATGATGATAAGTCGAAAGTTAAATTAAAATGAACTGTTGACTTTTAGAAAGTCAACTACGCATAAGAAGCATGATTTGACTAGTTGCCGTAAAGGTAGGACCATAGGAGGCCGTATGGTACATGTTATATCAATACGTGTTAAATGGAATAACATGATGAATTACATGAGTTTGTAAGGATGTGAATTGGTCATGTGTCCTATGCTTGTTAAAGTTGACTAATGAAAGTCAAATGTAAAATATGCAAGTAATATGATCGTTAACATGTACGATGGTGTATGCTAACAAGAATGTAATTTCGATGACATGAAAGTATAGGAATCATGTCGAGATGGACTCAAGCACGAAAGGCTAACGGGTCAAGAGGAGGCAAGGAAGCGGATACGAGCACGGATGCACAAGGTAAGTGATTTTCGTAATCACTTCTTAGTTGTTTATGTAAAGTTATGCGCGACTTAATTAATTATGATAATTGAGGTCAAATAGGAATGAGTTGTATGAAATCGATGAATTTCGCTAAGTAAATCAAATGGGTCAAGATGAGGTTTTATTGCATACCGGAAAGTTTGCATAAGTAACGACTTCGGTATGATAACCGGGTAATGGGTAAAATTGTATGTAAGCATGCTAACCAAGTAACGGTGACACGGGTTAATGGGCAAGAGGTTCGGTAGTAAATTACGAGTAAATGAATAAACAATTTCATAGATGGAAATTGTACTATTTAATGTTCAATTACGTAATAACGAATGAATTTAACGAATACCGGGTATCGGGTGCGTAAACCCCAAGTACGACTCTCCGGATAGTGTAAAAGTATTATGGTCATTATGTTCATATAAGTTTTGGGTTAAAAGGAATGAGTTATTTGATAAAAACATGAACGGGTCGAATAAATCGTAAATGAATAATAAGCCGATAGCTCGTAAGTTAAGAATTTCCTTAATCTGGATACGGGATTTCAAGTTCACATGATAGAATGTTAATTTACAATCATGTAGGAAGAAACGGGAGGTTAAACGGGTAAACGGTCTAAAAGTTATGCGAGTTTTAGTGCGTTCGAACGACGAAAATAACACAGCAGGAAAACTGATTTTCGAGAGGCCGTAGCCGACGCCCCCTGGAAAGTCAGTTTTTGTTGACGGGTTATTTTGCTGCCTACGGAGGTTTTTGGCTACGTGTAAATGCAAGGGCCGTCACCGACGCCCTCCCCATGTTCAAAAAGCTGAAATATGTTATCTAAGTTGATTTATGGGTCGTGGGCTTCGGTAGGTTAACCGTGGACTACGGCGGGTCTCCCAAACATGATTTTGATCGTTCCTTTGATGATTATGGGTTATAAATCTAATTCGAAGACCCACATAATTAATGTATGGTTATGTAAGAGGTATGTGAGAACTTGTACGTGTATATATGGTTAGGTACATCTGCAGACGTGTATATATATGTATGTATGAAGGTGCGTCTGAGTGTATGTATGTACGTGAAGATGTAGGAAGGTATGTACGTATGTGGATGTCTATGTATGTGTGCATGAAGGGATGCAGGAAGGTATGTACGTATGTAGGTATGTATGTATGTATGTAAGAATGTATGTATGCATAATTTAGATACATTGAGTATTAACGTTATTAATGGTGCGCGTTGAGAATGAAACGCAATGCAGGTACATGATTGAAGCCTCACTGGGGAATAGATACACAGATGAAATGCTTAAAGTTAGAAAGATAACGGAATGGGAAGTTTACATAAGTGAATCTGGTTTATACATAATGTGCACTAATGTTATGAATGTATGTGGTGAGTGCAGGTTATACTAATCACGGATTATCATCACGAGGATTAGCGATCGAAGACCGAGTCACAAGATAGATTGTACGGGAATGTTGGAGTATGTAGTTTGGTAAATACAAGTGATGCTTTTATTTTGTAAAAGACTTAATTCAAAATGAACTTTCAAGTATGTAAAGAGATTTATAATGAAAAGAAATTTTATGGTACGAATTTCCGCTGCAACTTTTGTCCAATACGTGTCAGGGTCTTACAATTACTAGCTTATAAACTTTGTATATTATGTATTGAATATCATAAATATAAATTATAAAATTATATCTATTCTGTATAAGTGAAACGACTAATCAAATATAATAGTGAAATAAAAATAAGAATTACATCTTAAGTTTTATATCTATTCTGTATAAGTGAAACGACTAATCAAATATAATAGTGAAATAAAAATAAGAATTACATCTTAAATATGTGTGGGCCATCGGGGGGCAAAAGTAAAAGTGCACTAATTTTAACGTTATTTTACTAATTTCGTGAAAATAACGTTAAAAGTGGAGGACGGTTAATCATGCATCATGTGGTGGCGTTGATAGCTGAAAGACAAAAGGGTACATGCACTAATCGGTCTTTGTCCTGATTGCCGAGTGTTATGTGCCTTATGTCCAAGGCTTGATGCAAAACTACTATCGAGCTGGGGGTCTCACTGGAAGCAGCCTCTCTATTCCTACGGGGTAGAGGTAAGGCTGTCTACATCTTACCCTCCTCAGACCCTACCTTTGCTTTGCTATTGGTGGGATTTACTGAGTATGATGATGATGATGATGATCTTAAGTTATTCAAATATAATTTTCTAAGTTTTTACTTATTTGTAAATTCACTATGTTCCTCTTATTGCATAAGGCTATAAAACAGTAACACTAAAAAACAAAAATAAAAATATTAACGATAGTCGATAAGACAATAAGTGTTTTTAAAAATAAAGTGTAGGTTATGAGGTTGTGGCTAGGGCTGTAAACGAACCGAACGAACACGAACAAGGCCTTGTTCGTGTTCGTTCGTTAAGGAAATAAATGTGTTCACGAACGGTTCATGAACACTTACCGAACGAGATTTTATGTTCGTGTTCGTTCATTAAGGAAATGAGCGTGTTCGCGAACGGTTCACGAACACAAACGAACACAAAAAAATTTGGCGAACGCGACGAAGGATAAAGATAGATGACCCAGAGAGTAGCACTCGAACTTGAATGCCTTATTGTGAAACGGAGGTCGATCGTATTCGCTGATGTAAATAATGTGAAATGAAAGGGAAATGATGCATAAACAAGGTGAACGTGGGTGTTAGGGGAGGATTTTCTAACAATTAGTGATCCTTACTCGTTATCCTAATTAATGATCCTTTCTTCTGTGACAGATAGTGATCCTCAGAAGAGCTTCAGAATCAGGGTCATGGATCACTTTAAGGATCCTCATATTGACGATAGTTTGTTTGTGTTTTGTATTACTTCGCAGGAGTTACGAGCTTGACTTGGACTTGGCAACGGTACTAAGGAATATTCCACGGGCATTTCGCACACGATTGACCAAAAATGGACGTTGTGGAGAACGTGGGAGCTTGGCGCAAAAGTCGGATAGTTAGTTATTGTAGTTAACTTCTATTTTTATAGGGGTGACGAGCTAGAATAAAAACACTTAGTCATTTTTCAGCTACACACACACTCATATAATCGCATTCGTGAAGCTCTCGACGAACACTTATTAGTTTTCACTCACTTTTACACATTTTATACTAGTGATCCTTGTACCTAGCTCTCCATTATCCGAAGTTGTAAACATTTATTGATTTATTTGAGCTTGGTGATCGGTAGTTTCCATCACCCGGGGTTTTTTGTGCCGGAGATCAACTCTTGATCAAGGGCTTTTTCCCCGTATAAATCCTTGTGTCATTTGTGCAATTTACATTGAAGTGATCCTTGTCATTGTTCTACATTATTAGCATCATACCCCGTAACAGAGAGTTTGGTTGCAATATCCTCATCAGAATTTTTGACCAAAACAGTTTGGCGCCCACCGTGGGGCAATTGGTGCTTCATTCTTAGAAAAATTCGTATTGCTGTGTTCATTTCAGTTCACTACAACCAAGCAAATGGCTTCCTCGGCGAAGAATGCTTCAAATTTGATGCCCTCATTCACTTCTTCACAAGGCGTTCCTCCTTTGCCTCCACCACCTTCTGGATCCCAGAAGAATGCTGAGAATGCTGCGAAGAAACCAACTCTCATTTTCTCAAAACCACCTACTTCTTCTGTTTCAACTAATCCTACTACTAATGATCTCTATGCCTTGATTTTGCAGATGAGGAATCATGCACAAGAGCAGGATAATACCAACGAAAGGATCCTCCGGGAGATTGACGAAATCAAGAAACAGAAGAAAACGGCAGAGGATCGTTCCCCACTGATACCCAGATCTTTGAATTTTGATACTCCGGTGATTACTTCTCAGCCATCAGTGGTTCCAGATGTTCAATATGTGGGTGGACCAAAAGGAGTGCACTACGGAACAACAACAGTGACCCAGGCATTAGGTCCATACTTCCAGCCAGCAGGATCCTATCCTCAGCATATGGGATCCTTCATGACTTCAGGAGGACATTCAGGATCATCCCAGGTTCAAGGATCCTCCTTTGTTCCAGGATCATCCCAGGTTCAAGGATCCTCCTTTGTTCCAGGATCATCCCAGGTTCAAGGATCCTCCTTTGTTCCAGGATCATCCCAGGTTCAAGGATCCTCCTTTGTTCCAGGATCGTCCCAGTTTCAGGGATCCTTCCAGATGCAAGGATCCTTGAGGAGTTTGCAAACAGGAAGTTCAGATGTCCATCAGGGAGATTTTATTCCAATGCAGACCAGTGCTTCTACTGGTCCCTCGACCATTCCAGAGCCCCAACAATATGGATTAACATCCATTCTTCCTAACTTGAATCCAATGGGAGGTAACACTTTTAATAATTCTTATACTACTAACCATGGTCTTATGCAGGATCCAGGTATCAATCATGCCATGGCCAGAGAATTGCAAAAGCTAAAGGATATGATGTCAAGTGTTCCGGGAGTGGTCAAACCTATCCCAGAGATTGCAGATGGGAGCCACAAGATATCTCGTTTTGCACCACCAATCTGTGATGCTGAGATACCCAAGAGGTTCCATGTGCCAACAATGAAGCTGTATGATGGTTCGACGGATCCTGAAGAACACATAGCACAATACAGGGAGAGGATGGAGATCAATCAAATCCCAGAAAGGTTAAAGGAAGCATGCATGTGCAAGGGATTCGGATCCACTCTTACTGGATCAGCTCTCAAATGGCTGCTAAGTCTTCCCCCTACTCTATCACCTCATTTGCTAATCTAGTTAACTTGTTTAATAATCAGTTTTCTTGTAGTAGAAAATTTGAACGATTAACTAGTGATCTATATAGGATAACCCAGGGTCATAATGAATCATTAAGGGATTACATTACCAAATTCAGTAAAGAATCCTTAGACATTCCCAACTTAGATATAGCCACGGCTGTTGAGGCCTTTAAAATGGGATTGCTTAGGGATTCGTTGTTCTATGATGATCTTGTTATGACACCATGCAGGAACTTAGATGAGGTAAGAACTCGGGCACTTAGGTTCATCCGGCTTGAGGATGACAAAAGGATACAGGAGAGGTTAGCAGGATCCTCAAAGCAGGATAAGCAAGGATCCTCGTTCAAGAACAACAAGTTCAGATCCTATAACAGATCTGATAACCAGAACGTGCATGCTGTTGATCAAGAAGAGGATGATGAGGATTATCCTCCAATTTCTGAATATTGTTTTTCTGTTGATAACAATGAACTAATCCTTGCGATGCAGAACTTAGGTGATAAAGCCAGATGGCCCAGAAAGAATGATAGGCCAGCTGCAACTAAGGATAAGTCAAAGTGGTGTGCATACCATGAAGATTTTGGGCATCTCACAGAAGAATGCATTGCACTGAGAAAGGAAATTGGATACTTGTTGAGCAAGGGGCATCTAAAAGAGTTGTTGGGCAGAAAGAAGTCAAGGACTCAGGATCCTGAAAGGATCCGTGAGAAAGCTCCGGCCCCTCCAGCAGATGCACAAGTAATAAACTTTATTTCTGGAGGATCAGACATTTGTGGCACATCCTTCTCAGCAGCAAAAAGGCATGCAAAGGAAACTAAAATGGATAATGGAGAAAGACCCGTTCGAACATCAAGTGTCTCCGAAGGAAAAGTCATAACCTTTGATGAGGATGATCGTGTTGATATCCAGGATCCTCATCACGATGGTTTAGTTATTACTCTTTTCATTTCTAACCATTTTGTCCGCAGGATCCTTATAGACGGAGGAAGCTCAGTGAACATTATCCAGCTTGATGTTCTAAAGAAGATGGGTATCCCTGAATCAGATATCATACCAAGATCCTCCGTGCTCGTAGGATTTAGTGGCGAAACCAAGAATACTCTGGGGGACATTAAACTCCCAATATACATCGAAGGCCTACACTCTTATCAAAAATTTTGTGTTATTGACTGTTTATCTTGTTGTAATGTTATCCTTGGCAGGCCCTGGATACATGATATGAAGGCAGTCCCATCTACCTACTGTTTTGGTCAGAAAATCTGATGAGGATATTGCAACCAAACTCTTTGTTTTGGGGAATGATGCTTAAAATATGGCACAGCGATGAGGATCACTTCAATGTAAAGTATACAAACGACACAAAGATTTATACGGGGAAAAAGCCCTTGATCAAGAATTGATCTCCGGCACAAAAAACCCCGGGTGATGGAAACTACCGATCACCAAGCTCAAATAAATGAATAAACGTTTACAACTTCGGATAGTAACGAGCTAGGTACAAGGATCACTACAGTGGAATGTGAAAAAGGTGTGAAAAGTGTATGTAATTGCTTGGTGTTTGAGCGAGAGCTTGTATGAGAGCTTGTACGAGTGTGTGTAACTGCCAAAAATGACTAAGTGTTTCTTACTAGCTCGTTACCCCCTTTTTAAAATAGAAATAATCAACTAAACTAACTATCCGCTTTTCGTGCCAAGCCTCCACGTTCTCCACAACGTCCATTTTTAGCTAAGCACGTGTAGAATAGTTTGGGAATATTCTCCAGGAATGTCGCCAAGACTTGGTCAAGCTTAATATACCTGCGAGACATTTCAAAAACACAAGTAAACAATCGTCAGTACGAGGATCCTTAAAGTGATCCATGATCCTGATCCTGAAGCTCTTCTGAGGATCACCACCTGTCACAGAAGTAAGGATCACTAGTTAGGATAACGAATAAGGATCACTAATTGTTAGAAAATCCTCCCCTAACAATTGCCCCCAAAATATAAGGAGTAATTTGTAAAATTTGGCGAGTTATATTTTCTTGGTCTTATCCGTAACTAATTAACGGATATATAGCCGTTAAAATTGAACTAGCCGTTGCGATGATGATGTCACGGAAGTGACAATCCTGCAGAATCATAATTATAAATAGAGATATAGATAGGATCATTATGCATTTAAATTCGAAAGAAACTCCCTTTATAATCCCAGTTGAAGATCAATCAGGTATCTCTTTCTCCTCTCTCTTTCCTTCTTACTCTGTTCTTCTTTCTTTATCTTCGTCATTCCGAAAATGTTGCTCCGAAGTTCACCGGCCAAGGATCACAAAAAGGATAGCCCTTTGAAGAGTCAGAAGATCATCAAGGACTCGGTGAACGAAAGGTGTTGCTTTACTGATGCACAAATAGATAACATCCGTCACCGCTTTCCGGCGAATGTCTTTTTCAAACCCTTCGATTCAACTGTTCTGAGCGACTACGTTTCTGATACATGGGTCGCCTTTCCAGTCACTCCATTTGCTATAGGGTACACCTATCCTTTCCCGGAGTTCACACAATCCTTCTTTTCCCTTACCGGCATATCTTACATTCAAGCCATGCCGATGATCTGGAGGGTTTTATACACCTTAGAGAGGATCATTGAGCAGGAGAGTCTTGATTTAGGAATGTCAGAACTGGCGGAGTTGTATGATCTTACTACCTTCGGTTCCCATCGTTATTTACTTAAACGAAAACCCAGTGCAGATCATCCTCTTCTCAAAGTCACCAAAAACGACAAAGATTGGAAGCGTCGCTTCTTCTTTGTAAGGAGGGATACCATTTCAGATGGAGAGCACTTACCAAGAACATGGTCCACCCATGGTAGGCTGGAGGATCCTGGGAAGGATCACCAGATGGTCATGTTTTTTGTAATAGGATCACTAACCCCTTCTTTGTCTTGTGTCATGCAGCCATCTCCTTTTCACGTCTCATCACAACACCCGCAACCAGGGAAAGACTTGCTACCTTCTGGGGACTTGACCCTGAAACTAGAACTTTTAAGACAACAACCCAAGACTCACAGGAGGTATCCTCAGGCTCTGTCACAATGTCAAGTAAGTATCCTTGTCTAAAATTCAAATAAATAATTAAATGTATATTAAGAAAAGATACTTATCTTATTTTGGTTGTGTAGGTGCTGGAAAATCTGCCAAAGCTGCTTCAAGGTTCAGTGTCACCGATCTCACCACTGTTAAATCCTCCAAAAGAAAGGTTCCTACTAGCCCGACAGTCTCAATCCCCAAGGCACCCCTCAAAGGGAAGGGAATCAAGAAGAGAAAGACTTCCGAGGCTGAGGATTTGCAGGGCCTGCCCTTAATTCGCCACCAGTTCCTCGAGTACTTCAATGATGTAAGGATCACTATCTCTGCTTGCATATCCTACTGATCTAAGGATCACTTGCTCTTGAACCGCTTTACCCTTTTCTTTTGCAGAAATTTGCTGAGATCGAGGATTACGTCGGCCATGTTGAGGATCAAGATCAGAAGATTGCCGACCTCCAGCAGGTTGCTGTGCTCAAGGATCTTGCAATTGCTGATCTTCAGAAGGAACTCAAGGATACCAAACAGAAGATGGCCAAGGTACTGGTTAACTTTGACTATGAAAGGCAGGAGATCACAGATGATGCCAAAGTCTCTGCCGCCATAGCAATGTACAAAACCAAGCTGCAAATGGCCTTGGAGGCTAAGGATCCTGCCTTCGACAAAAGCAACTGGGAGATTGAAGAATGGAAGGCAAGGCTGGCTGAATTAGGTGATGAAGAGGAGGCTGAGGAGATTCTGGCAATTGAGGCTAGTGGCAGCGGGTTGAAGGATAAAGCTGAGGATGCAGCGGCTGGTGATGATGATAACGCAGCAAAGGTGTAGGCTGCACAATTGGGCGATGATGGATATATGTGCTAAGGCCGGAGCCCAATTTTTAGTTTGATGGTTGTGATGTTTAAAACAATTTCATGGTTTGTAATAACTCTAAACAATAGTTCTTAGGTTTAAGGATCATGTATGATCCTTTGGACAATAGGCAGGATTGCAATTGGTGGAGGGATCCTCTGTTTGGGGGATAAAGCCATTGTGATCCTGCCGCCTTTATATTCCTGCACTACCTTTGAACTTATTATCATGGACACCCTTTACCTACCCCAGCGGACGGGCCACGTTTTGCTGGTAGATGCTCGAGTAGGTAATTTTGACAACCTTTAAAGGGTTAGCCTTATGTTAATAAATAAAAACTTAACCTTTTGTCGCTTATCTTGTGTTGTTATCCTTTTTAGTATGTTACTTTTCAACTGTTATAATGTTCATCCTGTTTATATTTATCAAACCTTGGAAAATTAGAAAATATATCCATAAAGTTTAGGATATGATCAAGGATCACATATCCCATAACCGATAAGTTCTAAAAAGTGATATAGTTTAAGAAACACAGGTTCAGTTGTCAAGTATAAGGGTTCATTAAAAGAATAATGAATAAAATCAAAAGAGTTAAGGATCATACCTGAGGATCCAAGTTAGAATCCTAACCATAATAAGGATAACTATAAGATAAACCTTAGAGTGAAATAAGGATCAAGGATCCCTAGCTGCTTACCTTCAAGGACCTGAAATAGAGCATAACTTGGGACTAAGCCAATATAAGAAAAGAGTTAGCAACTGGGGACAAGCCCAAGGATAACTGGGGACAAGCCCAAAGATAACTGGGGACAAGCCCAAGGATAACTGGGGACAAGCCCAAGGATCGTGTGTAAACTGGAGTATGGCCCTAACTGGCGACTATCCAAACTTAGTGACATGAAGATGCCAAAACCTTAGCTAACGTGAAAACGTTAGAAACCTTAGCTAACGTGAAAAAGTTAGAAACCTTATGAACGGATGTATGGTACGTCTACCATTATACGTAGGATCCTAAGCATAGCCAGAACAATGGAATTATCAGCCCCTAGAACGAGTACTGGTCCCAAAGCCTTGAACTACACCAGGATCATCGTGCGCTACAGGCGGAATCTGGGGACAAGCCCAAATAACTGGGGTTAAACCCAAAAGACGGATTGCTTCTGTGGATAACCAACGTTGTGCTAAAGATACCTGAACTTTCAAAACTTGAACTCACGTGAGAGATGGATAAAGGATACATGATCCTTATCCTTATATGAGAAAATAAAGAAACGAAATAGTTCAAGATTAGGATATTACCTGAGTAAGGATCACCGATACTTTGAGGATCCTTTAAGGATATCCCTATCGTGAGGATCACTTATGCCATAAGGATCCTGCTTACATGAAATATTTCTTCAGGTGGACAGCATTCCAAGCTCTTGGTAGCAAATCGCCTTCCATGGTTAGCAATCTATATGCCCCCTTTCCTGCTTCAGCTTCAATCAAATAAGGGCCTTCCCATTTTGGAGCCAATTTTCCATCAGCAGGATTGGTGGTATTCTGAAATGCTTTCCTTAACACCATATCTCCAACTTGAAACCTCCTGATCCTGACGTTTTTGTTGTAAGCACCAGCCATTCTTTGTTGATAACTGGCCATCCTTATCCTAGCCATATCCCTGATTTCTTCAATAGTATCCAGGTCTTGAGCCAAGTTTTCATCATTTTTCTCAGGATCACGGGTACTTGTTCTAGCAGTAGGAACCACCATCTCTGTTGGGATCACTGATTCTGCCCCAAACACCAAAGAGAATGGTGTTTGACCAGTAGCATTCTTAGGGGTTGTCCTGTCAGCCCAAAGCACATAGGGTAGTTCTTCTGCCCATTTCTCTTTCTTGGATCCAAGCTTTTTCTTCAAATTGTTGATGATGATCTTGTTAGATGATTCTGCTTGACCATTAGCTTGTGGGTGGACTGGTGTTGATGTTATCATCTTAATCCCCCAGCTGTCACAAAAGTTAGTGGTTCTGCCCCCAATAAATTGGGAACCATTATCACAAATAATCTCAGAGGGAATTCCAAATCTAGTTATAATATTTCTTTTAATGAAGGATATAACTTCCTTTTCCCTGACTTGGGCAAAAGCTTCAGCCTCTATCCACTTGGAGAAGTAATCAGTCATAGCTAACATGAATACTTTCCCACCAGGTGCCTTAGGGAGCTTTCCAACTATATCCATACCCCATCTCATAAATGGCCAAGAGGAGGATATAGGATGCAATAATTCAGCTGGTTGATGAAGGATATTGCTGTGTCTCTGGCAAGGATCACATCTTCTGGCATACTCCACAGCATCTTTCTTCATGGTTGGCCAGTAATATCCTGTCCTCAGGATCCTTGAGAATAACGCCCTGCCCCCAGTGTGGTTTCCACAATCTCCTTCATGGAAGTCTTTTAAAACTTCTTGAACTTCAGGATCCTCAATGCATCTCAAGTATGGTCCTGCAAGAGATCGTCTGTATAACATATTATTCATAATTGTGAATTGAGATACCTTAGATTTGAAAGCCCTAGGGTTTTCTCCTGTAGGAATCTCTCCATGTTGTAAGTATCTCATGATTGGTGAGATCCATGATCCGGATCCTGAATAGGATTGAATATCCTCACTAGGGATAACTGCAGAATCATCTCCTATCTCCATAGTCTGGTGATCCTCGATAGCCGGGGTCAGGATATGGATAATGGGAATCCTGATATCCTTTGGGATCTTCAAAGATGATCCTAAGTTAGCCAATGCATCAGCTTCTGTATTTTCTTCCCTTGGTACCTGTGACAAACTAAAGGAAACAAAAGAGAGTGCCAAACTTTTGACTATCTCCAAATATTTGGTTAGCTTTTCACCTTTAACAGCATATGATCCATTAAAGTGGTTTGTAATCAACAAAGAATCTACGTGTACCTCAAGATACCTGATCCCCATATATTTTGCAATTTGCAAACCAGCAATTAAGGCTTCATATTCAGCCTCATTATTAGTGGTTTGGAACTCACAAGCTATAGAATGGGGTATTATGTCCCCCTGTGGCGATTTTAGTAGTATTCCAAGCCCTGTGCCTTTGACGTTTGAGGATCCATCAGTATAGAGTATCCAAGGATCCTTGGTCTCTTCTAGCTGCTGGACTTCTAGCTCAGCTTCTTCTTGTAAATCACTACTGAAATCAGCCACAAAGTCAGCTAATGCTTGGGATTTGATGGCTGTCCTAGGCTCATATCTTATATTGTATGCACTTAGCTTCACTGCCCACTTAGCCATCCTTCCTGACATCTCTGGTTTCCTGAGGACATTCTTAATTGGGAAATTAGTTTTAACAATGATAACATGAGTTTCAAAATAATGTCTTAACTTGGTAGATGCCATTATTAATGCGAGAATAAGTTTTTCAAGGTGTGAATACCTGGATTCGGCATCAAGTAAACTTTTACTTACATAATATACAGGATGTTGTGTACCTTGATGATCCTTAACAAGGACCGCACTTACCGCTTTTGAGGATACAGCAAGATACAAGGATAACACATCACCTTTTTCTGGTTTCATCAAAGCCGGGGCCGAGGATAGGTAATCTTTGAGGGCTTTTAAAGCATTTTCATGATTCTCCGTCCACTCAAATTTCTTGTTCTTCCTTAGGATATCATAGAATTCTTTACACTTCTCGGAGGACTTGGATATGAATCTGTTCAAGGCTGCTATCCTTCCTGTTAGCCTTTGAACATCCTTAGCATTGGCCGGAGATTTGATGTTCACTATTGCTTTGATTTGTTCCGGGCTAGCTTCGATGCCTCTCTTAGTCACCATGTATCCTAAGAATTTACCTGCTTTAACACCAAAATGACACTTTGAAGGATTAAGCTTCATGTTATATTTGTCAAGGATATCGAATGCTTCCTCCAAGTCTCTTAGGTGATCCTCAGCTTTTAAGGATTTTACCACCATATCATCTATGTAAACCTCCATAGTTTGTCCAATCTGATCCTTGAACATCATATTCACCAGCCTTTGGTACGTTGCACCTGCATTTCTCAATCCGAACGGCATAGCAATATAGCAATATATACCAGTTGGAGTCATGAAGGCTGTATCCTCTTGGTCGGATGGTTCCATTTGGATTTGTTGAAATCCAGATGAAGCATCCATAAAAGTTAACAGTTCATGACCCGCAGTTGCATCCACCATGGAGTCAATGTGGGGTAAAGGGAAAGGATCCTTGGGACATGCCTTATTTAAATCGGTAAAATCGACACATACCCTCCACTTTCCGTTTTTCTTTTGAACAACAACCACATTGGCCAACCATCTTGGATACTTGACCTCTCTAATCATACCTGCCCGGAGCAATTTCTCTACCTCTTCCTGGATAATGGCATTCCTTTCTGGTGCAAACTTCCTTCTCCTTTGATGGATTGGTTTGAAGGATCTGTCGATGCCGAGCTTGTGAGTGATAACATCTTTGGATATACCCGTCATGTCTTCGTGTTTCCATGCAAAGGTAGTCTTTCTCCTTTTGAGGAAGGATATGAGGTCTTCTTTCATTTCGCCAAGGATCCCTGATCCGATATAGATTTTGGATTCAGGATCATCAGGATCCATGAGGATTTCTACCACATCCTGCTCTCTGGCCTCCAAGACACTCCTTGGAGGATACGTTGATTGCTATTGCTCCCTTGACTTCGAAGCTGGTTTCATCGATGAAGTGTAGCAATTCTTAGCTTCCTGCTGATCGCTATCAATCTTTACTATTCCCCAAGGACTAGGGAGCTTCACACATTGATGGTAAGTAGATGGGACTGCTTTCATATCGTGTATCCAGGGCCTGCCAAGGATAACATTACAACAAGATAAACAGTCAATAACACAAAATTTTTGATAAGAGTGTAAGCCTTCAATATATATTGGGAGTTTAATGTCCCCCAGGGTGTTCTTAGTTTCGCCACTAAATCCCACGAGCACGGAGGATCTTGGTATAATCTCTGATTCAGGGATACCCATCTTCTTTAGAACATCAAGCTGGATAATGTTCACTGAACTTCCTCCGTCTATTAGGATCCTGCGGACAAAATAGTTAGATATAAAAAGAGTAATAACTAAACCATCGTGATGAGGATCCTGGATATCAATACGATCCTCTTCATCAAAGGTTATGACTTTTCCTTCGGTGACACTCGATGTTCGAACTGGACTTTCTCCATTATCCATTTTAGTTTCCTTTGCATGCCTCTTAGCTGCTGAGAAGGATGTGCCACAAATGTCGGATCCCCCAGAAATAAAGTTTATCACTTGTGCATCTGTTGGAGGGGCTGGAGCCTTCTCGGGGATCCTTTCAGGATCCTGAGTCCTTGACTTTTTTCTTCCCAACAACTCTTTTAGATGCCCTTTGCTCAACAAGTATCCAATTTCCTTTCTTAATGCAATGCATTCTTCTGTGAGGTGCCCAAAATCTTCATGATATGCACACCACTTTGATTTATCCTTAGTTGCAGCTGGCCTGTCATTCTTTCTTGGCCATCTAGCCTTATCACCTAGGTTCTGCATGGCAAGGATTAGTTCATTGTTATCAACACTAAAGCAATATTCAGAAATTGGAGGATAATCCTCATCATCCTCTTCTTGATCAATAGAATGCACGTCCTGATTATCAGATTTGTTGTAGGATCTGAACTTGTTGTTTCTGAATGAGGATCCTTGCTTATCCTGCTTTGAGGATCCTGTTATCCTCTCCTGAATCCTCTTGTCATCCTCTAGCCGAATGAACCTGAGGGCCCGGGTTCTTACCTCATCTAGGCTCCTGCATGGTGTCATAACAAGATCATCATAAAATAACGAATCCCTAAGCAGTCCCATTTTGAAGGCCTCAACAGCCGTGGCTATATCTAAGTTGGGAATGTCTAAGGATTCTTTACTGAATTTGGTAATGTAATCCCTTAGTGATTCATTATGGCCCTGGGTTATCCTATATAAATCACTAGTTAATCGTTCAAATTTTCTACTACAAGAAAACTGAGTATTAAACAAGTTAACTAGGTTTGCAAATGAGGTAATAGAATAGGGAGGAAGACTTAGCAGCCATTTGAGAGCTGATCCAGTAAGAGTGGATCCGAATCCTTTGCATAGGCATGTTTCCTTTAACTTTTCTGGGATTGGATTGATCTCCATCCTCTCCCTGTATTGTGCTATGTGTTCTTCAGGATCCGTCGAACCATCATACAGTTTCATTGTAGGCACATGGAACCTCTTGGGTATCTCAGCATCACAGATTGGTGGTGCAAAACGAGATATCTTGTGGCTCCCATCTGCAATCTCTGGAATAGGTTTGACTACTCCCGGAACACTCGAAATCATATCCTTTAGCTTTTGCAATTCTCTGGCCATGGCATGATTGATACCTGGATCCTGCATTAGACCATGGTTAGTAGTATGAGAATTATTAAAGGTGTTACCTCCCATTGGATTCAAGTTAGGAAGAATGGAGGTTAATCCATATTGTTGAGACTCTGGAATGATCGAGGGACCGGTAGAGGCATTGGTCTGCATTGGAATAAAATCTCCTTGATGGACATCTGAACTTCCTGTTTGCAGACTCCTCAAGGATCCTGGCATCTGGAAGGATCCCTGAAACTGGGATGATCCTGGAAGGAAGGAGGATCCTTGGACCTGGGATGATCCTGGGACGAAGGAGGATCCTTGAACCTGGGATGATCCTGGGACGAAGGAGGATCCTTGAACCTGGGATGATCCTGGAGCGAAGGAGGATCCTTGAACCTGGGATGATCCTGGGACGAAGGAGGATCCTTGAACCTGGGATGATCCTGGGACGAAGGAGGATCCTTGAACCTGGGATGATCCTGGAACGAAGGAGGATCCTTGAACCTGGGATGATCCTGGAACGAAGGAGGATCCTTGAACCTGCTGCATTCCTGAATATCCTCCTGTACTCGTGAGGGATCCCATATGCTGGGGATAGGATCCTGCTGGCTGGAAATATGAACCTAGTGCCTGGGTCATAGCTGTTGTTCCGTAGTGCACTCCTTTTGGTCCACCCGCATATTGAATGTCTGGAACCACTGACGGCTGAGAAGTAACCACCGGAGTATCAAAATTCAAAGATCTGGGCATCAGTGGGGAACGATCCTCTGCCGTTTTCTTCTGTTTCTTAATTTCGTCAATCTCCCGGAGGATCCTTTCGTTGGTCTTATCCTGCTCTTGTGCATGATTCCTCATCTGCAAAATCAAAGCATAGAGATCATTAGTAGTAGGATTAGTTGAAACAGAAGAAGCAGGTGGTTTTGAGAAAATGGGAGTCGGTTTCTTCGCAGCATTCTCTGTATTCTTCTGGGATCCAGAAGGTGGTGGAGGCAAAGGAGGAACGCCTTGTGAGGAAGTGAATGAGGGCATCAAGTTTGAAGCATTCTTCGATGAGGAAGCCATCTGCTTGGTTGTAGTGAGCCGAATTAAGCACATAAATGCGTATTTTCTTAAGGATGAAGCACCAATTGCCCCACGGTGGGCGCCAAACTGTTTTGGTCAGAAAATCTGATGAGGATATTGCAACCAAACTCTTTGTTTTGGGGAATGATGCTTAAAATATGGCACAGCGATGAGGATCACTTCAATGTAAAGTATACAAACGACACAAAGATTTATACGGGGAAAAAGCCCTTGATCAAGAATTGATCTCCGGCACAAAAAACCCCGGGTGATGGAAACTACCGATCACCAAGCTCAAATAAATGAATAAACGTTTACAACTTCGGATAGTAACGAGCTAGGTACAAGGATCACTACAGTGGAATGTGAAAAAGGTGTGAAAAGTGTATGTAATTGCTTGGTGTTTGAGCGAGAGCTTGTATGAGAGCTTGTACGAGTGTGTGTAACTGCCAAAAATGACTAAGTGTTTCTTACTAGCTCGTTACCCCCTTTTTAAAATAGAAATAATCAACTAAACTAACTATCCGCTTTTCGTGCCAAGCCTCCACGTTCTCCACAACGTCCATTTTTAGCTAAGCACGTGTAGAATAGTTTGGGAATATTCTCCAGGAATGTCGCCAAGACTTGGTCAAGCTTAATATACCTGCGAGACATTTCAAAAACACAAGTAAACAATCGTCAGTACGAGGATCCTTAAAGTGATCCATGATCCTGATCCTGAAGCTCTTCTGAGGATCACCACCTGTCACAGAAGTAAGGATCACTAGTTAGGATAACGAATAAGGATCACTAATTGTTAGAAAATCCTCCCCTAACACCTACCATCAATGTGTGAAGCTCCCTAGTCCTTGGGGAATAGTGAAGATTGATAGTGATCAGCAGGAGGCTAAGAATTGCTATACTTCATCGATGAAACCAGCCTCGAAGTCAAGGGAGCAATAGCAATCAAAGTATCCTCCAAGGGATGTCTTGGAGGCAAGAGAACAGGATGTGGTAGAAATCCTCATGGATCCTGATGATCCTGAATCCAAAATCTATATCGGATCAGGGATCCTTGGCGGTATGAAGGAAGACCTCATATCCTTCCTCAAAAGGAGAAAGACTACCTTTGCATGGAAACATGAAGACATGACCGGTATATCTAAAGATGTGATCACTCACAAACTTGGCATTGATAGGTCCTTCAAACCTATCCATCAAAGGAGAAGAAAGTTTGCACCGGAAAGAAATGCCATTATCCAGGAGGAGGTATAGAAATTGCTCCGGGCAGGTATGATTAGAGAGGTCAAATATCCAAGATGGTTGGCCAATGTGGTTGTTGTTCAAAATAAAAACGGAAAGTGGAGGGTATGTGTCGATTTTACCGATTTAAATAAGGCATGTCCCAAGGATCCTTTCCCACTACCCCACATTGACTCCATGGTGGATGCAACTGCGGGTCATGAACTGTTAACTTTTATGGATGCTTCATCTGGATTTCAACAAATCCAAATGGAACCATCCGATCAAGAGGATACAGCCTTCATGACTCCAACTGGTATATACTGCTATATTGCTATGCCGTTCGGACTAAGAAATGCAGGTGCAACATATCAAAGGCTGGTGAACATGATGTTCAAGGATCAGATTGGACAAACTATGGAGGTTTACATAGATGATATGGTGGTGAAATCAATAAAGGCTGAGGATCACCTAAGAGACTTGGAGGAAGCATTTGATATCCTTGACAAATATAACATGAAGCTTAACCCTTCAAAATGTCACTTTGGTGTTAAAGAAGGTAAATTCTTAGGATACATGGTGACCAAGAGAGGCATTGAAGCTAGCCCGGAACAAATCAAAGCAATAGTGAACATCAAATCTCCGGCCAATGCTAAGGATGTTCAAAGGCTAACAGGCAGGATAGCAGCTTTGAACAGATTCATATCCAAATCCTCAGAGAAGTGCAAAGAATTCTATGATATCCTAAGGAAGAACAAGAAATTTGAGTGGACTGAGAAGCATGAAAATGCTTTAAGAGCCCTCAAAGATTATCTATCCTCAGCCCCGGCCTTGATGAAACCAGAAAAAGGCGATGTGCTATCCTTATATCTTGCAGTATCCTCAAAAGCAGTAAGTGCGGTCCTTGTTAAGGATCATGAAGGTACACAGCATCCTGTCTATTATGTAAGTAAAAGTTTACTTGATGCCGAATCCAGGTATTCACACCTTGAAAAACTTATCCTTGCATTAATTATGGCATCTACTAAGTTGAGACACTATTTTGAAACTCATGTTATTGTTGTTAAAACTAATTTTCCAATTAAGAATGTCCTCAGGAAACCAGAGATGTCAGGAAGGATGGCTAAGTGGGCAGTGAAGCTAAGTGCATATGATATAAGATATGAGCCTAGGACAGCCATCAAATCCCAAGCATTAGCCGACTTTGTGGCTGATTTCAGTAGTGATTTACAAAAAGAAGCTGAGTTAGAAGTCCAGCAGTTAGAGGAGACTAAGGATCCTTGGATACTCTATACTGATGGATCCTCAAATGTTAAAGGCACAGGGCTTGGAATACTACTAAAATCGCCACAGGGGGACATAATACCCCACTCTATAGCTTGTGAGTTCCAAACCACTAACAATGAGGCTGAATATGAAGCCTTAATTGCTGGTTTGCAAATTGCAAAGCATATGGGGATCAGGTATCTTGAGGTACATGTAGATTCATTGTTAATTACAAACCACTTTAATGGATCCTATGCTGTTAAAGGTGAAAAGCTAACCAAATATTTAGAGATAGTCAAAAGTTTGGCACTCTCTTTTGTTTCCTTTAGTTTGACATAGGTACCAAGGGAAGAAAATACAGAAGCTGATGCATTGGCTAACTTAGGATCATCCTTGAAGATCCCGGAGGATATCAAGATCCCTATTATCCATATCCTGACCCCGGCTATCGAGGATCATGTGGCTATGGAGATAGGAAATGATTCTGCAATTATCCCTAGTGAGGATACTCAATCCCATTCAGGATCATGGATCTCACCAATTATGAGATACTTACAACATGGAGAGATTCCTACAGGAGAAAACCCTAGGGCTTTCAAATCTAAGGTATCTCAATTCACAATTTTAAATAATATGTTGTATAGACGATCTCTTGCAGGACCATACTTGAGATGCATTGAGGATCCTGAAATCCAAGAAGTTTTAAAAGACTTCCATGAAGGAGATTGTGGAAACCACACTAGGGGCAGGGCATTATTCTCAAGGATCCTGAGGACAGGATACTACTGGCCAACCATGAAGAGAGATGCTGTGGAGTATGCTAAGAGATGTGATCCTTGTCAGAGACACAGCAATATCCTTCATCAACCAATTGAATTATTGCATCCTATATCCTCCTCTTGGCCATTTATGAGATGGGGTATGGATATAGTTGGCAAGCTCCCTAAGGCACCTGGTGGAAAAGTGTTCATGCTAGCTATGACTAATTACTTCTCCAAGTGGATAGAGGCTGAAGCTTTTGCCCAAGTCAGAGAAAAGGAAGTTATATCCTTCATTAAAAGAAATATTATAACTAGATTTGGAATTCCTTCTGAAATTATATGTGATAATGGTTCCCAATTTATTGGGGGCAGAACCACTAACTTTTGTGACAGTTGGGGGATTAAGATGATAACATCAACACCAGTCCACCCACAAGCTAATGGTCAAGCAGAATCATCCAACAAGATCATCATCAACAATTTGAAGAAGAAGCTTGGATCCAAGAAAGGGAAATGGGCAGAAGAACTACCTTATGTGCTTTGGGCTGATAGGACAACCCCTAAGAATGCTACTGGTCAAACACCATTCTCCTTGGTATTTGGGGCAGAATCAGTGATCCCAACAGAAATGGTGGTTCCAACTGCTAGAACAAGTACCTGTGATCCTGAGGAAAATGATGAGAACTTGGCTCAAGACCTGGATACTATTGAAGAAATCAGGGATATGGCTAGGATAAGGATGGCCAGTTATCAACAAAGAATGGCTGGTGCTTACAACAAAAATGTCAGGATCAGGAAGTTTCAAGTTGGAGATATGGTATTAAGGAAATCATTTCAGAAACCACCAATCCTGCTGATGGAAAATTGGCTCCAAAATGGGAAGGTCCTTATTTGATTGAAGCTGAAGCAGGAAAGGGGGCATATAGATTGCTAACCATGAAAGGTGATTTGCTACCAAGAGCTTGGAATGCTGTCCACTTGAAGAAATATTTCATGTGATCAGGATCCTCATGGCACAGATGATCCTTACGTCAGGGATATCCTAGAAGGATCCTTAAAGTATCGGTGATCCTCACTTTGGTAATGTCCTAATCTTGAACTATTTCATTTCCTTATTTTCTCATATAAGGATAAGGATCATGTGTCCTTTATCCATCTCTCACGTGATTTTAAGTTTTGAAAGTTCAGGTATCCTTAGCAAAATATTGGTTATCTGCAGAAGCGATCCGATCCTTCGGTTTAACCTCAGTTATTTGGGCTTGACCCCAGTTCCGCCTGTAGCGCATGATGATCCTGGTATAGTTCAAGGCAGTGGGACCAGTACTCGCTTTAGGGGCTGATAATTCCATTGTACTGGCTATACCTAGGATCCTACGTATAATGGTAGACGTACCATACATCCGTTCCTAAGGTTTCTAACGTTTTCACGTTAGCTAAGGTTTCTAACGTTTTCACGTTAGCTAAGGTTTTGGCATTTTCATGTCACTAAGTTTGGATAGTCACCAGTTAGGGCCATACTCCAGTTTACATACGATCCTTGGGCTTGTCCCCAGTTATCCTTGGGCTTGTCCCCAGTTATTCTTGGGCTTGTCCCCAGTTATCCTTGGGCTTGTCCCCAGTTATCCTTGGGCTTGTCCCCAGTTGCTAATTCTTATCTTATATTGGCTTAGTCCCAAGTTATGCTCTATTTTAGGTCTTTGAAGATAAGCAACTATGGATCCTTGATCCTTACATCTTTCTAAGGTTTATTTTGTAGTTATCCTGATTATGGTTAGGATCCTAACTTGGATCCTCAGGTATGATCCTTAACTATTTTAAATTTTATTCATTATTTATTTGAATAACCCTTAAAATTTGACAACTAGACTTATGATCCTTAGAATATATTATTTTCGGGATTCTTTAACTATAGGATATTTGATTATGGATCATATCCTAAAATATTTTTAATCTGACTTGTTCAAAATTGTTTATTCAATAAATGTGCATCAAAACAAAGGAGAATTAAAAAGACAAAAGGATAACAACACAAAATAAGCGACAAAAGGTTAAGATTTTATTTATTAACAAAAGACTAACCCTTAAAAGGTTGTCAAAATTACCTACCCGAGCTTCTACCAGCAAAACGTGGCCCGTCCGCTGGGGTAGGTAAAGGGTGTCCATGATGATAAGTTCAAAAAGTAGTGCAGGAATATAAAGGCGGCAGGATCACAATGGCTTCATCCCCCAAACAGAGGATCCCTCCACCAATTGCAATCCTGCCTATTGTCCAGAGGATCATACATGACCCTTAATCCTAAAAACTATTGTTCAGTACAAACCATTAAATTGTTCAACATCACAACCACAAAAAACCTACTACCAAATTTAAAAATTGGGCTCCGGCTGCGTCTAGGAATGTCCATCATCGCCCAATTGTGCAGCCTACACCTTTGCTGCATCCTCTTCCCCTCCAGCTGCGGTATCCTTCACCAGATCCTTTCCACTGCCACTTGCCTCAATCGCCAAAACCTCCTCAGCCTCCTCATCATCTTCAAGATCGGCTAACCTTGCTTTCCAGCCCTCAACATCCCAGCTGCTTTTGTCAAAGTTAGGATCTTGAGCTTCCTGGGCCATCTTCAATTTAGTCTGATACATTGTGATGGCAGCAGAGACCTTAGCATTTTCTATGAGATCATGCTTCTCATAGTCAAGGTCAATCAGAAGTTTAGCCGTCTTAGTCTTGGCATCTTGGAGTTCCTTCTGAAGATCAGCAATTGCAAGGTCCTTAAGCACTGCAACCTGTTGCAAATCAGCAATCTTCTTGTCCTGCTCCTCGACATTCCCCACATAGTCCTCAATCTCAGCGAATTTCTGTAAAAGAGATAAAAGATAAGGTCAGGACATAGTGATCCTCAAATCAGCAGGATATATTAGCAGGATATATCAGCAGGATATGCCAGCAGGATATACAGGCAGATACGGTGATCCTTACATCATTGAAGTACTCGAGGAATTGGTGACGGATCAGAGGCAGACCCTGCAAATTCTCACCCTCGGAGGTCTTTCTCTTCTTGCCACCCTTTCCTTTGATGGGTGCCTTGGGAATGGAGATGCTAGGACTGGTAGTGGCCCTCTTCTTCCTGGACCGAACAACATCAAGATCAGCTGTGTTGAACTGGGATACAGGCTTGGCAGATTTTCCGGCACCTACACAATCAAAGCAAGATAAGTGTCCTAATCTTATTTCAATTTAATTATTTATTTTAATATTCAAACTATAAATCAAGCAGGATACTTACTTGACATGGTAATGGAACCTGAGGATACTTCTTGTGAATCTTGGGTGTCTATCTTGAATGTCCTTGTTTCAGGATCAAGCTTCCAAAAAGCAGCAAGCCTATCCTTGGTTGCAGGTGATGTGATGATATGTGAGACAGAAATAGCTGCATAACACAAGACAAAAAGGGGTCAGTAATCCTTATACAAAAATAAGACTACCTGGTGATCCTTCTCAGGATCCTCTGGCCTACCGTGGGTGGACCAGGTCTTTGGTAGATCCTTTCCGTTTGGAATGGTATCCCTCCTGACAAAGAAGAAGCGACGTTTCCAATTTGTGTCGTTCTTGGTGACTTTAAGAAGGGGGTGTTCTCCGCCGGGTTTTCGTTTGAACAAATAACGATGGGAACCAAAGGTAGTAAGATCATACAATTGTGTCAGCTCTGACATTCCTAAATCAATGCCCTCCTGCTCGATGATCCTCTCCAGGGTATACAAAACCCTCCAAATCATCGGCATGGCTTGGATGTAAGAGATGCCGGTAAGGGAAAAGAAGGATTGTGTAAATTCTGGGAAAGGATAGGTGTATCCTATGGCGAATGGAGTAACTGGAAAGGCAACCCATGTTTCTGAAACATAGTCGCT
Organism: Helianthus tuberosus; assembly: GCA_030545235.1. Classification (NCBI taxonomy): domain Eukaryota; kingdom Viridiplantae; phylum Streptophyta; class Magnoliopsida; order Asterales; family Asteraceae; genus Helianthus; species Helianthus tuberosus. Next base: position 9,119,495 of record CM060386.1, on the reverse strand, counting down.
CAGAATAGTAGGATCAAAGGGTTTGAAAAAGGCACTCGCCGGAAAGCAATGACGAATCTTGTCTATTTGAGCATCGTTAAAGTAACACCTCTCATGTGTGGAGTCTTTGATGATCTTTTGACTCTTCAAGGGACTATCCTTCTGGTGATCCTTGGCGGGGGAAGACCGGAGCATCATTCTTGAAGAGATGATGGCAAAGTAAGAAAAACAGAGTAAAAGAGGAAGAGATAAGAGAAGAGATACCTGATAGATCTTCGACCAAGAATTTAAAGGGAGTCTCTCTGAAATTTTAAATGCATTTGATCCTATCTCTATCTCCTATTTATAATCATGATCGTGCAGGATTGTCACTTCTGTGACGTCATGGTTGCAACGGCTAGTTCAACAATAACGGCTATATTTACGATAGTTAGTTGCGGATAAGATCAGGAAAACATAACTCGCTCATTTTACATATTACTCCTTATATTTTGGGGGCAATTGTTAGGGGAGGATTTTCTAACAATTAGTGATCCTTACTTGTTATCCTAATTAATGATCCTTTCTTCTGTGACAGATAGTGATCCTCAGAAGAGCTTCAGAATCAGGGTCATGGATCACTTTAAGGATCCTCGTACTGACGATTGTTTGTTTGTGTTTTGTATTACTTCGCAGGAGTTACGAGCTTGACTTGGTCTTGGCAACGGTACTAAGGAATATTCCACGGTCATTTCGCACACGATTGACCAAAAATGGACGTTGTGGAGAACGTGGGAGCTTGGCGCAAAAGTCGGATAGTTAGTTATTGTAGTTAACTTCTATTTTTATAGGGGTGACGAGCTAGAATAAAAACACTTAGTCATTTTTCAGCTACACACACTCATATAATCGCATTCGTGAAGCTCTCGACGAACACTTATTAGTTTTCACTCACTTTTACACATTTTATACTAGTGATCCTTGTACCTAGCTCGTCATTATCCGAAGTTGTAAACGTTTATTGATTTATTTGAGCTTGGTGATCGGTAGTTTCCATCACCCGGGGTTTTTTGTGCCGGAGATCAACTCTTGATCAAGGGCTTTTTCCCCGTATAAATCCTTGTGTCATTTGTGCAATTTACATTGAAGTGATCCTTGTCATTGTTCTACATTATTAGCATCATACCCCGTAACAGAGAGTTTGGTTGCAATATCCTCATCAGATTTTTTGACCAAAACAGTGGGTTTCCTAGTTTAATTGTTAGAGTAGGAAAATAAATAAAAGTTTAATAATATAAAAAGTACAAATAAAATATTAGAAAGTACAAAGATCTTCAATTTAAACCCAAACATACGAACATAAACGAACGCAAATCAACGAATGTTCACGAACACCTTACCGAACGTTCACGAACACAATCGAACGAACGAGACCTCTGTTCATGTTCGTTCATTTAACTAATCGAACGGAATTTCTTGTTCATGTTCGTTCGTTTATTAAACGAACGAACATAAACGAACTTCCCGCCGAACGGTTCACGAACTGTTCACTGAACGTTCGCTTCGTTTACAGCCCTAGTTGTGGCAAATAAATTGTAAATAAATTTTCGAGGAAATTTCATGTATCCCCTACAAACTTGTAAAATATCATATATACACATACAAAATTATAAATATCATATATACCGTTAAAAATAATTGAAATATCATATATAAATATAGGATAAGTGCACCATAACCTGTACACTACAGAATATGAACTTCAAATTTTTTGGCTGTAAGAGTATTTCCAACAGCTTCATCGTATTTTACCCTATAATTTAACTAAAAATTACACTTCTTAAATTTATCTCTCGTTTAAAAAAACCTTCCACATATCATCCACCGTTTTTATCTTTATCTTATTCACAAACACTTATTTTATTATTTATTGTTTTTATACACTCACAATAGTTTAATAAAAATGAATAGTAGCTTTTTATATTAGCAACTAGGTTAGAACCCCGTGTATTACACGGGTTGAATAAATGTAATTGTATATATTAAATAATAAAAAGTTATATCTTTATGAACTCCGTATATTGTACAGGTTAAATAAATGTAATTTTATATACTAAATACTAAAAACGTCGTATCTTTAGAAAACTTGTGTATAATCGGGTTGAATAAATCTACCAAATAATAAAAAAATACATCTTTAAAAACTCCGTATATTACACGTGTTGAATAGATATAAAAAAGAGTTATATCTTTAAAAACCATGTATATTACACATCTTTAAAAACCATGTATATTACACAGATTAAATAAATGTAATTTTGTATATTAAATACTAAAAACGTCGTATCTTTAAAAAACCCGTGTATAGTCGGGTTGAAAAATCTACCAAATAATAAAAAAAAAACTATATCCTTAAAAACCTCCGTGTATTACACGTGTTGAATAAATCTAATTTTACATAGCAAATGATAAAAGGCTATATCTTTAAAAACTTCGTGTATCACACGGGTTATATAAATGTAACTTTGAATATTAAATAATAAAAAAAATTTTAGAAACCCCGTGTTTTACACGAGTTGAATAAATATAATTTTGTATATCAAATAATAAAAAAATGTATATTTTTAATAAATTAGAATAACATTTAATATTAATTTATTATTTGTATATTTAATATAAGATAAGTAGGAAAGAAAGGTATTTGTTTTAAAAATATATTAAATTAATAATTTAGATTTGAGGATAATATTTTATTAAAGTATGATAAGATTTAATATTAATTTATAATTTATTTAGTTAATATAAGAAAAATATAGATTTGAGGATACTTTCAATGAATGACACGCGTCCAAAAGTTGGTTTCTTTTATTATAGTAGATAGATTTTCAAATTACAAAAATACGTTGTAGATATGACTTTTAAACGATTACATTAAATTTTAAAAACAGAAAACAATATAACCTATTAATATTCTTTATAAATATTCTTTACCGCTATCTAACCATCAAAATGTCTCTAAAATGTCTCTTCTTTCAGTAATGGTCTATAAATATTCTTTATGTTTTTTTTTGTTATGAAATTTTCATAATATATACTCGTAAGACTTATAACATGCATGGTTGATGGTAAATTATATAATCATTTCACCACATGAGCTTAGGAAATGATAAATTACATTTATTAAAAAGTTATACATTTACTTAAAATATATGTAAATTTATCACATGTTTGTGAAATAGAAATTCACAGCAAGTTTTTCCAAAAACTTTCTCCAAAGAAAAAGAACAAAAAAGAATATTCAAACTTTGAATATAAGGTAATATTTGAAAACTCCCCAATCATTCTTGTAAGTTGCAACTCAACAACAAAAACCTTTACTATATCTTAAAAAGTCAATATTTGGAGCAACATGACTGGACTTTAATTGTAAGTTGCAACTCAACAACAAAAACCTTTACTATATCTTAAAAAGTCAATATTTGGAGCAACATGACTGGACTTTAATGCTTTCTAACTTATAAAAACAAAATTAACAAAGCCATCACCAATTGGAGCAGCATGACTAGACTTTAATGCTTTCTAACTTATAAAAACAAAACTAATAAAACCATCACCGATTTTCAATCGTAGAAAAAAAAATATTTACTATATCAAAAGCACGCACACGTTGAATGCAAAAATAATATCAAAAAAGATCATGAGAACCATGTAAAATACGGATATACACAAGGCTATATATATACAGACACTAGAGGAGACCCGTCGCGATGCGACGGATTTCACTAAAATAATAAAATTCAAATAATGTTCAAAAAGTGATACAATAAGATTAAGGTGTCGGTTATTAGGAGGTTAAACAACCACTACATTTAAGAAAATGGGGTGATCGGCCTTTATGTTAAAATGACGGAGATTTCAAACGTTCACTTTACAACCAATATATTGTATCGTCTTAATATATCGTGTCTTAGTATCTCGCGCATTGAATTTCAAGCTTTTGCTTTATAACCCAATATATTGTATCGTCTCAATATCTCGCGTTTTAATATGGTCTTCATACCGCGTCTTAATATCGCGTGGAAATTATATTTTTATCCCAAAGAGTTGTATTTTAATAATAATAATAATAATAATAATAATAATATGAGAAAAATGCTCGGATAGTCCCTGTGGTTTGCTCCATTTTCACCTATGGTCCCTAACTTTCTAAAATTACAGCTATAGTCCGCAACGTTTGCCCTCCCGTTTATCAGATAGTCACTAGCGTGGATGGGGGTTAGTTTATTAAAAAGTAAATTGCCAACATTAAGTAGGTGTGAAATGACTAAAATGCTCTTAATATTAAATTAAAAATCAAATAAAACACTACAGAGATCTAATTTATTAAAGAGTAAATTGCCAAAATCATCCCTGAGGTTTGGACATGTTTGTCAGTTTCATCCTAAACAACTTTTTGTACCACATTGTTCTTCACTTTTATCAGATAGTCCATTTCATTGTGGTGTGCATGGTTCGGTCAGTTCGTGTTTTTTATTAGTTTATAAATCCTATCTTGATATATTGTATAGTACGTCTGTTATTTTTCATATTCTTAGCATATGTGTGGTCTATCTTTGCCATGCCATGAGCTTTCAGTTAAATATCTATGTTTCTTTCTTTTTCTTTTTAATGACAACACTTACATACTTATCTCCTAAATTACACCAAATAAATCTTAATTTACTCATTGCTTGAGATTAAACCTAGTATCTCCCACTTAGAGGCAAAAGTCTCTACTAAGTGAGCTAGCCTCACATTAGCATCTATGTTTCTTGTAACCCTAAGCAATTCCAAAGTTTAACTATATGATCATATGAATGTCCAAGACTGTAGATAAATACAAGACCATCAGATTCAACCTGTTTACTCCCCACTTTAATTTCATTCTCTAAATCAAACTCTTCATCGTCAGGATCTACTGATCCGCTAAATCCAGTCCAGCAACTCACCACCCTCGCATAACCTGAAACAGTCTTCATTTGATTTTGAAAACATATAATGTCATCAGAGGTGATTAAAAACTAATAATAAAGCAAATATATAACAAAGCTTACTCATGACAATATATACAAATGAATCATCTTCAAATGCATTGTAGAATCTAACCACATTCTTGTGACCATTTAAAGCTTGTTGGATTTTGACATCTCGTTTAACATCTTCAACAGCAATTGGATGAACCATCTATTAGAAAAATGCCAAAACAGGTATTAATGAAGAACCTTAACAAAGTTGGTTTAATTCATCATAAACGAAAATCTTCCCAAACGATTTCATCTATCTGGAACAGAAACAAGTAAATGAATTTAAACATTTAGTTTTTATAATAATAATAATTCTTCAATCAAGGTGTTTCCAATAGACTAACCCGAATAATAAAGTGTCCTCAGTCCTCGAGAAATCCTTAAAAAATCAAAACGCATCAAACAGAACCAAGAGAGATCGAGTGCAAAATTCACGTCCAATAAGTAATACCTTGTTAATGGCAGGGGAAGGAGGAGGGTTCTTGTCTTTGTTGAGGTCCGAAACCTCATCCTACACCAACTTACTTCACTGCCGGCGAACATTGTTAGTCATCGAAAACCTACCACAACCTTAAATTACGGTAATGAACATCAAGTGTTGGAAATGGGGTATTCCATCAAAAATCAATAAAATCTAAAAAATTAGACCTTATCTCTGTGTTTATGTAGAAAAAAAATGAAAAGGTTTAGTCGGAACCGCGTCTGGACACCAACCACCTCGGTTTGTTGCAAGAGCTACTACGAACCGCCACTGTACTAACTCGTCGGATTTGGTACCTCCGTTTACAGATTTGATCACTAGAAAGCCAAAAGATGTTGTTTAGAGATCACCTATGAAACGAAAGGAAGAAGTGAAATGGGGTTAGGGTTTTTTATTTAGAGAGTGAGAGAACAAAGACAATGTTTGAATTTTGAAATTTTTCTTGATTGAAGAGCGAACAATTTGAATTTTGAAATTGTGCTTGTTTGAAGAGTGTCCAATTTTAATTTTGAAGTAGTACGTGGGGGTGTGCCATGTGTCTAGGGGGTGGGTGTAACAACCCGAAATTTATAAAACTTTAAATCAGAATTTATAAAGTATTAATCAAACAAGAACCAGCTAACTGGGAATTATAACCCAATCAGCTACGAGCCTTGTAGTGGCAAATAATAAGGTTAAAACATCTAGATTATAAGTTAAATAAAAGCTAAGGGACCAAACTTGCAAAGATTGAAAGTTGAATGTTAAAATAGAAATTAACACACCAAACACACACATACGTGCGTGTCTGGGTCGATCAGAACAAGGGGGCGATCAGGGATTCCCTCTTCAAACCCAAATTCTCACAAAAGCTCAAAATTGGAAGCCTAAATCAAGTCTGAATCGATTTCTGATTATATATTAGTGATCACCTCGACAAAGGGATCGTAAGGTATGCAAAATTTTGGTATTTTGTAACATCTTGAATTCTAGGTTAAATGTGAAAAACGAAAATTTAGCTTGATTACTTGATGCATGGATGAAATTAGAGGTAACATGTTGTCTAGGGATAAAACCCTAGATGAATTGTTGTTAAATTTTGGGATGATAATTGTAGAAATTATAATCATCATTTTAGGTGATTATTGGGTTTGTAGAGACTAGATAAACACTAGGATTGTGATTACTATACTAGTGATAACTGAATTCATGTATTAAATTCAGTATTTTTGATGTTGAAACTTGTTGCAAATTGCCCAATTGAAGTGGATATAGAAGGAAATAACATGTCAAGAACCTAGTAATGATTATGTAAGAATTTGAACCGCTAGGTGTTTGTTGAAACGCCTAAGTGAGGAATAAAATGTTTAAAATCAGACAAAAACGCAGATTTGAATATCGTAATGAATTGTCCGTTATTGATTTTAAAAGAGTTCTAAATTGATGGTGAATGGAACTCTTTAGGTAAAGCATCTGGATCGTCAAGTGGACAAGCCGGAGGTGATACACGCTTGAAGGGTGCACTTTGAAGGTACGCGACTTATAGTTTCGCTACATTATGTTTAATTGTTAGTCTTACTTTGTTATATTGAAATTGGGTAAACAAGGAAAAACCGTTAAGTCACGGGAGTGACAAAGTGCCTTAGACAAGTAAAACGGGTCAAAACATGAGTTAGAAATAGAGTTTGGATGTGTCTAGCAATGGAGACACACATTCGGCATCCAAACGGGTCAAAACAAGTTGTGTTACAAACATAGAAATTAATAACCATCACTTGTGATTGGTTATATATCAAGCGTAGGTTGTGTAACGGACACACAAATCCGTTGCAAAAGCATAAGCCCTTGTAGAGGGATTATAGTTCGGAACATTCGCTTGTCTAATGATTCCGAAAGACATGGTTAAATTCTTGGAAATAAGCATGATGGTTATTGCATAAGCAACCCTCGGGAGGGGAGCACAAGTTCATATTTGGTAAATGCAGAAACGGGTACATTGGCCTAAAGTTTATGATGATAACAATACATGTTGTGGAACTTGTAGACAAATGGGTCAAATAAACAAGAGACGAATTATAGGACAACTGATTTTGAAATGATATTTTTATGCAAATCGTGTTGATAAACGCGTCCGTAATTAAATTACGGTCGCGTAGGAAAAAGAATCGGCTAAAACGGACGCCCGAGTCAAAAGTTATGCCAATTTAAAGTTTGGAATTGAGATAAGTGATGCTGGGCGGAATTAGCAGCTCCAAATAACAACATTCTGTCGAAAACACCTGCTGGCGCTGCGCCACGGCGAGACCCAATAACCGTCGCGCGACGCGACGGTGGTGGCGGCACGCGACGGCCGTCCCCGAACCCCGTCGCGCGACGCGACCAACCCAGATCTTGCATTTTGTTTGTTTTTGACTTGTTTGAATATGGAACTTGCTTATACTTGATTTTTAAAGTGTCAAAGTAATAATTTTAATGGTTTGGACCGTAGGTGATGACGGATGAAGTCCGGATGGTGATCAAGCAATTGTCTAGAACTGAACGCACTAAACAAAGCTTCCGCACTTGATCTATTTTGTTTTAGTAATATGTAGATACTTGAACTATGTTTTCAAACGTTATCTAGTAGACACTTGAAGTTATGTTTTGTATGTTTAATGGATAATTTGCTTTTAACTTGAATATTAGGATCATAGAGTTAGGATCATATATGGTCTTAAAATCATGAAAGTTTTTTTGTAAACTCGATATTTCAGTACTAAATGTTTATCTTGTATTATTAATCTCGTTATTTAAGCGGGGTAGTTTGAAAGTCGTTTCTTTAGTAACCGTAGCTATTAAACATTCTGTGATAATGACCAAGTACGTTGAACTTTAATCACTTGTACACGAAGCCATTCTCTACTTGTACCTTTTAATCTGCACGTCAATACTGACAAAGACAACTATCGAAACGTTAACAAAAATGAGTAGGTTATCACGGTACCTTTGGATTTTTTTAAAACATTATAGTTTGTAAGATATAACAAGAATACGTAAAAGAATTATATGTTTGTTATGGAGGGAGAAAAGTGTAACTAATTATCTATAATTTTGTTAAAACTTATGGATTTAATGTAATAAGATGGGGGGCTAAAATATAATTAGTGTAAAAAAACCAAATTATCCTCATTTTAGGGGTGTGTCTATTAATTAAGAGGAAAAAAGTTCTTATTTTTTTGGTATCTTAAAATGTTCATCCCTCATGCATTATATTATAGTATAGATATATTCTTTGCTTTTTGTAATTTTCATAAAATACCCTTACTTTTATACTTGAAGTTACCAAAATACCCTTACAGTTAACAAACATTTTAGATGAAGTTAGTGTCAGAGAGCTGATTGGAAAAAAAAACATAGTAAACTATTGGAGGAAAATATCCGTTTTTAAATGACTGAGGCAAAACCGTTAAAACGACCAAACCACAGAAAGCGAAACGAAAGTTTACTCTTCTAAATGGTTAGCATACATTTTTATGTTCCTTCAATCTAAGAACCATTTTTGTGTTACGGTTGCGTGAACAATTGAGAGCAAAAGTGTTATTTTAGAAAGGTGGGGGTTATACACATACGAATTGAATTCATGTTTAGTCAATGTAACTTGGTCAAAATTGACACTTTAATCCAAAAGTTTATTTCTTTTGCAAATTAGACATGATGGTTTCCAAATTGTTAACCAAGTGGACTAAAGTTACAAGTTTCTGAAACCACAATGTCTCCCAAGCCCAAGCTAAAAAAACAAAAAAGAAAAGTAAATTTGATTTAAATGACAATTTTAATCAAACCACAACAAAACAAAAGTTATTAATCATAAAAATAGTAGACATCAAAAAGGTCCACAATGGTGGTTTTCTCTTTTGTCATTCTTATCATAACTAACAATAAGTTAATTACAATATTAGGGGGAGGGGTGGTGCGTGATAATATCACGAAAACCAAGTTCAACGCGTGGAAATCAGTTTTTTCCCACCGCCACCATAACATTCACGCGTGATACAATCACGGTTTCCCATTTCGTTATTTTTTTAACGGCGTGATGGTTTTTTTGTGAGGGTAATTGTTGGTTTGGGGGAAATTGTTGGGTGTGGTGGTGAGTGATGACCACCGCCACTAAAAAAGTTGTGAGTGATGAAAAAATGGTTGATGACATGTCGAAACATGATTGGATATTGTAAGTGATAGAATTCTATCACTAGTGACCACCCCCAGGGGAGTGATAGAATTCTATCACTCCCAATATCCAATCAACTCATGTCATGTCATCACCCACTATTCTATCACTAGTGATAGAAATGTAGTGGCTGTGGTCACTAGTGATAGAATTCTATCACTCCCAAATTTTTTTAATTTTTATTTTAAATTTAGAAATTATCAATAAAACACTAAATTATAAATTTCATTAAAATTAAAAAATAAATTACATAGCAAAATAAAAAACAACTAAACATTGGAAAAAAAAACTTAAATTAAACGGGTGGCATCTCCCAACCCCACTTTGCGCAAATCTAGCGTTTTTATTGAATTACAATTGACTTAAACGGTTCGTCCAGATGGGCGTGCTTTTCACACAAGATTTTTAAATCATTTTGTCTTTCAACCGTTTTCAAGTGTCCCATGTACGCCTGCTCGCGTTCAACTTTTAGGGACATAATTTTTTCTTTTCTTTGTTCGGCCTTCTTGTATTGCGTCATTTTCTCCTCTTCGATTCTGAAGATCGACTCTGCCACCGCTTCCTTTCCTTTGCTTGACGATTCACCACTTTTCTTGCGTCGTGGCCTTGTAGGTGTATATTCTTCAACGGGGTCGTCAACGGGTTGATCGGGTTCGTCAAGGGGGTCGTCGTTTAAGTTCATTTGGGGCAAGTTATCCGACGCGGAAGTCGTGTAGTTCCCCGAATCGGATATCTTTGATCGTTTCATTTTAGCCATTCATTTTATCTGATTGCTCGCACAAATTCCACTTGTATGTTTCGGAGAACGAAGACCAATATGTTCTTTAATTTTTGTAATTTCAGTTCTGCCTTGTATGTTTCTTCACCATACAAAACTAGTCAATATTAAAAAAAAAAATACGTTGGATAAAATCAGGACATTACGTGTAAATATTTTTAAAGTTTTGCATAATTCTAGGAAATTAGTTTCTTTTGGATAACTATGTTATATCTACACAGTTATTAATATATTTTTCAAAATTTTACTAATAATAATTTACTTCTCTTTATACTACGAAGTTTTATATATATATTTTTAATGGCGACTATTAGTCTACTCTTACTTCTAAATTACATCACTTTAGAAATCAAATCGTGACTCTCTCCCTGAAAGGTAAAAAGTCTATACAGGGGAGTAGCTTTGTGGGGGCCAGGGGTGTCCTAGCCTCCCCGATGTTTTGCTCAATAGTGTAAACTTTTCGGTTTTCCGTCCGAAAATTTTATAAGTGTTGAGTACGGTTCCCACCAGTTATTAGCCTAAAAATTCCCGGCCCCCAACAATTTTCTTGTAAAAAAATTATACGTATTGTCGTATTGAGTTACAAAAAATCGTGAAGAACGGGGCAATTTTATAGATATTGTCATACTGAAAAAAAAAAATACTTACCATTTCTCTTGCATCATGATAAACATTCTAGGTCTTTGTTTGTTAAACAATATATAGTTTTTTTACGTGAAAGAATGGTGTTTTGAATAAATGAATAATAATTATATATTTGGAGTTACTATCGTTTAACCCGACTCGAACTAAATCGCCTACCCGAACATATAATCCAAAACATACTGATAAGAAAAAGTATTGGGCCTCATAACTTTCGACCCTACTAAACTTTTGTTCAAGCTCAGCTATTGAGTTTCTACCATTAAGCCAAAGCCAAAAATATCTAAACTTAAAATACAAATATGTCATACAACTAGAAATAAATAATATTATACTAGGTTAACACATGTAAAAGGATATTGTTGACACGTGTCGTTTTCAGCCTCTCTATCCCTAGGGATAGAGGCAAGGTCTGTCTACATCCCACCCTCCCCAGACCCTATGAGTAGCTTTGCTATTTGTGGGATTTACTGGGTATGGTTGTTGTTGTTGTTGTTGAATAGGATTCATTGTTTAATTTAATGCACAATAAGTCCATGTGTAGTCAGGCTTTTTTTTTTTAATAATTAAAAAAAACGCCTAATAACGCCGAAGACCCATTACATGGGGCGCTTTTTTGCGATTTTTTTGAAAAAAAATTCCCTTGGCGTGTTTTAAACGACGCCCTCAACATATGTGTTTGGCCAATAGCATTTAAGATTCCCTTTTTTAATCCAATAGGTTTTTTTGTTGATTTTTTTATTTTTATTTAATTATTTACCCCCTTTAACATAATACCCACATCCCCACTACACCCATTTTAGAAAAACGCCCAATAATGCCCCTTGCTGACTGGACTGCCACGTGTCGCAAAACGTCCCATAGTGGGGGCATTATTGAGCTAAACCACTACACATGGTCTAATAACATTAAATATATCTTCGTTGACCCAACATTTATATATTAAAATAAATAAAAGATAACATTTATGTATTAAAATAAATAAATAAAAGATATTTCAAATATCACAGGTGTAGAGGCAGATTAGATTCTAAATGAATAATAATTATATATTTGGAGTTACTATTGTTTGACCCGACTCGAACTAAATCACCTGCCCGAACATATAATCCGAAACATAGTGATAAGAAAAAATATTGGGCCTCATAACTTTCAACCCTACTAAACTTTTGTTCAAGCTCAGCCATTGAGGTTCTACCATTAAGCCAAAACTGAAAATATCTAAACTTAAAAGTTAAAATACAAATATGTCATACAACTAGAAATAAATACATTTATGATACATGTAATAGGATTCATTGTTTAATTTAATGCACAATATAATAACATTAAATATATCTTCGCTGACCCAACATTTATATATTAAAATAAATAAATAAATAAAATTCAAATATCACAAGTGTAGAGGCAGATTAGATTCTAAATGGATTAAAGCTAATTCTATGGATCTATAAATAGGGAAAACCATATGCATATTTTTTCTAAGATAAGAGAAGAAGACTTCTTAGTTCTTTCTACTACTTCTTTGCTGATTATTATTTTTCATTCAGAAGAATTATAATAATCACTGCATGGAATAAAGATTTCTACATACTTCCTTCAATTTCAGGTATTTATCTGTGTTTATAAGTTTCAAGATTCTTGAATCAATGCGTGTGTTAATCGAGTTAAAATCAGTTAACCCACATCAAGATTTGAGTTTTTTAATTTTTTTTTATTTCAAGATTCATGATCAATGCGTGTGTGTATACATGTGTTCTTGATTTCATGCCAATCTTGTGGGGAGAAAAAGAGGGTTTTTGACGTGAATTTTCGGGAAGAAGTTACACAGCGGAAAATTTGGGGGTGGGGGTATTATAGTAATTTCACTGTAGGAACCCTTTATAGTCATGCAAATTCAACATTGGCTTCACAAACAGGGGTTTAGCCAGCAATTGAGACACGTATGTTTTTGTTCAGATTGCAGAATTCTATTTTGGGGTTTTAAAAGATAAAATTGTAGACTTTTCTTGAATATTTGTTTTCTTGATTTTGCCTTCTTTATTCAAATAACTATCTTGAAACAATGGTCTCTTTGGAAACAGTCTCTCTGTCCTTCCAACAGTGTTAAAGTTTGCCGACATCCCACCCTTCAATCCCAGACCAATATTTTTTGTTACGGGTGAGATTTACTGGGTACGGTTTTATTCGCGAAACTATATTTTTTCAAACCCATGACACAGAATCTTGATCAAAGTTGCTCAAGTACACCCTTTATTATGTTCTTTAATCTTTATCACTAAAGTTTTGTTTTTTAAAAGTTTTAAGAAATACCCACCTGAATATAGCTTTTATCTTTTTGGTTAAATTGGATTCGGTGTTACTTTGATGTTGTTTGACCTTTTCACAGCATACCCAAGTTAGGTTTACAACCTAATCAGTAGCAAGTTAGATTCTAGTACAAAATTCAAAATTGGTTACTTTGTCAACAATATGGGTCATGGTTGTTAACAGTCAACTGAATTTAGTCTTGGCTATAGACTTTTAAGACTGGTGGCCGGTGTTGACCGAGTATGGGCTTGTGTTGATAGGGTATGGGTCTACTGGCGGACCCAAGATTTTTTTTCCACGGGGGCTTAACCAAACCAAGATTTTATGGGGGGCGATCAGTATTTCTTTTTGGTAAAAATAACACTATTTTTTTCATGAGGTTTGTTAGTGGGTCCGCCGCTAATGGGTCCGGCCGATACGGGCCTACTCCGAAAAGGTAACTTAGGTTGGTTGGTAAGACTCACAAGGATGGTGGTGACCCATGAACCCAATATGGATCTTGTTCTCAAGTGTGGGCCTACATGATCTATTATTATTCTATTGGAAATCTTGATTACTTGTTTTTGTTTATTTGGAATTTGAAGCTTAAATTCTGATTTTCAAAAATTGTAATTTTTGTGAATGCAGGCCAGATTTCTGTGACTTGAAAGTTCTTGTTCAAAGCAGTTAAAAATGGCCTCAAACTCCTCATGCAAACCCCCTATGAAAGCTACCTCAGAAGGGGTGTTTCAAGGAAACAACCCTCTTGATTTCGCACTCCCTCTTGTGATCGTACAAATATGTTTGGTTCTCGTGCTCACTCGCGTTCTCGCCTACCTTTTGAAACCGTTACGACAGCCTCGAGTCATTGCCGAAATCATTGTAAGTTTTTTATCATCATTTTTTAGAATCTTTTTTAGTTTATGCAAACAAGATTCATGAGTTCATGCACAAGCATTAGATTTGACTTATTGATCATTATTATTATATACTTCAATCACCATCTTTGTGGGAAAATGTTACTTTTGACACGTTCCCTTGAGTAAAATATACCAATAATGCAAAAGACACAAAGACATATAATAAAAATAATAAAAGAAAGGGACATCAACTGTGTTGTGTCTTTTATTGCTACATTGTCAAAACAACTTCCACGTGATGTATTGATACATGTATACATTTTGTAGACAAAAACTTATACTAAAACATTTAAATGTTTGCGGGTCAACTCAACCTGATATAATAATATGTTGTAACTGGTAAAAAAAAAAAAGTAACCCGTTACCCTTTATTTAACTCGCTCATGTGCAATATATGTGACTTAACGTCGGATGGTAATTTTGTTTATCAGGGTGGAATTTTACTGGGTCCGTCTGCTCTAGGGCGAAACACAAACTACCTACACGCGGTTTTTCCTAAAAGGAGTCTACCGGTTTTGGACACGTTAGCCAATATCGGGCTTTTGTTCTTTCTGTTCCTGGTGGGGCTCGAGCTCGACTTAAAGTCTCTTAGACGGACCGGGAAGAAAGCTCTATCTATAGCGATGGCGGGAATCTCGCTCCCTTTCGTGTTAGGAATCGGTGTTTCCTTTGTCCTCCGTGGGGCAGTCAACGAAGGGGTCAACCCAGGCCCGTTTATCGTGTTCATGGGTGTCGCGATGTCCATCACTGCTTTCCCTGTACTAGCGCGTATCCTAGCGGAACTCAAGCTTTTAACCACGGATGTCGGTAAGATGGCCATGTCAGCAGCCGCGGTTAACGACATAGCGGCTTGGATATTACTCGCACTAGCCGTAGCACTTTCGGGCACCGGCCGGTCTCCAATAGTGGCTCTATGGGTTTTCTTGAGTGGTTCGGCTTTCATCGTGTTATGTTCATTTGTCGTCCCGCCAGTTTTCAAGTGGATGGCTCGTAGGTGCCCGGAAGGTGAGCCCGTGGACGAGCTATACGTTTGCGCCACTTTAGGGGTGGTTTTGGCAGCGGGTTTCGTGACCGATACTATCGGGATTCATGCGCTTTTCGGGGCTTTTGTCGTGGGTGTTCTTATTCCGAAAGAAGGCGCTTTCGCAGGGGCGTTGGTCGAAAAAGTTGAGGATCTTGTTTCGGGACTGTTTCTACCACTTTACTTTGTGTCAAGCGGTTTAAAAACCGATGTGGCATCGATCAAAGGGGCCGAATCTTGGGGCTTACTCGTGTTGGTCATTTGCGCCGCTTGTTTCGGGAAGATCGCTGGCACTGTCGGGGTTTCGATGATGTGTAAAATACCCTTTAGTGAGGCTCTTGCTCTTGGTCTCCTGATGAACACTAAAGGATTGGTTGAACTCATTGTTCTTAACATTGGAAAAGACCGTGGGGTACGTAATCTTTGTTATTTGTTACATTCTTATAAGATATAATGTTTATTATTTGTTACATTCTTATAAGATATGATGTTTATTATTTGTTACACTGTTACATTCAGGTGCTAAATGATCAAACATTTGCTATATTGGTTTTGATGGCTCTTGTGACTACATTCATCACGACACCTTCAGTGATCGCGGTGTATAAGCCCGCGAAAAAGCTAGCAAAATCGGAATACAAACACCGAACGATTTACAGGAAGGGGTTTGCAACGAGCCCGTTTCGTATGTTCTTCACTTTCCACGGGATCCGAAACCTACCAACAATGATTAATCTGATCGAAGTCTCACGTGGGACTGGAAAGAAGGAGATGCTTACGGTTCACGCTATGCACCTCATGGAGCTCAGCGAGCGGTCTTCCGCTATGCTCATGGTTCACAAGGCTAGGAAAAACGGGTCCCCGTTTTGGAAGAAAGATCCGCAGGCCGGTTCTGACCAGATCGTGGTTGCGTTTGAGACGTTTCAGCAGCTGAGTAAGGTCTCGATCCGGCCCACAACCGCCATTTCGGCTTTATCGAGTATGCATGAAGATATCTGTAACGGGGCCGAGAGTAAGAAGGCGACCATGATCATCCTCCCGTTTCATAAGCATCTGCGGCTCGATGGTCATCTCGAGGTGACCCGAGCTGAATATAGGCATGTTAACCGAAAGGTTTTGGAACACGCACCGTGTTCGGTTAGTATCTTAGTGGACCGCGGGTTTGGTGGGAGTTCACATGTTTCCGCGAGTAACGTTGACTCGCTGGTGACAGTTTTGTTCTTTGGTGGTCATGATGACCACGAGGCTTTAGCTTACGGAGCCCGTATGGCAGAGCACCCGGGGATCAACTTAGTGGTGGTCCGGTTCCTACTGGAGCGTGACGCGACCCACTCCGACTCGGTTACCGTCGATATCGATGAGTTTCCTAGCAGCGTCGAAGAAGCAATGTTGATGGATGACTACGTGATCGCGGAATGTAAGGAGAAGGTATTGAAAGACAGCAAGAACAAATATGTCGAGCGAGTGGTTAGGAGTTCCACCGAGGCGATCGAGGCGATTCGTGAACATAGCCGGTGTAACTTGGTTTTGGTCGGGAGGATGCCCGAAGGCGAGCTGGTGGCTTCGATGAGGAAAAGAAGCGAGTGCCCGGAGATGGGGCCCGTTGGGAACCTTTTGATCTCGCCGGAGATGAACGTAGGGGCGTCGGTGTTGGTGGTCCAGCAGTACCATACCACTCTTTCAATGCATTCTCTGGCTTCTTTGAAAGAGGATTCAACCACTGACCAAGGGGAATATGATTCCAATTAACATGTGCTTCAGCGGTCCGGTCTGCTGTTAAATGCAGACCGGACCGCTGTCTTCAAGTTGTATAAAATACAAATAAGGTGGGAGGACGGAATTGTGTTAACTGGTTACATTTGATGGCTTCATGATGATGAGTTTATGTTTTCTGAATCTTCAACTAGACTGTAATTATGCACGAAAAGTTGTATATATTATTATATTTGTGCTTTGCATAATTGCAACATGATATCCCCTTTTTTTTAAATTAAATCCTTAGCTTATAGAGATAAGATATGTTTCTTGTGTTGTATACTAAGATTGTACTAAATAACAAGTTGTGAAGTATTATAAGGTATAAATTAAATGTGTCAAAGAGGAGATAAGATATAAAAATATCATGTGCGGAGATCAATGATAAATCTCAAATGAATACCTTCAGTAGGTTCGAAACGTAAATAAAATAAACTTCTTATGATGGTGCATACGAAATTTAGAAAAACATTACGTTGAGGAAAAAAAAACTGAAAAGAAACGACAAGGAATAAAGAAAAAACCCTTAAACCTTTCTTAAATAGTAAAAAAAAAGGAAGTCGCTACAAATTAATTTATATGTTGCATTGTGACTTTTTCATATTGTCCCACAAATGACTAATGATTAACTGCCACTAACAACAAATGCTGAATTTTATAGAAAATCATATCGTTTTCAATCTTTTTAGATAGATCATCACATCAAGACTTTTAACATATATTATAGGAGCTAATTACTGTTTTCGACCTTATGGTTTGTCAAAAATCATTATTTCAGTCCATTAGTTTAAAAATTACGGTTTCAGTCCCTGTGGGTTCACTTTCGTAACCATTTCAATCCATTTATTCTGTAAGTACAGGGGCTGAAATGGTTACGAGGTGGACTGAAATGGTTACGAAAGTGAAACCACAGGGACTGAAATCGTAATTTTTAAACTAATGGATTGAAACAGTGATTTTTGGCAAACCACATGGACGATAATAGTAATTAACTTTATATTATAGGTTAAATTGGAATATCAATGTCGATTCGGTATTTTTAGTGTCTAGCTGAAAACTTTGATACAACATTAGCAACAACTGTGCCTAGTAAATTGCACAAAATAACAAAGCCATGCTTAGAGTGTGCGGAGGATGAGATGTAGACAAACAATAGCTTATTCCCCTCCATAATGAGGGTCAATATTGCTCTAACTGGTGGTGTCGTCACCCTCCGCTTCACATGCCCAAACCATCTCAGTCTCCTCTCTTTTATCTTATCTGATATATTAGTTACCCCTAACTTTTCCCTAAACATCATTTCTTATCTGATCTAATCTTGTGTGCCGGCACATCCACAGCACCATCATCACATCTGCTACCGTCATCCTATGCGCATGTGTCTTCTTCATAGCCTAACAGTATGGTCTCATATAACATAGTTAGTCGAACTGCAACCCTATAAAATTTCCCATTTAATTTTGGTTGAAAATTTGTGGTCGCACAATACTCTAGTGGCGGTCCTCCACCTACACCAGCCAGCTTGGATGCAATGAGTTACGTCATTATTTGTCTCCCTATATTTTGTACAAACAACCCTAAATACATAAACCTAGTAACACGTGCAACCACTTGACCGTCAATGATAATCTGAGTGTCCTTGCGATCACCGGCACTACTAAAATAATAGCAGCTGAGAACTTCGATGTATTCCTATAGTTTAAGGAAATTTTATGAGTATGTTGTGCTACCTTGAAGGGGTATGGTCCCAAAAAGCCGCGCAGACCATTCAGGTCGCGCGCTAGACCATACTCCTTACTCAATAAGCTGATTAATCCATAGACCTTGCGCGGGCTACTTAGGTAAAATCGGATCCCCGCGCAAGTCCCAAACAAGAGATAACATCAGTTCCACACTTCGTACCCTGAAAGAGAGTCCCCAACTACTATGCCTCGCGTCGGCTCCTTGTACATACTTTAAGAGTCGCGCGAGAGTCATGGCGCAAGAGCGTTCCAGGAAGTACCAAAGGTACGAGTGGCAGAAAAGCAAGCCAATCAGCATCCAGCAGACAGCACCTTATCGTGCTACACGATCCACGATTGTGCAGTTGGCAGAAGGTACACAAGGACGCTGTAACGACCCACACAAAAATGTCCTAAAACGCTCCGTAAGTAAAAACGCAAACCCGTAAAACCTTACTTTTCATAAAAATTCAAGAAAAACAAATTTTTCACTCAGTCGCGGGGCGCGACAGACTTAGAAAAGGTCTTCGCGGGGCGCGACAGACCTAGGGATTCCGGATAAGCATGAGGGACACGTGTCGTCCACGTGTCAAGACCACGCCATGACTCAGCAACCTTCAGACTGACCCAGACTACCTCGCGGGCCGCGAAGGAGAAGCTGATATGCTTCGCGGGCCGCGACTCAACCCTATTTCAGCCTATAAATAGCAACCGATGTTTTCATTTCAAATCGTTCAATTCTTTTCTTTCTCTTAGCCTATATTATAGCAAAGTAATAGCTCGGGAATAATACCCCTTAATCCCGAAACTCTGCCCGTTATTAGGGTAATAACTCTAATCACTGGTACGATACTTTATCCGATCCATTGAAACCGATCCAATGGATGTTTAAGTGTTGCCAATATTTGGCTATACTTTGTCATTCGTTGTGGGTTATGATCTCGTGATTATCGTTAAAGTTGAAATGAGTTAATACGCTAATACGAGTTCCATTGTATCTAGAAATTAGAATTCATAATCAGGAAGCTGCTAAACCAGAATACTTAATGGTTAAGTAAACTTAATGGTTAAGGAAACTTAATGGTTAAGGAAACTTAATGGTTAAGGAAACTTAATGGTTAAGGAAACTTAATGGACAATTGTAATCGCTCTTAATACTGTAAATTATAACAATGTGTCTTTTTGTACAAACTGAATGAACTCACCAGTATTTCCTGCTGACCAAATATTTTTAAAACGCGTTTCAGGTAATGACAGTAGATCGGAATAAGAGACGTGACACGGCACCAAAAAGACTTACAGAAGTGGCTTATTTTGTCAATTAAATTAAATCAAGAAAAGTTGTTTTATGTATTCGGGTTTATCCCATAAGTAAAGCTACCTTTGTGAAACGTGGGTTTATCCCCATCTATTTAATAAATAAAATCCGGTGTTTCAAAACTCTGTGTAACACCTCGTAATTTCATGTCCAATATAATATCGACACGTGTCATGAACTTTAAACGTGTAAAGGGTTACTGTAGAAGGACTAAAGTTGACAAACAAGGAAAGTATGTGAATATAAGGGTTCAAAATGTCAACAATGGATAAATATACTTTACAATAACCCTACATGATGTTTAAACCCTTAAACGAATGAATCATGGATCATACGAAGCTAATTGTGAAAGAAAGTGAGAGATTACAAACTACGGGGGATTAAATGTGTCAACATGTTTAAGGTATACCTCTGAGTGACCTTTTTGCAAACCCGAAGCCTTGAAACGATTGATTATGCTCACTAGAATGCATGATAAAAATTTCACCAAGTTTCGTTATCGTATGAGGAAGTTATGATAAAATTCGTATACGAGGGGTTAAAAGCGTCAACGTTGAAATTTAAGACTTTTCGGTGATAGTATGAATAACCGGGGACCTAACAAAGTTGGTTTATGACTTGGAGTCCTTAAAAGTCAAGTTTGGGGGTTACAAGTGCAAGAAAGCATGTTAAAATCAAGTTTGGGAGGACCAGGGGCCAAATGTGTCAGCTTTTAAAAGTTCTGGTGAGCTGGCCTGGTCCTTACGGACCGTATGACTAGGACCCATACGGTCCGTAAGCCATGCCCAGATACATAAACTTTGGACAGGTGTCTGTCGAGCCCGTTTAACCGACTTAAAACACTTGTTTGCAATACCATGTGCTGCACAAAAGGGTTTTTAGGCTCTAGGGACACTTGTAATCGATCAGGGATCCCCTTATAGGCTTGTTTGTCATGATCATGATGAATCAAAGGCACTATATAAAGACTTCATTGTTGCAACTTTGATCATTCATTCCAAACTTCACTCCTGAAGATTTCTGGAGCTCAAGGCCACTCCCTAAGCATCATTAGTCGTGCATTGGACCTTGGTAAGCTTCCTTGACCTTCCTTAATCGTGTTTTACCTAGTTAATTAGCTTAAAGTCAAACCGTCGTAATTAAGGTTTGACTTATCGATTAATCACTAATGGTCTGATGTTTAGCCAAATTAAAAGTAGTTATAAATTGGTATTTATGTGGATATTAAACCCTTAAAAGGGCACCCTCTGATTCCCGCTCTAACTAGGTCAAATGTCGGGTCAAACTTAATCCGAAAAAGTCAACAGAAACTTAATTTTCAATTTAACGCATAATTAGCAATGTAGGAGACGTGTAACCTGTTTTACCACTCATATAACTTGGTAATCAATGCAAGAACATGTCTAGGTATGTCCGACCCGACAATTTTCCGTTTAGGACCGGTTCGGAACGTAAAGTCGCATAAATTGACCACTGCTTTGACATTCCGTTCTGACCCGTATTAGCATGATTTAGAAATGCCTTAGAGCTTCATTAGGACCGGGTTACATGATAGAATAATCCTCTGTGGTTGGTTCGTTGACGGTCCGATTCATTTACACGTTTCCGTTAATCGCTTAATGTTGACCATAATGCCCTTTTGACCGTAAAACGAGAATTTTGGAAATGTGAGAGGACAATAATCTTTGCTACTGATTTATAAACATGTCCCTAAAATTTCATATCGGTTCGAGTTCTAGATTAGGAGTTATGCTCAATAGCGCACTTAAAAAGCTTTTTATTAATTAAACGGCGCAATTAGCATAAAGCCTATCTAAACCCAATTTTTGACACCAAACCTTTTACCCACTGATGTAATATAATATTTTGGGATTTTTGAAGATTTTTAATTATTTTTAAACTGATCACAACATAGGGTTATCGCCTTGATTCAGTTATTGCCAATTATACCCTTTCGCTTATAAAATGAGTTTTACATAACAATTTGATACCAGACCTTTGGCCACTGATTTTATATGATAAATGAAGTATTTTGAACTTTATAAACTGATCAGAAAACTCAGATTTCCGTTATAACCCGGAAATCGCTTAAAACGGCTTTTTACGCGTATTAAACACCTAGTATAGGTTAAAACCATTCTTGTCATATAAGACCAATCACCTACTGATATAACTTATTAAAATAAGTAATTTTACTGATTATTTCAGACCCGAACATCAGAGTTATAATTAATCTCTTTTATAACCTTTAAAATGACCAAAATACCCCTACGGGGCTTAAATTGAGATTAAACTCGTTTTGGACATAATGGAAGGTATCCTACTGATATCACAACATGATTAAAGCATATTAACTTAGGAAACCTGTTCATGACTCATTTGGTTACCCGTTATGCGATATTCGCGTCCGGTTCGGTTTATGTAACTAGTTTGCATAAATTGACCGAAACGGGTCAAACCTTATCATCTTTATCTCAAAATCCAGAATGTGTTTAGCTTACCCACATTATACAAGTCTTCAAACTTGTTGGGACTAAATCACATTCTAATCCGGTCTTCGCTGAATCTTGCGTTTTGAACCATATACCTTTCTTTAAAAACTAACCGGTCTAAGTTTAGGCTTAATCAAGACCCATTAGGAATCTAATAGGTTATTAAAACCTTTGTTCCAGATTAGGAGCCCAGTAAAAGCTACGTGCACTTGCTGTTGTGATTTATACTTTGCTCAGGTAAATACTTTTAACTTATTTTCCCTATACGGGCTTGGGGTACAGTATTATAATAATACCGCTTGGTCGGGTATGAAGTCGTACAATCAGATATTGATTAAAAAGATGCATAACCCGTTTTATTCTGTTTTGTTTGATGCAATGCCTTTGGGGGGTTAATGACCGTGTCCTGGATATCCTCGGCTCATTCGTTAGAAATGGCCACGACTTAAGCACGGGGTGTAGGCATACACATGACAACTACGTATGCAAAAAGGGTAGTCCACAAGAAGGGTATCTTCTTGTGGGTATTATACCAAGTGGTGTGTCTATTAATCTTGTTAAACCGGCTCTTCTAACCGGGTCCTAAATGGACGACAAACATGTAAAACTGTATACAAGTTTATTTTTAAATAATTATCCCAAGTTATAAAAGATATTTTTGTGCCATGTGCATTCAAACTAATTTTCTTAAACTCTTTTCAAAATGAGTCAGTTAATTGTATTTACCAGTGTAAACTGACGCATTTTCCCAAAAAGGTTAAGTGCAGGTACTATACGAAATAGGCTGGCTACTCCAGGCATCAATAATCAAGTCTTACAAGCTCTAGATCTTAAAGTCTGTTGAACAATGATCTTATTTATATTTTGATCCGCCTGTGAATCTTTACAGTTCGTTGTAATACTTTGATATTACTATTTATTCGGTTTGTAATGTGATTCATACCTTTTGCTTCCGCTGTGCATTTATAATTTGTGTTGTTTGACTATGATGATATCAACTACGTCACGATACTCCCCACCGGGCCCACCGGTAATACGTGGAAATATCGGGGTGTGACAGGTTGGTATCAGAGCCAACACTGAGTGAATTAAACACTAGCCTATGTGTTTAATCTCACTTACACAGTTGCACATTTTCGAGTCTAGACAAAGAACTTAGGACTAATCCTAATTGTTTTTAATCCTAACCTTGTCCTTTATATTTCTTTGTTGTTTCTTTCATATTGTTTGACAGGAATTATGCCACCGAGGTTCTGAAGAGGAGGACGAGGCAAGGGGCCAATCCACGCCCCCAACGATCACGAGGTCGGGCCTTCACACCGGCGAACTCCTTCTGCTACCATGAGTGCCGGTCCTCAAGGAGACTGGAGGATCTATTCGGAGCCCGCTAGGCGATCTACCTCGTTTAGCTCGACGCCTCCTTATCGTCACTCCTTTGGGCCGCAATCAGAGAATGAGCCTGAAGACTCACGCCACTCCTTCTTGCCATTACAGCGATCCCTTTCGCACCATTCCTTTGGCGACCCCACTCCTGTCTTCCAGGGCCGGTTCAACCCGGCAAACTATATCGAAGAACCAGTGGGTTTTAACCCACTAGGACCTGAAGACCATTTCCCCGAAGCTCAGGGAATGGATATAGATGAGGACACGGATCCTGCCGAACCACCTTCTGGGACACCTACTCACCCCATTGAGATTTCGGATGGGTCATCCTTCCATGGATCACCTTACCATGGCCCAGACAGCTACCAGGCAAGATTTAACCAGTATGAATGGTACTTTACACCCTCTCACCATTCATCGCCTCACCAGCAGCAGCAGCAGCAGCAGCAGGATCCCTCCGAGGATTCACGTTTCGTGGAAGTTACGCCACCGCCACCACCGCCGCCAGTACAGCTAGCACCTCCAGAACCACCGAGGCATAGAAGAACAGGTGCACGAATGTCCGTGCGAGAAAGGGGTTTTCACTTTAGTACACCCCAACACTCAAGTGGCAGTCACTATCCGCCACGGCATGAAGACCCACAAATGGGTGGGCCTTCAAACCCAGTTTCAGAGGTGAATTCTGCACCAGTTGCACCACCACCACCATTGGGATTTGGTAACCCGATTCCGACATACGCCGGTTCAACAGCTTATAATCCTTTTGAGCAGCCGGCTCACACTCACTACAACTATGCTGAAGCCGACCCATACCTCGTAGCAGCAAACTACAACGCCCTTCATCCTGAAGGACCATATGGAGCCCCCTGGGGAGTGGGATATCCAGCTCATGGGTATCAAATACCTGCTCGACCTCCGGTTCAGCACCAGCCATAGCCACCACGGTTTTCCCCACCGAAACAGGAGGAAATCCTCCACAAGCTAAACAGGGTGGAACGAGAATTTCAAGAAGAGCGTAGGAACAACCGTGGATTTCTCAAGGGCCTAGCAAGCTTGTTAAAAGGAAAGAAGAAGAGGGATCATTGAATCCCTATATGTATTGTTGTATTTCCTTATTTCAATCAAGTCCCTGTGTGGACATTTATCTATGTACTTGGTCCCTGCGTGGACTTGTCTTTCTTTAGTCCCTGCGTGGACTTGTCTTTCCTTAGTCCCTGCAAGGACTTGTCTTTTTAGTCCCTGCGTGGAC
The DNA here is from genome assembly GCA_030545235.1 of Helianthus tuberosus. NCBI lineage: Eukaryota > Viridiplantae > Streptophyta > Magnoliopsida > Asterales > Asteraceae > Helianthus > Helianthus tuberosus. The sequence goes on along the minus strand of CM060386.1, from coordinate 9,094,239 downwards.
ATCTATCTTAGTAATCAGTCCCTGCGAGGACTTGTATTATCAGTTTAGCCCCTGTGTGGGCAAGTTATTTCTGTTAAAAGTCCCGTTTAGGGCAGTATGTACTCCTTTTAATGTTTAATGGAATGTTAAATTTAAAAATTTCATTTTTGTTATTTTACGCATAAATATATTATACATAAAATAAATAAATCAAAAATCATTCCTCTTAAAGTAATCTGCCTATTTAAATATTAAATAAGAATCTTAAAGGTATAACCTAGCCTGCATGTCATTATAAGACTTGGCCAAGATGGTAAGACCTGTTTAAAAAGATTCAAATCCTTGTTAACATCTGAAAACATGTTAACACTCCTGGCAGACGTGATTCGTTAAAATCACACACGTCATTCTTATAATAGGATTCTTCAAAAGATTCATATCCTAACCTGACGATCTATAAATCATGGGTTTAAATCATCAGTTAAGATGATCACATATTAAACATCCATTGGTGATGTAGTACCTACGGGCCATAATAAATGTCAAATAAGACAAAAGACAATTGTAGTCTACGACTCCCTGTCAGATAAAGGTAAAGAACTATGTTCAAACCTTAATGCCTTGATTCTCTGAAATCATGGCTTATGATTTAGAATGTCCTTGTGACTAGGCCTTTTGTGCCACTAATAATACTGTTATTGTTTTATAATTAGGATAAGTTATAATAAAAATCCTAAATAAATATGATTAACAAATTAACCAAATATGGTGTGTGTTTACCATGGTTGATGAATTGCCATAAAAGACAATTCCATAATAAACTCCCAAATAAATTACTGTCAATATCTTATGTAACAGTTCAAACTACATGGCTGACTCGGATGAGATCAACAGTCACCCAAGGGAGGATCATGATAATACCCGAATTAACATAGCGGGTGCAGAACTGCAAGCATTAATAGACAATGCTGTTACAAAAGCTATAGAGCGGCAGTATAATGAATCTAACGGGACTCGAAGTAGGACCCTATCCGCACAGCATTCCAAGCCTAAGACGCATTCAGAGGCTCACAACAAGCCGCCCTCTAAGAAAGATGAGCCAAAGAAAGATGAAGATCAACATTCCTCAAACCAAAACAGTGTTCCATCCAAGAGGATAGTATTTGATGATAAACCACGTACCAAGTCCTGTACTTATAAGTACTTTGTTTCCTGCAAAACCCGGGATTTCACTGGGGAGAAGGGGGCAATTGACTGTATGACTTGGTTAGATGAAATGGACACCGTGGTCGATATCAGCGGTTGTGCTGAAAGGGATGTAGTGAAGTATGTATCTGTAACACCCTAGTTATTAATTTGAAGGTTATCTTATAAATATCGATAACAACCATGTAATTACTATTAAGTATTCTAGAAAATACGAGTAATTTTAAAAATTTTACAAAAGTTATCCGAATAGTTTAATGTAAACAACTTCGCCATTTAAAAGTGGCGATATAATCATGTGCGGAAGCTTGTGTTTTGAGCGTGTTCGGTTCCTCATCGAGCTTGATCTTCATCCGGGCACTCTTAGCAATCACCTATGATCAAAACCAACTTAAAAGTTAGTTTTGATAGTCAAATATGAAGTTCAAACAAGTATGGGGGTTAAACATGACAAAATAACAATTTTTTTCCGAGCTTGGGGCGTCGCGCGACGCGACGGGGGCTCGCGCTACGCGAGGCCCCTGTTTTCACAGAATGTTTGTTGCTGGTGCTGCAGATTCCCAGCACGTCCTGATTTCACGGAAACGGCCATAACTTCTTCGTTATTGATCCGTTTTACCCGATTCTTTTTCCTACGCGTCCGTAATTTAATTCTCCATCTTATGGAGTTAAAATCCAACATCTTTCATAATAAAATTTCAGAGTTTAACTCTTCGGCTTATTACCTTTTTTACCATCTTTTGACCCGTTTGTGATTTCATCTAACAAACTTGCTTGTAGCCCTTGCTTCTTTTGTAAACGTAATGTTATGATTATTTCTTATTATATAAGATTCAAATCACGGATTATTACACATTTTTAACCCGTTTCGCTAATTCTTCTATTTTTTGACCCGTTAAGGGTATTTGAGCGCTTTCGAGCCTAAAATCGCTTTCGATTACTTCTAGCATTTCATCACTACATTTCTTATCCTATAATCTCCCACCACAACTGTATTTATGGTGGGCTTAATGTGGTGATCTATATAAACCAAATTTTACCTCTCGAATCATTATTTTACAGCAAAACTCAAAAAGTGCCATTTGACTAATATAATACATCTTTCAGTTTCTATACTTATTCTAAGTATTTGGTTAATCATAAAACTTGTTTCCAAACAATCTTTAAAGGTTGTTTGTTCGAATTAGCTAACAAGGGCGTTTTGGTCACAATTAATACTTCATTTTTACGATAAAGGACTTCCATTAATATTTGACCAAATTGCACTTCTTACTACAACTTATTTGTGCGTACCTGGCTCGGATCAACGTAAAGACCCGTTTATACCTCGCATTTATTAACCAATATTCTATAGCGTCGCAATTATCCCAGAATTGCTAATCGTTCCTGTTTACATATGACTTGACAACCAAGATTAGTCATTATTGTCAAATGGTGTCATCATCACCATTTGACCCGTTTGGCTCATATGACCAAACATTTACATATGTAGTAAAACGAGGTTTTCAATTTCAAATTTACACATCCGGCCCATGTCGGATGTTACCACTTGACCCCTCCTTTTCTCTTTAACTCATTTCTTACAAATTTGACCCGTTCGGCTTACGCCATGGGTGCCCTTTTTATTGTCAATTTACATTAGTCGACACTTGACTAAATTTCCATTTTTACCCTTTTTCTCAATATTAGATTACACTACGTGGTAATCTTATCAAAACTCATAATCTCTTAGTCATTACATGACCGATTTACCGATTTATCATTTTTACCATAAACCATGGTTTTTATCATCTTTATATGTTCCGACTCGTACCAATCGCGTCGGAAACCATATTTTCATTATTATCGTTATCGCATTTATTACTTGTAAAGTAAACAAGTATTCTACAAAGTGTGTAAGTTTCACTTACCTTTCATCCGAATTACGCTTTCCTTTTCATTCTTGATTTGTTCGACCCGCTTTCTCCTCAAGCTTTCACCTAGCTTGTTAATCGTCAAACTATCATTGCAAATTGTAAGATGGTTAGATTAGTCATAATTATTCACGACTATTCCATCTCACTTATTTCATACGTCGAAACTACTATTCGACTTCATGATTAGTTAACTTAGCTTATTAAAGTTAACCACTTTAAATCACAAGGTTCTCAACATTGAGTCTAAATCAACATTATATTTAGAACCCTTCTCACTTCATATTACGCGTATTCACCATAACATTCAAATGCGCGTTTTCACTCTAATTTCAACACTTTAGTTTTCACTTAGGCATTTTAACAAACACCTAATGTGCATACATTTTTACACATTTACAACTAGTTCATAACTAGTTATTTTTACCAAGATTAACATCAAAATTCATCACTATCACTTATGATCAAATACTCAAACTTGCAAATTGTTTAAGTATTTCCCGATTACTAACATGCATGATGATCCTAATCACAATCATATCATCAAATTCATCATATGATTAAAACCCACTTAACCTAGTGTGGTAAATCACCAAATTCATCAATCTATAGCATGTTATGTATGATTTTCACTTAGGGTTTCCTTCCTAAGCAAGTATACATCACTAATCTAGCCATAGCCTCTCTAATTCATGCCTAATTCGCGATTAGGATGATTATCAAAATTTTACATCTTCACGAATGTTAGAAATTCGACATACCTTACGATCCCCTTGACTCGGTGACCGTTTCTATGTGTTCAAATCCGAATTTGGCCCTTGTTTGATCCTCCAATTTGAAGAATTTGTTGAGTTTAGGGTTAGCTCCCATGGAGCTTGTCTCCTGTTCTTTCTCACGCACACACACACACACTCTAGTGTGTGTGTTTGTGTTTTATTTTTAAGTTTATAAGTTTAGTTTCAAGTTACCCGGTTTTGGTCCCTCTTGTTTGGTTAGTTATTAATTAGGTCACAACCTAATTATTTTCAACAATACTCTCACTTATTAACTAGGTTTAATATTCCTAGTTAACTTAACGGGTTCGGGAATATTTATGACTAAGTTTATTTTAGGTCCCGTTAGCTCGGGCCTTTTATCCATTTTATTTCCTTAAAGCTTTTATTCACTTTTATTTATTATTAGGATTAATTATTTAAATCCTAATATTCCACCGGGTAAATTTTACCACTTACGGTACTTTTACCCGTCTTTTAGTATTAACGGGGTTTAATTACTAAACCCGTTTTCGGGGTGTTACAAGTCTACCCCCTTAAAGAGGTTTCGTCCTCGAAACCTTTTCTTACATAATTCATTGAGTTTAAACTCAATGTATTTGATCCGAGATATCATTTAAACATTACTTATACTTTTAACCAATTATTAGTATTACCAGATAAGCATGGTAACATCTTTTGGTCACTAATTGTCTACGTATCTCATATGACTTAGTGCAACTTAAAATAACGTAATCTCGTTATTTCCACTAGTTTAGTTAACTTAGCGATATCCATCGCTTTCGTATACTATCGAATTCCTTATGAATCCGTTATTTTGACTCGTTTAAAGGCCTTTAGTGAAATCTTTTCACTTTTAGCAGCAATTTCTTTTATCTTCAAATTTATTTATTCGGTTCAGTCATACCGAACCTACGGCTTACAAGCAGACCATATTTATTTAAATGACCTTGACCGGTCTCACTATTTAGACTCATTAGTCCAGTTACTTTTTACCTCTTGCTTGGTTATAATGTGATTCTACTTCACATTACATTTCTTGACCGTGATTCTGTTACATCATGTTTAATTTATATCAAAATTTCCTTTCCGAAATATCACTTTTTGAATATAACGTCTTGCGCCTATCGGTGTCAAGACTTGAACCTTTCATGCTTACTATTCAAATTCCTATCAGAATTTATATTTGTAAAAACGTTATTTCTTACTAAAACCGAAGTTTTAGTTTTAGGATCTTTTCCTTAACTTGTGTCAATTATCCATACCGGGATATTGACAGTCCTTAATTTAATCTTTTACAGTCTTAGTTTTATGCGGGAATCCTTAACTGATTCCCTCGCTTTATCTAATTTAACCCGTAGGTTTATTCACTTAGCCTCATGGGCTATTTTGATTAGACTTCCACCTCCCTAGGGCGAAATCCTTATAATTTCTTTCTAATCATGACCCGTGGGTCGTTTTAGTCTCATAGACCTTTCATAATCTCTTCGCTTTAACCCATTCAATTAACTTAAATACTAACTTTACCCCCCCCCCCCGTTATCTTTTACGCGGGGAATTATAACTAGTTTTTTCTTGTTTCACACTATTACCCGTAGGTTATGATGATCCCGTACATCAGTCTGTTTACTCGTGTCTTTATTAAAAATATATATTGGGTGTCAAAGCACTCTTTTTATGTTTGAAAACCATTTGTCTTCACGCTTGTAATCCCTTAGCTTTTGACTGTAGTTCGTATCTACAATCGTTTTCTTTCGGATAATTCTTCCGACTTTATGACTTCTCATGTTAATTAAGCATTATACTTTAATCAACCAGTTCAACCTCAAGATAGTTGAATATTATTATCAAAATTTCTGTTTACGAAATTTTATGGTCTTTTAGTCGTAACTCATCATCCGAGTCTTTTGACTTTAAATTCATGTTCCCGTTTCTCGGTTTACGCATGTGTTTAAATCCTTACCCATCAACCGGGTACTTTACCGAAGTCATTATTAGAACAACCCTCCCGGTATGCATTAAGACTTCGCTTCACCTTTACATTTCGACTTTTTCCTCGAGTTTGACGTTTTACAAAAACGACCCGTTAAGGGACATATTTGCATTTTTCCGGGTTCGAGTGTAAGTACACTCCATCCCAATACTTGTCTAAATCATTTTACATACTTGCGTTTTCTGGGTTCGAGTGTAAGTACACTCCCTCCCAATACTTGTCTAAATCATTTTACATGCTTGCGTTTTCTGGGTTCGAGTGTAAGTACACTCCCTCCCAATACTTGTCTAAATCAATTTTCATGCTTGCGTTTTCTGGGTTCGAGTGTAAGTACACTCCCTCCCAATACTTGTCTAAATAAATTTTCATGCTTGCGTTTTCTGGGTTCGAGTGTAAGTACACTCCCTCCCAATACTTGTCTAAATAAATTTTCATGCTTCTTTGTCCCTTCACTCAGGCTCATTATCCTGATGTAATACGCTTCCGTCCCCGGTTGTGCGTTTACATTATTATCAAATATTTTGCTTATCTGATTCATTTGGGTACTTTTAAGTTAGTCCCATTCACCCCGTCCTTACTACATCGGATGTAAACGTGTCCGCCATAAGAAGTTCATGGTATCATATGCCACTACTTACTTGGCCAGAGTAAGCGATTAACACATGACACACATGATCTTTTTATAGTTTTCACATCACACCCTATGTAAGTAACGCCTCTATTTGTTTCTCTTGGAAACAATATCCCGAATACAATTTCTATTCGGGTTTTTCCAAGTTTTTTTTTTATCTACCTATGCAACTTTTAATTTCTAGTTATTTGTTGCATGTTACTATTTGTGCGATTATTTAAAATGTGCACCTGGTAATGTTTGCCCCGACGGGCGTTCTTTGCCATTAACCTTGTTCACGGTCGTTACGCGATTTAGTCCTCGGTGAGCATGCTCCTCTTGTCATGCTTCGGACCGTTCCATCATCGTATCCACAATTCCTTTGACTCTCGTCGTCTTCAAACGCGAGTGTCCTTCAATTAAAACATTCGCAAAATTTTGTAACGTCAACTTCAATAATCGCCCGTATTATAATACAAGGCTTTTTCTACTATACACGTCAACGCGCGTATTTTCGTCTACTATATCAATCATTTTAATTGGGGTAACGTGTATCACACGATAACCCTATGTGTTGTTTACAACGCCTTAGCATGCTAAACTATTAACATACATGTACTTACCGGATTTGCGATCAAGCCTCGAACCGAACACATTTCTTTGTCAAGAGCATAAGGTTTAAGTCCAAGCATGGTTCCTCCCCACCATACTCGAATCTCTTAAACCAAGGCTCTGATACCAACTTGTAACACCCTAGTTATTAATTTGAAGGTTATCTTATAAATATCGATAACAACCATGTAATTACTATTAAGTATTCTAGAAAATACGAGTAATTTTAAAAATTTTACAAAAGTTATCCGAATAGTTTAATGTAAACAACTTCTCCATTTAAAAGTGGCGATATAATCATGTGCGGAAGCTTGTGTTTTGAGCGTGTTCGGTTCCTCATCGAGCTTGATCTTCATCTGGGCACTCTTAGCAATCACCTATGATCAAAACCAACTTAAAAGTTAGTTTTGATAGTCAAATATGAAGTTCAAACAAGTATGGGGGTTAAACATGACAAAATAACAAATTTTTTCCGAGCTTGGGGCGTCGCGCGACGCGACGGGGGCTCGCGCTACGCGAGGCCCCTGTTTTCACAGAATGTTTGTTGCTGGTGCTGCAGATTCCCAGCACGTCCTGATTTCACGGAAACGGCCATAACTTCTTCGTTATTGATCCGTTTTACCCGATTCTTTTTCCTACGCGTCCGTAATTTAATTCTCCATCTTATGGAGTTAAAATCCAACATCTTTCATAATAAAATTTCAGAGTTTAACTCTTCGGCTTATTACCCTTTTTACCATCTTTTGACCCGTTTGTGATTTCATCTAACAAACTTGCTTGTAGCCCTTGCTTCTTTTGTAAACGTAATGTTATGATTATTTCTTATTATATAAGATTCAAATCACGGATTATTACACATTTTTAACCCGTTTCGCTAATTCTTCTATTTTTTGACCCGTTAAGGGTATTTGAGCGCTTTCGAGCCTAAAATCGCTTTCGATTACTTCTAGCATTTCATCACTACATTTCTTATCCTATAATCTCCCACCACAACTGTATTTATGGTGGGCTTAATGTGGTGATCTATATAAACCAAATTTTACCTCTCGAATCATTATTTTACGGCAAAACTCAAAAAGTGCCATTTGACTAATATAATACATCTTTCAGTTTCTATACTTATTCTAAGTATTTGCTTAATCATAAAACTTGTTTCCAAACAATCTTTAAAGGTTGTTTGTTCGAATTAGCTAACAAGGGCGTTTTGGTCACAATTAATCCTTCATTTTTACGATAAAGGACTTCCATTAATATTTGACCAAATTGCACTTCTTACTACAACTTATTTGTGCGTACCTGGCTCGGATCAACGTAAAGACCCGTTTATACCTCGCATTTATTAACCAATATTCTATAGCGTCGCAATTATCCCAGAATTGCTAATCGTTCCTGTTTACATATGACTTGACAACCAAGATTAGTCATTATTGTCAAATGGTGTCATCATCACCATTTGACCCGTTTGGCTCATATGACCAAACATTTACATATGTAGTAAAACGAGGTTTTCAATTTCAAATTTACACATCCGGCCCATGTCGGATGTTACCACTTGACCCCTCCTTTTCTCTTTAACTCATTTCTTACAAATTTGACCCGTTCGGCTTACGCCATGGGTGCCCTTTTTATTGTCAATTTACATTAGTCGACACTTGACTAAATTTCCATTTTTACCCTTTTTCTCAATATTAGATTACACTACGTGGTAATCTTATCAAAACTCATAATCTCTTAGTCATTACATGACCGATTTACCGATTTATCATTTTTACCATAAACCATGGTTTTTATCATCTTTATATGTTCCGACTCGTACCAATCGCGTCGGAAACCATATTTTCATTATTATCGTTATCGCATTTATTACTTGTAAAGTAAACAAGTATTCTACAAAGTGTGTAAGTTTCACTTACCTTTCATCCGAATTACGCTTTCCTTTTCATTCTTGATTTGTTCGACCCGCTTTCTCCTCAAGCTTTCACCTAGCTTGTTAATCGTCAAACTATCATTGCAAATTGTAAGATGGTTAGATTAGTCATAATTATTCACGACTATTCCATCTCACTTATTTCATACGTCGAAACTACTATTCGACTTCATGATTAGTTAACTTAGCTTATTAAAGTTAACCACTTTAAATCACAAGGTTCTCAACATTGAGTCTAAATCAACATTATATTTAGAACCCTTCTCACTTCATATTACGCGTATTCACCATAACATTCAAATGCGCGTTTTCACTCTAATTTCAACACTTTAGTTTTCACTTAGGCATTTTAACAAACACCTAATGTGCATACATTTTTACACATTTACAACTAGTTCATAACTAGTTATTTTTACCAAGATTAACATCAAAATTCATCACTATCACTTATGATCAAATACTCAAACTTGCAAATTGTTTAAGTATTTCCCGATTACTAACATGCATGATGATCCTAATCACAATCATATCATCAAATTCATCATATGATTAAAACCCACTTAACCTAGTGTGGTAAATCACCAAATTCATCAATCTATAGCATGTTATGTATGATTTTCACTTAGGGTTTCCTTCCTAAGCAAGTATACATCACTAATCTAGCCATAGCCTCTCTAATTCATGCCTAATTCGCGATTAGGATGATTATCAAAATTTTACATCTTCACGAATGTTAGAAATTCGACATACCTTACGATCCCCTTGACTCGGTGACCGTTTCTATGTGTTCAAATCCGAATTTGGCCCTTGTTTGATCCTCCAATTTGAAGAATTTGTTGAGTTTAGGGTTAGCTCCCATGGAGCTTGTCTCCTGTTCTTTCTCACGCACACACACACACACACTCTAGTGTGTGTGTTTGTGTTTTATTTTTAAGTTTATAAGTTTAGTTTCAAGTTACCCGGTTTTGGTCCCTCTTGTTTGGTTAGTTATTAATTAGGTCACAACCTAATTATTTTCAACAATACTCTCACTTATTAACTAGGTTTAATATTCCTAGTTAACTTAACGGGTTCGGGAATATTTATGACTAAGTTTATTTTAGGTCCCGTTAGCTCGGGCCTTTTATCCATTTTATTTCCTTAAAGCTTTTATTCACTTTTATTTATTATTAGGATTAATTATTTAAATCCTAATATTCCACCGGGTAAATTTTACCACTTACGGTACTTTTACCCGTCTTTTAGTATTAACGGGGTTTAATTACTAAACCCGTTTTCGGGGTGTTACAGTATCCCAATCATTCAAGGGAGAGGCATTAGCATAGTGGAAGTCTCTCATTCAATCGGCTGGAAAGATCCCACTCTACAATCTGACATGGGATCAGTTTGTTGCTCTTATTAAGGAGAATTACTGCCCTCAGCATGAGGTTGAAAGAATTGAGTCAAATTTCTTATCGTTGGTTATGAAAAACCTAGATTGCCAAGCTTATCTTACAAGCTTCAACACAATGTCAAGATTGGTTCCTTACCTTGTGACACCAGAACCCAAAAGGATTGCTCGCTTCATTGGGGGTTTAGCCCCAGAAATCAAAGCCAGTGTTAAGGCTTCCAGACCTGCTACTTTTAGATCAGCAGCTGATCTATCTTTGTCTCTTACCTTAGATGCGGTTAGGTTGAGATCGCTAAAGAATTCTGAAGAAGGTAAGAGAAAGCGCGAGGATGATAACTCACGTCGTTCAGACAAGAAACACAAAGGGAACCATGAGAACAAGAAGAGTACGGGGTTCAACAAAGGTAACCAACAGTCGGGTGAGAAACCCAGATGCAAAGTTTGCCAGAAACATCACTTTGGAAAGTGTAGATTGGAATCGAACTCGCAGACCCAATCAAGGACTTTTGCATGTGGGATAGCAAGTCCAAGGAACACAAGACGATAGAGTGCAAGAAGATAAAGGATGCGACATGCTATAACTGTAACGAGAAGGGGCACATTAAGTCGAACTGCCCAAAATATGCCAAGAAACCAAAAGAAGGTAAAAAGACCAACGCTAGGGTCTTCAGAATGGATGCTAAAGAGGCAGTGCAGGATGATAACGTGATAACAGGTACCTTTCTTATAAATGATGTTTATGCGAGGGTATTGTTTGACTCAGGGGCGGATAAGTCATTTGTAGATAATAAGTTTTGTAAGTTGCTGAATTTACCTGTTAAAACCCTAAGTGTGAAATATGAGGTGGAATTAGCTGATGGTACCTTAGAAACCGCCTCAACCGTGTTAGATGGATGCTTCATATCCATTAGGACCCACTCTTTTCCGTTATCCTTACTTCCTTTGAAGTTAGCTAGTTTCGATATAGTAATAGGCATAGATTGCTTGTCTCGCAACCAAGCCCAAATCGTTTGTGCTAAGAAGCAAGTAGTTGTCAAAACTCCTCGTGGCGAGCCTTTGACAATCCAAGGAGATACTAAGTACGGAATGCCTGAGCAAGTGTCCATGCTCAAAGCATCAAAGTGTTTGACAAAGGGTTGTGTTATCTACATGGCGCAAGTAACTATTGATGAACTAAAGCCTAAGATCGAAGACATACCTATTATCTCTGAATATCCAGGAGTATTCCCTGAAGAACTACCTGGTTTACCCCCAGATAGGCAAGTGGAGTTCAGGATTGACATTATTCCTGGAGCAGCACCTGTTGCAAGAGCGCCTTACAGGTTGGCACCAACAGAGATGAAGGAATTGAGGACACAACTAGATGATTTGCTAGCCAAGGGTTTTATTAGACCTAGTTCGTCTCCGTGGGGAGCGCCAATCTTGTTTGTCAAGAAGAAGGATGGATCGATGCGTCTATGCATCGATTATCGTGAACTTAACAAAGTTACTATCAAGAATCGGTATCCATTGCCCAGGATCGACGACTTGTTCGATCAACTTCAAGGAGCGAGTTACTTTTCCAAGATCGACTTAAGGTCAGGATATCATCAACTGAAGGTCAAAGATGAAGATGTACATAAGACTGCATTTAGGACTCGTTATGGTCATTACGAGTTCTTAGTAATGCCTTTTGGACTCACTAATGCACCAGCCGCATTCATGGATCTCATGAACCGCGTCTGCAAGCCCTACATGGATAAATTTGTCATCGTCTTCATCGATTATATTCTTATTTACTCGAAGAGTCAAGCTGACCATGAGAAGCATCTCCATTGCATTCTGAAATTGCTTCATCGAGAAAAGCTCTACGCCAAATTCTCTAAGTGTGAATTTTGGCTTCGTGAAGTCCAATTTCTTGGACATGTGGTTAGTGAACGCGGAATCCAAGTAGATCCCGCTAAGGTTGAAGCTGTCATGAATTGGCAAGAGCCGAAGACGCCCACAGATATTCGCAGCTTCTTGGGATTGGCAGGATATTACAGGCGTTTTATTGAAAAATTTTCAAGGATTGCTGCACCCCTAACTTCTTTGACTAGAAAGAATATTAAGTTCGACTGGGGACCGAAGCAACAAGAATCCTTTGACATCCTTAAGCAGAAGCTAAGCAATGCACCCGTGTTGACATTGCCTGAAGGGACTGAAGAATTTGTAGTATAATGTGATGCGTCACACACCGTTATGGGGTGTGTGCTTATGCAAAAAGGCAAGGTTATTGCCTATGCTTCTCGACAGTTAAAGGTGCACGAAAAGAACTACACCACCCATGACTTGGAGTTGGGTGTCGTTGTATTTGCACTAAAACTTTGGAGGCACTACTTGTATGGATCTAAGTGTGTGATCTATTCTGATCACAAGAGCCTTCAACATCTGTTCAATCAGAAGGACTTGAACATGAGGCAGCGACGTTGGATGGAAACTTTGAATGATTATGATTGTGAGATAAGATACCATCCTGGCAAGGCGAATGTAGTCGCCGATGCCTTAAGTCGAAAGGAAAGAGTGAAGCCTATAAGAATCAATGCCAAGAGCATTGAGATAAAGAATGGTTTGAATGAAAGATTGTTAGCTGCGCAGAAGGAAGCTGTGCTAGAAGCTAACTATCCTGATGAAAAGCTAGGAGTAACTGAAGAACAGTTATCCTATGACAAGGACGGAATTCTGAGGTTAAATGGACGAATATGGGTCCCAGTTTATGGAGGACTTCGAGATGTTATCCTCCAGGAAGCCCACAGTTCTAAATACTCCGTTCATCCTGGAGCTGACAAGATGTACCAGGATCTGAAAGCAAATTTTTGGTGGATAGGCTTGAAGAAGTCTATAGCTGCCTATGTAGCTAAATGTTTGACATGTGCGCAAGTCAAAGCTGAACATCAGAAGCCGTCAGGTTTGCTACAACAGCCTGAACTTCCCACGTGGAAGTAGGAAATGGTGACAATGGATTTCATCACCAAGTTGCCAAAGACAAAGAAAGGAAATGATACTATATGGGTGATAGTAGATAGACTGACTAAGTCAGCACATTTCCTACCCATTAAGGAGACCTACAGCTCCGACATGTTAGCCCAATTGTACGTAGATAAGATTGTATCTCTGCATGGCGTACCAGTGTCTATTATCTCTGACAGAGATACTAGATACACTTCACATTTTTGGAAAAGTTTCCAACAATCTTTGGGCACGCGCTTAAATTTTAGTACGGCTTACCATCCTCAGACGGATGGGCAGAGTGAGCGTACCATCCAAACTTTGGAAGACATGCTTCGTGCATGTGTGATTGACTTAGGTGGTAGTTGGGATAACCACCTGCCATTAATCGAGTTCTCTTAAAACAATAGCTACCATACAAGCATTAAGGTTGCCCCTTTCGAGGCCTTGTACGGTAGGAAGTGCAGAACGCCCGTTTGTTGGGCAGAAGTTGGAGATGTCCAACTGACAAGACCTGAAATAGTCCTGGAGATGACAGATAAGATTGTGCAGATACGAGATCGTCTCAAAGCTGCCAGGGATAGGCAGAAAAGCCACGCGGACTTGAGGCGTAAACCTCTGAAGTTCGAGGTAGGTAACAAGGTACTACTCAAGGTATCACCCTGGAAAGGGGTACTGCGTTTTGGCAAGAGAGGCAAGTTAAGCCCGAGATACATAGGACCATTCGAGATCATCGAATGTGTCGGATCGGTTGCTTATAAGTTAAACTTACCTGAAGAGCTTAGTGGTATTCACAATGTATTCCACGTCTGCAATCTAAAGAAATGTCTAGCTGATGAGTCACTAGTCATACCCCATGCGGATGTGCATATAGACGAGAGCTTAAAATTTGTGGAAAAACCTTTGTCGATTGAAGATCGACGGGTTAAGAAGCTTCGGAGGAAGCATGTGCCTATTGTAAAGGTTAAATGGGATGCCCGCAGAGGTCCCGAGTACACGTGGGAGGTAGAGTCCACAATGAAAGAAAAGTACCCTCATTTATTTCAGTAAATCTCAAGGTCGAGATTTCTTTTAAGGGGGTGAGGATGTAACACCTCGTAATTTCATGTCCAATATAATATCGACACGTGTCATGAACTTTAAACGTGTAAAGGATTACTGTAGAAGGACTAAAGTTGACAAACAAGGAAAGTATGTGAATATAAGGGTTCAAAATGTCAACAATGGATAAATATACTTTACAATAACCCTACATGATGTTTATACCCTTAAACGAATGAATCATGGATCATACGAAGCTAATTGTGAAAGAAAGTGAGAGATTACAAACTACGGGGGATTAAATGTGTCAACATGTTTAAGGTATACCTCTGAGTGACCTTTTTGCAAACCCGAAGCCTTGAAATGATTGATTATGCTCACTAGAATGCATGATAAAAATTTCACCAAGTTTCGTTATCGTATGAGGAAGTTATGATAAAATTCGTATACGAGGGGTTAAAAGCGTCAACGTTGAAATTTAAGACTTTTCGGTGATCGTATGAATAACCGGGGACCTAACAAAGTTGGTTTATGACTTGGAGTCCTTAAAAGTCAAGTTTGGGGGTTACAAGTGCAAGAAAGCATGTTAAAATCAAGTTTGGGAGGACCAGGGGCCAAATGTGTCAGCTTTTAAAAGTTCTGGTGAGCTGGCCTGGTCCTTACGGACCGTATGGCTAGGACCCTTACGGTCCATAAGCCATGCCCAGATACAGAAACTTTGGACAGGTGTCTGTCCAGCTCGTTTAACCGACTTAAAACACTTGTTTGCAATACCATGTGCTGCACAAAAGGGGTTTTAGGCTCTAGGGACACTTGTAATCGATCAGGGATCCCCTTATAGGCTTGTTTGTCATGATCATGATGAATCAAAGGCACTATATAAAGACTTCATTGTTGCAACTTTGATCATTCATTCCAAACTTCACTCCTGAAGATTTCTGGAGCTCAAGGCCACTCCCTAAGCATCATTAGTCGTACATTGGACCTTGGTAAGCTTCCTTGACCTTCCTTAATCGTGTTTTACCTAGTTAATTAGCTTAAAGTCAACCCGTCGTAATTAAGGTTTGACTTATCGATTAATCACTAATGGTCTGATGTTTAGCCAAATTAAAAGTAGTTATAAGTTGGTATTTATGTGGGTATTAAACCCTTAAAAGGGCACCCTCTGATTCCCGCTCTAACTAGGTCAAATGTCGGGTCAAACTTAATCCGAAAAAGTCAACAAAAACTTAATTTTCAATTTAACGCATAATTAGCAATGTAGGAGACGTGTAACCTGTTTTACCACTCATATAACTTGGTAATCAATGCAAGAACATGTCTAGGCATGTCCGACCCGACAATTTTCCGTTTAGGACCGGTTCGGAACGTAAAGTCGCATAAATTGACCACTGCTTTGACTTTACGTTCTGACCCGTATTAACATGATTTAGAAATGCCTTAGAGCTTCATTAGGACCGGGTTACATGATAGAATAATCCTCTGTGGTTGGTTCGTTGACGGTCCGATTCATTTACACGTTTCCGTTAATCGCTTAATGTTGACCATAATGCCCTTTTGACCGTAAAACGAGAATTTTGGAAATGTGAGAGGACAATAATCTTTGCTACTGATTTATAAACATGTCCCTAAAATTTCATATCGGTTCGAGGTCTAGATTAGGAGTTATGCTCAATAGCGCACTTAAAAAGCTTTTTATTAATTAAACGGCGCAATTAGCATAAAGCCTATCTAAACCCAATTTTTGACACCAAACCTTTTACCCACTGATGTAATATAATATTTTGGGATTTTTGAAGATTTTTAATTATTTTTAAACATATCACAACATAGGGTTATCGCCTTGATTCGGTTATTGCCAATTATACCCTTTCGCTTATAAAATGAGTTTTACATAACAATTTGATACCAGACCTTTGGCCACTGATTTTATATGATAAATGAAGTATTTTGAACTTTATAAACTGATCAGAAAACTCAGATTTCTGTTATAACCCGGAAATCGCTTAAAACGGCTTTTTACGCGTATTAAACACCTAGTATAGGTTAAAACCATTCTTGTCATATAAGACCAATCACCTACTGATATAACTTATTAAAATAAGTAATTTTACTGATTATTTCAGACCCGAACATCAGAGTTATAATTAATCTCTTTTATAACCTTTAAAATGACCAAAATACCCCTACGGGGCTTAAATTGAGATTAAACTCGTTTTGGGCATAATGGAAGGTATCCTACTGATATCACAACGATATTAAAGAATATTAACTTAGGAAACCTGTTCATGACTCATTTGGTTACCCGTTATGCGATATTCGCGTCCGGTTCGGTTTATGTAACTAGTTTGCATAAATTGACCGAAACGGGTCAAACCTTATCATCTTTATCTCAAAATCCAGAATGTGTTTAGCTTACCCACATTATACAAGTCTTCAAACCTGTCGGGACTAAATCACATTCTAATCCGGTCTTCGCTGAATCTTGCGTTTTGAACCATATACCTTTCTTTAAAAACTAACCGGTCTAAGTTTAGGCTTAATCAAGACCCGTTAGGAATCTAATAGGTTATTAAAACCTTTGTTCCAGATTAGGAGCCCAGTAAAAGCTACGTGCACTTGCTGTTGTGATTTATACTTTGCTCAGGTAAATACTTTTAACTTATTTTCCCTATACGGGCTTGGGGTACGGTATTATAATAATACCGCTTGGTCGGGTATGAAGTCGTACAATCAGATATTGATTAAAAAGATGCATAACCTGTTTTATTCTGTTTTGTTTGATGCAATGCCTTTGGGGGGTTAATGACCGTGTCCTGGATATCCTCGGCTCATTCGTTAGAAATGGCCACGACTTAAGCACGGGGTGTAGGCATACACCTGACAGCCGCGTATGCAAAAAGGGTAGTCCACAAGAAGGGTATCTTCTTGTGGGTATTATACCAAGTGGTGTGTCTATTAATCTTGTTAAACCGGCTCTTCTAACCGGGTCCTAAATGGACGACAAACATGTAAAACTGTATACAAGTTTATTTTTAAATAATTATCCCAAGTTATAAAAGATATTTTTATGCCATGTGCATTCAAACTAATTTTCTTAAACTCTTTTCAAAATGAGTCAGTTAATTGTATTTACCAGTGTAAACTGACGTATTTTCCCAAAAAGGTTAAGTGCAGGTACTATACGAAATAGGCTGGCTACTCCAGGCATCAATAATCAAGTCTTGCAAGCTCTAGATGTTAAAGTCTGTTGAACAATGATCTTATTTATATTTTGATCCGCCTGTGAATCTTTACAGTCCGTTGTAATACTTTGATATTACTATTTATTCAGTTTGTAATGTGATTCATACCTTTTGCTTCCGCTGTGCATTTATAATTTGTGTTGTTTGACTATGATGATATCAACTACGTCACGATACTCCCCATCGGGCCCACCGGTAATACGTGGAAATATCGGGGTGTGACACTCTGATATTTTCCTAACTCACGGTCCTGATAAAATTTCCGCTGCAAAACTTTTCAAAATAACCACCGGTACCATTGGGCTGGTTCACGGCTCCCGCTCCCGTCCAGGGCGGGGTCGGGGGTCATGACAGAGGTGGTATCAGAGTCACTGCTTTAAGCCAATAGGTGTTGTGATAATAATACCTAAGCTTAAACGAAAAAGTTAGGAAATTGCTATTAACTGGTAGCACACATGATAATACTTAGACTTGAACCTAAGAAAAATGTCTTAGTATAAGCTTCGAGATAAGCTAATTACTTGTATAGATAAAAGTGTGATGGGTGTTGGTATGCCGTGAGGATGATAACTAGAACATTGCAAGTATGGTAAATAAGCAATAACACTTGGCCACTGTTATTTCTTATTTATTGGTACTACTTGGTTCTAGAATATGATCCATCATGTGAACACTAATTACCTTGTTCTTTGATAAAAGCCCTAATAAAAGATTCATTTTTTGTCATGAATTGAGAAGATTCTATTTATGGGAAATACAGATTACCTCTCCGGCGAGAACCGGGTAAGATGGGGTATATAATATGTCAAACAAGTGACAAAATTCCCTAAATAGTATCATGACCTGATATCTGACTTGTTATTGGAAATATGAATCTTTTAAATACATTAACCTTATGCAAGGTCTGTACATTACAGTATGTGAAAAATATGATTATATAGATATGTATATCTATAAGGAAATCCAAAAACCATGAGAATTTACAATTTAGCATAAATCACGAGCATGTGTCTCAATGATAAATTCTAGATTTTCTTATCAGCAACCTCTCATATATATCTATAATTCCGATATCAAAAACTATTTCATTTGATCATTCATCTCGTAACTCGTGCGACAAGATATATATGAACCCTTTATGTTGGGGTGCCATCGAAAGTATAAGAATTCCCTTAGTGTTACCTCAGATTATTAACGCATTAGGAAACCTGTAGCTAAAGTTGTGCTAGGCACAAAACGTCTAAAAAATTACGCTGATAAGAATAATTCTACTTTCTTTAAGAACTCTTGCAAAGATAAAAGTAACCACGACTAGATGCACTTACAAAGACTCTTCACCTATAATCCTATTAAGATTACCAGTAATAAAGAAGTTGTTACGACAATACATGGGCTGCAAAGGACTAAAGTTGTCCAAACCATTAGTATATATGTTAAAAAGAATGAAGTAATGTATGCTTCAAAAATTAGGCATTAAAATAGTAAGACCCGATTTTTGAAAACACATGATCACGACGTATGCCATGAAATGGAAAGAATTGACAGAAAAGGGATCCTGTCTCCTTCATAAAAATGAATAAAATGGCAACAATTATTCCTGAGGTGATGGCTGACTTAGGTTGAGATTGCAAGCCAACCAGAGAAGTAACCACAAGGAGACAAGACAGACCAGCCGACAAAGTTCGTCTTTGTGATGAAAGCTACGAGTTATGCGTGGAAGTAAGACATAGTGTATATGGTCTCGGAGTTCATTAACACTAGAAACATGGAACTGAAAGAAAATTCGACGGATGTATTCCCAGAAGATCTACCTGGATTACCGCCAGATAGGGAAGTAGAATTTAGAATTCATCTAATACCCGGAACTGCCCCAATAGCTAAAGCACCCTATAGATTAGCACCCGCAGAAATGGTAGAACTGAAAAAAAAATATGCACGGAAGTAAGACATAGCGTATATGGTCTCGGAGTTCATTAACACTAGAAACATGGAACTGAAAGAAAATTCGACCGATGTATTCCCAGAAGATCTACCTGGATTACCGCCAGATAGGGAAGTAGAATTTAGAATTCATCTAATACCTGGAACTGCCCCAATAGCTAAAGCACCCTATCGATTAGCACCCACAGAAATGGTAGAACTAAAAAAAAATGGTTCGATGCGAATGTGTGTCGATTATAGGGAATTGAATAAGGTTACCATTAAGAATCGATACCCATTACCTAGGATGGATGATCTTTTCGATCAACTTCAGGGGGCTAGGTACTTCTCTAAAATAGACTTGCGCTCCGGATACCATCAGTTGAAGGTACAGGAAGAAGCCATACCTAAAACTGCTTTCAGGACTAGGTATGGTCACTACGAGTTTACAGTCATGCCCTTTGGATTAACAAATGCTCCTGCAGCATTTATGGACATGATGAATAGAATCTGTAAGCCGTATTTGGATAGATTTGTAATTGTCTTCATCGACGATATACTTATTTATTCTAAAATCCAGTACGAACATGGTGAACACCTACATGCACTCTTGACCCTGCTAAGAAAGGAAAAGCTTTATGCCAAATTTTCAAAGTGTGAATTTTGGCTGCAAGAAGTGAAACTTTTAGGATGCATGGTGAATCATGAAGGTATTCACGTAGATTCCTCCAAGGTAGAAGCAATCACAAATTGGAAGGTCCCGCAATCAGCTACTGAAGTTAGAAGTTTTCTATGATTAGCTGGATATTATAGGCGCTTCATAAGAGACTTTTATAAGATAACTGTTCCATTAACTAAGCTAACCTGCAAAACTATTAAGTTTGAATAGGGGACCCAGGCAGGAGGAAGCCTTTAGGATTTTAAAGCAAAAGTTAACAAATTCCCCAGTCCTTGCCTTACCAAAAGGGACAGAAGACTTTGAAGTCTACTGTGATACTTCTAAACTAGGATTAGGTTGTGTGCTAATGCAACGCAAAAGGGTAATTGCGTATGCATCATGACAATTGAAAATGCACGAGGAAAATTATACGACTCATGACTTAGAATTAGGAGCAATAATTTTTGCCCTTAAAATTTGGAGACAGTATCTGTATGGAAGTAAGTTTACTGTCTATACCGGTCATAAGAGTTTAAGGTACATATTTGGGCAAAAAGAGTTGAACATGAGGCAACAAAGATGGATGGAAATTCTAAGTGATTACAACTGTGATATCCTATATCACGAAGGAAAGGCAAATGTAGTAGCAGATGCCTTAAGTCGTAAGTACCACGAGAAGCAAAGACGAGTTCGTGCTCTTAAATTAAATCTACAATTCGATTTAATGGAACAATTGAAAAATATTCAAGAGACAGCAATTCGGGATAATGCTGAAGGAATGAAAGGACAAATAAGAGAATTAGAGCAAGGGACTGATGGAATTTGGAGATTCCATAAGAAAAGGATGTGGGTACCTAGACAGGGAAATTTACGAGATAAGATATTAGAGGAAGCCCATAAATCTATGTATACGATGCATCCTGGTAATAACAAGATGTATCAAGATTTAAGGAATAATTTATGGTGGATAGGAATGAAAAGGATGTAGCAAGTTATGTCTCTAAGTATTTAATCGATTAGCAAGTCAAAGCTGAACATCAGAACCCTTTAGGTTTACTTCAGCAATTAGAAAGGCAAGTATGGATATGAGATTGATAACAATAGATTTTGTTACCAAACTACCCAACATAATAAAATGTAACGACACAATCTGGGAGATTGTGGATCGACTAACCAAGTCAGTTAAATCTCTACCAAAAGAAGGACACCCTTTAGTACAAAAGCTTAGTTAAGTTGTGTGGGGATGAAATAGTCTCATTACATAGAATCCCGTTAGATCGAGACAGTCACTTTACTTCTCATTTCTGGGAAAATTTTAACCCGACTTATTTTGAGCAGTGTGAAGGAACACTACAAACATAGAAAGACATGCTGAGTGCATGTGCGATAAATAGGACTATCATTTATCACTCATAAGATTCTTCAATAATTGGCCTACAAGTATTAGTGTTACCCGTTTAAAACACTTTATGGATGATAGTATCATCCAGTATGTTAGACATACATATGAGAAAAGCAACTATCAGGCCATGAGATCGGCAAACCATTGGAATTTAAATCCGAGAAAGGATACCACTAAAAGTCTCTTTGTGTTTGGAAAGGAAAGTTAAGTCTGAGGAATGTCAAACCATTAAAGTAACTAAGCAAAGTGGACCCGTAGCCTATCAGCTAAAATTTCTAGAAGAAATGGCAAGTATACATGATACATTTCATGAAATACTTAGAAATCTTTAGTTATGCCTCTTCAAGATATAGAAGTAAATGCAATTTTAATTGAAAGACCTTATCAGTCCAATATTAGAATTCCAAAGCATACGAGATTAGTTCTGGTCAGGGTGAAGTAGGACTTAAAACGTGGACAAGAATATACTTGGGTATCGAGGACGAGATTTTAAACAAGGCGGGGAGGATGTAACGACCCACACAAAAATGTCCTAAAACGCTCCGTAAGTAAAAACCCAAACCCGTAAAACCTGACTTTTCATAAAAATCCAAGAAAAACAAATTTTTCACTCGGTCGCGGGGTGCGACAGACTTAGCAAAGGTCTTCGCGGGGCGCGACAGACCTAGGGATTCCGGATAAGCATGAGGGACACGTGTCGTCCACGTGTCAAGACCACGCCATGACTCAGCAACCTTCAGACCGACCCAGACTCCCTCGCGGGCCGCGAAGGAGAAGCTGATATGCTTCCCGGGCCGCGACTCGACCCTATTTCAGCCTATAAATAGCAACCGATGTTTTCATTTCAAATCGTTCAATTCTTTTCTTTCTCTTAGCCTATATTATAGCAAAGTAATAGCTCGGAAATAATACCCCTAAATCCCGAAACTCTGCCCGTTATTAGGGTAATAACTCTAATCACTGGTACGATACTTTATCCGATCGATTGAAACCGATCCAATGGATGTTTAAGTGTTGCCAATATTTGGCTATACTTTGTCATTCGTTGTGGGTTATGATCTCGTGAATATCGTTAAAGTTGAAATGAGTTAATACGCTAATACGAGTTCCATTGTATCTAGAAATTAGAATTCATAATCAGGAAGCTGCTAAACCAGAATACTTAATGGTTAAGTAAACTTAATGGTTAAGGAAACTTAATGGTTAAGGAAACTTACTGGTTAAGGAAATTTCATACTCCTTACCTATAAATAGGAGTCTAGAATTTCATTTTCTTTGCACAATTCTTCTATTCTTCTCTCTATACGTTGGTGTTCTAACCAATAATCACCGATACGATATTCTTTCCGATCGATTCGGGAACCAACTAACGAATGCCAAAGTGTTGTCTAAATAAGACTATACTTTGTGAATTTCGTTAAGGTCCTGATCTCGTGACCATCGTTAGGTTTGATATGGTTTTACACTAATACGTATTCCACTCTGTTAAACTAAATGTTTAACTATCAGAAAACTCTGCACTATACACTTACAATCAAAATAGACGCTTAAATTACCAGAAGACTTAGAATCAAGATGCTTGTTTAATCAAGACTATATGCTACCAAGGTGAGTCATTCTCTTTTTATCAAAAGTGTTTTACAATACCTAAATGTTTTCCAGTTATATTTTACAGGGATTAAGTCGTTGTTATCTTAAATTAATGGCAGTAAGTGGGGTATTGTGCACATTACTGTTGTTTTCTCACTTTTAGGTGAACGGACCTAAATAGTGATAATCGTCACTATTGGGTGAAAGGACCTAATGGTGGTATGACCACAGTCACAGATCCGGTCGAGTGACAACTGGACCAGATAATTATAAGATATGGGCAATTGTAATCGCTCTTAATACTGTAAATTATAACAATGTGTCTTTTTGTACAAACTGAATGAACTCACCAGTATTTCCTGCTGACAAAATATTTTTAAAACGCGTTTCAGGTAATGACAGTAGATCGGAATAAGAGACGTGACACGGCACCAAAAAGGCTTAAAGAAGTGGCTTATTTTATCAATTAAATTAAATCAAGAAAAGTTGTTTTATGTATTCGGGTTTATCCCATAAGTAAAGCTACCTTTATGAAACATGGGTTTATCCCCATCTATTTAATAAATAAAATCCGGTGTTTCAAAACTCTGATATTTTCCTAACTCACGGTCCTGATAAAATTTCCGCTGCAAAACTTTTCAAAATAACCACCGGTACCACTGGGCTGGTTCACGGCTCCCGCTCCCGTCCAGGGCGGGGTAGGGGGTCGTGACAGACGCCTACTTGGCACCAATCAGGAGGCGGCGACAACTGGCCCACGATCTACACTCACCTGCTGATGTCAGAAGGGCAACATGGTCGACAACCATGACACGTGGCTCCAATCAAGGTGCGCCAGCACCGAAGATCTTCTAGAAGCCACTAACTGTCGACACCAGTGAGACAAAAAGGATATTCCTTGTTGTCGCCTTCTGGCCCAAGGCCCATCAGCCCATCTCTTCCTACACCACTCCGGCTATAAATAGGGACCTTCATACCACAGGTTAAACATTCTGTTCTCTCTACTCTCACTCTTAACACACATTGTTATCTCCTCAAAACAGTTATTTATTCTCACGCCGGAGCCTAGTTAAGAGGGAAACCCCCATATTCCCCTCTTAACGAGCTAACGGTGTTGCTGTTTTGCAGGAAAGAAGGATCATACTCGAGCTCAGGAAAGATTAAAGAAGGTTAACCCTTATGTTTGAAACATGAACCACCTAATTGACCTAAAATTAGGTACGTGTTTCTTCATGCCTGTTGGCTAGTTGTGTTGGTTTTTAATAAAGTTTAACCTTTTAAAAAAATAATAAGAGTTTTATCAGAAATAGAGTTATTAAATAATGTAAATATAACATAACCTAGTCGATAATAATTGATTGTATATTTTTATCAATGTTTTAGGCCCTTAGCCTTATTCTTAAAGATTACGTCGATAGAAGAAAAGTAATAAGTGAAATATCCGATGAAAGTAGGAATATTTCATTGTCTAAATTTAGTAAAACTTTGAATTTATAACTACAAATTGTACCTTATAATAGGAATATTTCATTGTCTAAATTTAGTAAAACTCTGAATTTAAAACTACAAATTGTACCTTATAATAATCAAGAGTAAACTACACTTATTGTCTACGGGCCGAGATTTGGTTTAAATATCATCTTTCATCCACCTTTAATAGTTTTGATATTGATGCTTCAAGATTTTAAATGTTTCATCCCTGAAATTAACAGACCCTAACGATTCTGTTAAGCTAGCACCATATGCCCCCTCAGGTGAGGGCAGGGGCGCAGCATAGTGGAGGCGGGAGGGGGCGGCCGACCCCCTGAACTTTTAGCTCAGTAATGGTGTAGTTTTCGTTAGGGTCGTTCCAACGTTTTTTGAGACTCTAAGCGAACTATAAAATGGGGGCCCTAATTTCACCCATAAACTCTCCTCCAATCCAGATGGACCTGTCGCCATGGGTGATTACGGTTAAGTTTTTCGTCTAGTGATAGCCGATAACCTAGAATTGAAAGCTGGTTGCGATGGGACGTGAGAACGATGATTGTGGCTGTATTTTAGGAGCTTTAGACCGCTGAATAATGATGATTAGGTTGATGGTTGTGTTGTAACAACAAGAAATTAATGCGAAATGAGCTTTGAAACTGTGCATTTTTTTGCTAAACAATATTTACCTTGGGCGCCTTTAATGAAAAACTAGTTTAGTTTTGAAATAGAGGTATTTATTTGGGCCTAATACATATACTATATATAAAAACTTTCTAAAAACTTGGAGACCCTTATTTTTTGGTGGCCCTAGGCTCGTGCCTAGGTTGACAAGCTTATGGAGCCGGCCTTGGTTTTCGTATAGAAATTGTTGGGTATATATGTTTTCGACCCCACGGTTTTATAGAAATTTTTTGGTATATACGTTTTCAACCACTCGGTCGGAAATCTCAAGCTTCGCCACTGCGTGAGGGGTAAATGGTCTTTAAACATATAATGTTGTCTTTAAACTAACGAACCCTAACGATTCTGTTAAGTTGTCTTCACCTGGAACCCACACCCTCGGTCACCATCTACGTTCTTCGCCATCGTTTCTAGCTTAATTGGGTTTTTATTACTTTACATTTTGTTTAACAAGGGTATTTGATCATTTAACAAAAATTAATAAAAAAAAGTAAATAGAGTTAGCAATTGGATTAAAGGTGTTAAAGAATAGTATTAGAAGTCGATTAAATATGATGTTTGAATCAAACCTAGTGGATGAAAGCTGAATTTTACTAATAAATTAAAACTAGGTTTTAATGTTGCGCGCCGCGTTGCGGCGCGACAAAACTAAGTCATTGTAAAACTATTTATTGCGACTAAATACTTGGTTGTTATTAAAGCTATGCTATTTAGTGTCTTATTTTTAAGTTGACAAGTGGAGTTTTCATATAACAGAGTCGTTGGTAGCAAGCGAGTTAGTAACTCCTGGCGATGGCGACTATTGCGATGTCTAAGCATCCACTAACCCAACAAATAAGGAATAAGAATTGTATAAATACAATCAGAAAAACGTGTGAAAGAGGAGAAAAAGGAAGATGACGTGAAGTTATGTAAGCATAAAATGGAAAAAAAAAAAAGACCCATTGATTTGAACTTGAGTCTCTTTAAAACACATACAACCACAAAACCACTCCACCATGATGAATAATCTACCTAACTTTGAAGAAAATGGATATATATACACACTTAAAAAGGGTATAGGGGAAAAAAGTCAACAAAAGATGACTTGAAGTTATGTATATTTACTATTCATGACAACCAATAAGAAAAGTTTACTATTCATTATGATGTGACAACTACTATTCATTAGCTTTGTTTTTTAATATATAGTGTCACACCCCCAAAATCCACCTGCGGAGTACTACCGCTTGGAGGCGTGACTGACCAGGATCCAGCCACCAATCATATTGAACAAGCATATAAGTAGTTATAAAATCCAACCAATACAATTGGTGTTCAAACAAAACATAGTTAAGTTGCAAGCGGAAGCATAAGTCTCAAATCAAAACGCAAGTTTAATTGTTTCAGAGTTTAACATGGCACACAAACGTCCATGTCCCACAACGATCCTCCTCCATGCAAGCTCCAGCCAAGAAACCTAAGGTCCTGCAAAGCATGTAGTAACGAGTCAACAACAAGTTGAGTGAGTTCACGGTTGGGTGTTCGTTTTAAGTTGTTTCGAAAACAGTTTCCTTTAGCTGGCATCCTGCCGTGGGGGTTACCCCATAGTTAAAAACGTGACCTGTTTATTCCCGGTTACTCTGGCAATCCTGCCGTGGGGGCTACCCCGTGTTAGTTATCTGGCATTTCGGCCGTGGGGGCTACCCCATGTATACACTAGACTCGTTACCATATCGACTGCTGACTGTAGTCATGTTTATGTGCCCTGAAACTGTCAATGTCTATCATCATTGACGTGCCCCAGATCCATTAGTTCACGCCCGTCCTCTGCGGCACGGTGTGAGGTTTGTCAGACCTAAATAGCGCTATCTAACTAATGACCCGCTCGCCATTGGCCCGGCGATTAAGTCGATATAAAAATGAGGGACTTCGTGATAGAGTTTTGGTCTAGTACGAGTTATCTGTCCGTGAGGACGAGGAATTACATTCCTGAACCTTTGCTGTCCTACCCAAGGAGGACGAGGAACCCATGTTCCTTAACCCCAATTCCCGACCCCTGGGAATCCCATGCTTTGTAGACGGTGTGAACTCACCTTGGTTTGCTCGGTAAAAACACAGAAAAGTCAAACAAGCAATGTTGTGGCTACTCACGTCCTATCATAGTTGTATCATACAAGTCAGGTTCGTAACCAAGTAGCACACGGATGTTTCTAGCACAGTGCATTCAAGTATCGTTCATGGCATACACGTTTAATCATGGCAGATCAACAATATTCGCGTTCAACAGTAACATATAAGGTCTGTGCATTAGGCCCAAGAGTCCGGCCCAATCAATTAAAGTCCGAAATGAGGTGCAAGCCCAAACAGCGTGTATCTGTGTATAGTCTCGAGTCGCAACTAGGCGTTTGCGACTCGCAACCTGAGTCGCAATCATGGTTTCGGCTCATGCTGTTTTGGTCTCGAGTCGCAACCGGACTCGTAACCGTGGTTTCAAGTCGTAGGGTTTGTGTGCTGATCACTTGTGGTTTCGAGTCGCAACCAGGTGTTTGCGACTCGCAACCGATGTCGCAACCGGAAGATTTCGACTCATCATGCATTGGTTTCGAGTCGCAACTGGAGGTTTCGGTTGGACAGGAGCTGATTCGGTACAGTGTACTACCCAATAACATTCTGATTTCATGCACCATTATGTACTATCCTCATAAACATGTTTGTTTGTCTAACAATTTCCTAAAATGGATCAAACAATCAGATTTCAAATATTCAACCATGTTCATATCATATTCATCATGTTCTTCAAACATTCAAGTAGTTCATATTGCTTATTCAAACTTGTTCATCTTATTTCCGGGTTTTTATCATTAATCACAACATATAATCATGAACAACAATCAAACATTTGAACATATTCATCTAATGGTTTCAAGTCATCCAATAACATCTCCAAATCTACCCTAATCCGATTAACATGATGCTCTCTATACACATATGCAAGCCGGTGTCATGAACATCAATATTCAATGGTTTGAATCACCTTTAGACATAAGATATTGTGTGTTCATTATGCAACATATCCGAAATCAAAACATGTTATCCGATTATCAACAACATACATATCCGGTTCACAAAACATCATCAAGCATACAACTACACTAGTTAAATCATATCATTCACATTATTATTTAACAACAACAAACATCATGAAATCACTAACCGATTGATGGGTTTCGAAGATGAGTGTGAAGCTTCCGAGTGTGTGTGTGTGAGAGCCGATCCGCTAGTCCTAGTGTCTCCGGTTTGGATCCGAGATGGAGGGAAACAATGTTGTAGCTTAGGGTTTAATGGTTTCTAGAGAAAGTGTAGAGGAGTGTGTGTGTTGTCCAAGAAAATGGCAAAGATGACTAACAATCGGATTATATACTAGCTTCAAGTGCACCCTAATGGGCTTCGACATAGGCTAAGTGTGTATGTGTGTGTGTGGCCCAACCGGCCCATATGTTATCGTTCACTCGAGACCACATGGTCTCGAGTCGGGTTCTTGTGTCTCGATTCATATATACATATATCGCATACATACAAGCACACACAAATAACACATAATCACATAAAGGTTCATTTGTCATTAATCACATAAGCTAACTAGCCACACGTTTAAGCATACACGAAAGGTTCTAGATTTCGAGTTGTCACATCATCCCCAAGTTGAAAGAAATTTCGTCCCGAAATTTGGTAGGCACTCACTGAGGAAGCTAGTTAAGTTGTATAGTTGTCCCGGTTTTCCTGGGGTGTCACATCCACCCCCCGTTGATCTGGAATTTCGTCCCAAAATTCCGTAGCTTCGGCCTCAGTAGTGGGTGTACCGTTTGCGAACAGTTGGGGATACTTTTGTTTCATCTGATCTTCGCGCTCCCAGGTGAACTCTGGGCCGCGACGTGAGTTCCAACGAACTCGAACAAGAGGTATTCTATTGCTCTTGAGGACCTTAACATCCCGGTCCGTGATCTCGACTGGTTCCTCGACGAATCGTAACTGCTCGTCGATAGTGAGTTCCTTCAAAGGAACTACGTGGGTCTCATCTGACGGACACTTCTTCAGATTCGACACGTGAAAAACGTTGTGAACTGCACCGAGTTCCGCTGGTAAGTTTAGTCTGTAGGCCACCCTGCCTATTTTCTCAATGACCTCGAAAGGTCCAACGTATCGTGGGTTAAGTTTGCCGCGTTTACCAAAACGAACCACACCCTTCCAGGGCGAAACTTTGAGTAGTACCCGCTCCCCAACCTGGAGCTCAAGCGGTTTCCTGCCCATGTCGGCGTAAACTTTCTGACGTTCACGAGCTGCCGTCATGCGTTTTCGTATTTGAGCAATTTGTTCGGTCGTGTCTACCACATATTCTGGACCAGTGATCTGACTATCTCCCACCTCTGCCCAGCAAAGAGGTGACCGGCATTTACGTCCGTACAATGCCTCAAACGGAGCAGCTTTAATGCTGGTGTGGTAGCTGTTATTGTACGAGAATTCCACAAGTGGCAGATGCTTTTCCCAGCGGTTGCCAAAGTCGATTACACATGCACGAAGCATGTCTTCTAAGGTTTGAATAGTGCGCTCGGACTGCCCGTCCGTCTGAGGATGGTACGCTGTGCTCATGTCTAATCGTGAGCCGAAGGATTTGTGCATTGCTTGCCACAGCTCTGAAGTAAAACGCGCATCTCGATCTGAGATAATAGAGGTGGGCACCCCGTGCCTCGAAACGACTTCTTTGAGGTATATTTCTGCAAGAGTGGAGAACTTATCCGTCTCCTTGATAGCCAAGAAGTGTGCAGATTTTGTGAGTCGATCCACGATCACCCAAATAGTATCGTTCCCGCGCTGGGATCTAGGCAGGCCAGTAACAAAATCCATGGAAATTTGCTCCCATTTCCACTAAGGTATCTCTGGTTGTTGGAGTAAGCCTGATGGTTTCTGGTATTCCGACTTGACTCTTGCACAAGTCAAACACTTGCTGACGTAAGTTGCTATGTGGGCCTTCATGCTAGGCCACCAATACGTGGTTTTGATGTCATGATACATCTTATCTGATCCAGGGTGCACTGAGTAGCGAGACTTGTGTGCTTCATCCATCACAAGCTCTCGTAGGTTGCCATAGAGTGGGACCCAAACGCGTCCCGTTACGTAGTAAGCACCGTCTTCCTTTTGTTCTAATCGTTGTCTCGATCCGCGTAGGGTTTCAGCCCTGACGTTTTCTGGTTTCAGTGCTTCTATCTGAGCTGCTCGTATCTGGGAAGGGAGACTAGAGTGGATCGTGAGTTGTAAAGCTCGCACGCGCCTTGGTGCAGTGTCCTTTCGACTAAGGGCGTCAGCCACAACATTGGCTTTGCCCGGGTGATATCTGATTGAGCACTCGTAGTCATTCAGTAGTTCGACCCATCGTCGTTGCCGCATATTCAGTTCCTTCTGCTTGAAGATGTGCTCGAGGCTCCTGTGGTCGGTGTAGATTGCGCACTTGGTACCATACAGGTAATGCCGCCATAATTTAAGTGCAAAAACAACAGCTCCCAGCTCTAAGTCGTGCGTCGTGTAGTTCTTTTCATGAACTTTGAGTTGGCGTGAAGCGTAGGCTATAACTTTATCTCGTTGCAT
Organism: Helianthus tuberosus; assembly: GCA_030545235.1. Taxonomy (NCBI): domain Eukaryota; kingdom Viridiplantae; phylum Streptophyta; class Magnoliopsida; order Asterales; family Asteraceae; genus Helianthus; species Helianthus tuberosus. Next base: position 9,063,240 of record CM060386.1, on the reverse strand, counting down.
CAACACGCAACCAAGACCCTGAATTGATGCGTCGCAGTAAACCACAAAGTCGTCTGTGCCTTCCGGCAAGGAAAGGATAGGTGCGCTACAAAGTCTATCCTTTAGGTGCTGAAATGCCAACTCCTGTGCGTTTCCCCAGCGATAAACAACGCCCTTCTGCGTTAGTGAGGTGAGAGGCTGCGCAATCTTAGAAAAATCCTTTATGAATCTCCGGTAGTATCCCGCCAAACCCAAGAATTGGCGAATTTCCTTTGGTGTACGAGGTGCAGGCCAGTTCTTAATCGAGTCTATCTTGGATGGATCAACGTGAATCCCATCCTTGTTTACCACGTGGCCTAGGAAATGGACTTCTCGGAGCCAGAAGTCGCATTTCGAGAACTTTGCGTAAAGCTGTTCTGTTCGAAGGAGTTCCAGAATAAGTCGCAGATGTTGCTCGTGTTCCTCCCGACTCTTGGAATAGATCAGGATGTCGTCGATGAAGACTATAACGAACTTGTCCAGGTAAGGCTTGCACACTCGGTTCATCAAGTCCATGAAAACCGCAGGTGCGTTTGTCATCCCAAAAGGCATGACCAAAAACTCATAGTGCCCGTATCGAGTTCTGAAAGCTGTTTTGGAGACGTCCTCTTCCCGGACTCTTAGCTGGTGATAACCCGATCTCAGATCAATCTTCGAATAGTAGCTCGATCCTTGCAGCTGGTCGAATAAGTCGTCGATACGCGGTAGAGGATAACGATTCTTCACCGTCACCTTGTTGAGTTCTCGGTAGTCGATGCACATTCTGAAAGTACCGTCCTTCTTCTTTACAAATAATACTGGAGCTCCCCAGGGCGATGAGCTAGGACGAATAAAACCCTTATCCAGGAGCTCTTGTAGTTGCGTAGAGAGTTCTTTCAACTCTGATGGAGCCAAACGATAGGGTGCACGAGCTATAGGCGCAGCTCCAGGAGCTAGTTCGATCTGAAACTCGACTTGGCGATGAGGCGGAAGACCAGGTAATTCCTCAGGAAATACCTCTGGATAATCGCGTACAACTGGAAAATCTTCTATCTTCTTCTCTTTTTCTGAGGTGTCAGTAACGAGAGCCAAAATGGCAGTGTGGCCCTTTCGCAAGCACTTTTGGGCCTTAAGGAGAGAAATGACGTTCTCAACAGCACTCCTCTTGTCGCCATGAATCATGAGAGGTTCACCATTGGGACCTGGAATACGGACAACCTTCTCGTTGCAAAGAATCTCTGCTCGGTGTTGGGATAACCAATCCATCCCAATGACAACGTCGAAACTACCCAAGACAATAGGAACGAGGTCGATAGAGAAGGTCTGGTCAACGAGAATAAGTTTACAACCCTTGACTATGTGTGTGGCTTCTAAACTCTTACCATTTGCTAGTTCTACGGTGTGCTTGTTGTTCAAAGGTGTTGGAACACGCTTAAGCATTCGACTAACTTCTAGTGACATGTAGCTAGTATCGGCACCCGAATCAAATAAAACTGAAACATAAAAGTCGTCGAGAAGGAACTTACCCGCCACAACATTGGGGTCATTCCTTGCTTCACCTTGGCCAATCACAAACATCCGCCCCCTGGCGCCATTGTTGTTGTTGTTCCCATTGTTACCATTCCCTTGATTGTTGTTATTGTTGTTGTTGTTGTTGTTCTGGTTCCTGTTCAGTTGGGGACAATCTCTCTTGAAGTGGCCCTCAGCTCCACACTGAAAGCACCCTTTGTTATCACCCTGTTGCTGTTGCTGGCGCTGGTTCTGTTGAGCTTGCTGACGATTCTGATTGGCGGGGTATAAGCTCCTGCAATCCTTTGCAGCGTGACCAGGCTTGTTGCACCGATGACAGTTGCCCCTGGTGCATGGCCCGTTATGGTGCAGACTGCAGCGATTGCATTTGGGGTGATTTCCTTTGTACCCACCATGACTTTGACCACCAGACGATTGCTGATTAGGGCTCTTGTAGTCATCAGTCTTCCTCTGCTGAGACTGGGACTGAACAGAAGTCGAACCCTTACTTGAAGTTCCATCCCATTTCCGTTTGTTGTCACTAGAGGTACCAGAAGTAGTTGCAGCACCTATGCGTTTTGGTAACTTGTTCTGCTCCACCGCCTGATCCGTGAGACGGTGAGCCAACTGAACAGTTTGCTGGTAGGTGGCGAGGTTCGCTGAAGTCACATGACTCTGGATTTCCGGCACTAAGCCCTGAAGAAACAGTTCGATGCGTTTGATGGGAGGATCCACCATAGTAGGACACAGAATTGCCAGTTCGTTTGACCTTTTCACATAAGCTTCAATTTCGGACCCCGTCATCTTGAGGTTGAAGAACTCCACTTCTAGTTTGTGAATCTCATCACGACTGCAGTATTCTTCCTTGATCATCTCCTTAAAAGTTTCCCAAGGGGTGGCGTTGGCAGCAACCAACCCTAGCATCTGAACTTGAGCGTTCCACCATGTGAGGGCTAAACCCTCGAGAGTACCAGTAGCATACTTCACCCTGCGTGCTTCAGGGCATTCACACATTTCGAACACAGATTCTAGCTTCTCAAACCAATGTAGGAGACCTACTGCTCCTTCAGTGCCGCTAAAAGTGGTTGGTCAGCAGTCCATGAAAGTCTTAAAAGTGCACACGGGTGGCTGAACATGATGACCTATCGTAGGTGAAAGAAAAGACAGAGTTTAACACAAAGGTTGGTTCACGAGGGTAGGATCCTAAAGATCCTAGAGTGAGTTCGGACTGCAGGATATACCTCCTGCGTGTGCAGCTGCAAGTGCTGCGGCAACTCGTTCGTTGATCAGAGCCGTCAACTGGGTTTGTGTCAGGTTAACGCGTCCAGACATGATCTTCATATCAAGAAGAACGTGAGTGAGAGGGGTTCGCGAAAGTACGACGATAAAATAGGGTAAGCACGAACGTGTTCAAGCAACAGTAGTTATACTAACCAAGTATACCATAAGCAATGTACTATGTAACTAACAAGTAGGCAATATATACACAGATCATATCACCTAGAATGTCGAGCCTTGCATGTGGAGTGAAGCATCGTTGTGGACCGTTGAGCACTGTACAGGTTATAGTCTGGTTTTAACAAAAACGTTTTCCCCTTTATTAAAACCAAGTTCTCTATAACCAATGGCTCTGATACCAATCTGTCACACCCCCAAAATCCACCTGCGGAGTACTACCGCTTGGAGGCGTGACTGACCAGGATCCAGCCACCAATCATATTGAACAAGCATATAAGTAGTTATAAAATCCAACCAATACAATTGGTGTTCAAACAAAACATAGTTAAGTTGCAAGCGGAAGCATAAGTCTCAAATCAAAACGCAAGTTTAATTGTTTCAGAGTTTAACATGGCACACAAACGTCCATGTCCCACAACGATCCTCCTCCATGCAAGCTCCAGCCAAGAAACCTAAGGTCCTGCAAAGCATGTAGTAACGAGTCAACAACAAGTTGAGTGAGTTCACGGTTGGGTGTTCGTTTTAAGTTGTTTCGAAAACAGTTTCCTTTAGCTGGCATCCTGCCGTGGGGGTTACCCCATAGTTAAAAACGTGACCTGTTTATTCCCGGTTACTCTGGCAATCCTGCCGTGGGGGCTACCCCGTGTTAGTTATCTGGCATTTCGGCCGTGGGGGCTACCCCATGTATACACTAGACTCGTTACCATATCGACTGCTGACTGTAGTCATGTTTATGTGCCCTGAAACTGTCAATGTCTATCATCATTGACGTGCCCCAGATCCATTAGTTCACGCCCGTCCTCTGCGGCACGGTGTGAGGTTTGTCAGACCTAAATAGCGCTATCTAACTAATGACCCGCTCGCCATTGGCCCGGCGATTAAGTCGATATAAAAATGAGGGACTTCGTGATAGAGTTTTGGTCTAGTACGAGTTATCTGTCCGTGAGGACGAGGAATTACATTCCTGAACCTTTGCTGTCCTACCCAAGGAGGACGAGGAACCCATGTTCCTTAACCCCAATTCCCGACCCCTGGGAATCCCATGCTTTGTAGAGGGTGTGAACTCACCTTGGTTTGCTCGGTAGAAACACAGAAAAGTCAAACAAGCAATGTTGTGGCTACTCATGTCCTATCATAGTTGTATCATACAAGTCAGGCTCGTAACCAAGTAGCACACGGATGTTTCTAGCACAGTGCATTCAAGTATCGTTCATGGCATACACGTTTAATCATGGCAGATCAACAATATTCGCGTTCAACAGTAACATATAAGGTCTGTGCATTAGGCCCAAGAGTCCGGCCCAATCAATTAAAGTCCGAAATGAGGTGCAAGCCCAAACAGCGTGTATCTGTGTATAGTCTCGAGTCGCAACTAGGCGTTTGCGACTCGCAACCTGAGTCGCAATCATGGTTTCGGCTCATGCTGTTTTGGTCTCGAGTCGCAACCGGACTCGTAACCGTGGTTTCGAGTCGTAGGGTTTGTGTGCTGATCACTTGTGGTTTCGAGTCGCAACCAGGTGTTTGCGACTCGCAACCGATGTCGCAACCGGAAGATTTCGACTCATCATGCATTGGTTTCGAGTCGCAACTGGAGGTTTCGGTTGGACAGGAGCTGATTCGGTACAGTGTACTACCCAATAACATTCTGATTTCATGCACCATTATGTACTATCCTCATAAACATGTTTGTTTGTCTAACAATTTCCTAAAATGGATCAAACAATCAGATTTCAAATATTCAACCATGTTCATATCATATTCATCATGTTCTTCAAACATTCAAGTAGTTCATATTGCTTATTCAAACTTGTTCATCTTATTTCCGGGTTTTTATCATTAATCACAACATATAATCATGAACAACAATCAAACATTTGAACATATTCATCTAATGGTTTCAAGTCATCCAATAACATCTCCAAATCTACCCTAATCCGATTAACATGATGCTCTCTATACACATATGCAAGCCGGTGTCATGAACATCAATATTCAATGGTTTGAATCACCTTTAGACATAAGATATTGTGTGTTCATTATGCAACATATCCGAAATCAAAACATGTTATCCGATTATCAACAACATACATATCCGGTTCACAAAACATCATCAAGCATACAACTACACTAGTTAAATCATATCATTCACATTATTATTTAACAACAACAAACATCATGAAATCACTAACCGATTGATGGGTTTCGAAGATGAGTGTGAAGCTTCCGAGTGTGTGTGTGTGAGAGCCGATCCGCTAGTCCTAGTGTCTCCGGTTTGGATCCGAGATGGAGGGAAACAATGTTGTAGCTTAGGGTTTAATGGTTTCTAGAGAGAGTGTAGAGGAGTGTGTGTGTTGTCCAAGAAAATGGCAAAGATGACTAACAATCGGATTATATACTAGCTTCAAGTGCACCCTAATGGGCTTCGACATAGGCTAAGTGTGTATGTGTGTGTGTGGCCCAACCGGCCCATATGTTATCGTTCACTCGAGACCACATGGTCTCGAGTCGGGTTCTTGTGTCTCGATTCATATATACATATATCGCATACATACAAGCACACACAAATAACACATAATCACATAAAGGTTCATTTGTCATTAATCACATAAGCTAACTAGCCACACGTTTAAGCATACACGAAAGGTTCTAGATTTCGAGTTGTCACATCATCCCCAAGTTGAAAGAAATTTCGTCCCGAAATTTGGTAGGCACTCACTGAGGAAGCTAGTTAAGTTGTGTTTTAATTATATGGACTAATTTGAAAATTGTAGGGGTAATAGTGTCTTTGTATATGTTTCAAATTAGGTAACCTCTCCTAAATTCTAGTGATTCACTCCTAAATTCTAACGATTCAAATTTAACTGTTAAATTCTATCGATACTCAATTCTAAAAATACAGAAATATGTAACTGCTACAAGAAATGTATAACACTATACATCCATCATATAACACTATATAACACCATATAACATTATGTAACACTATATAACAATATATAACACTATACATCCATCATAGACATGCTAGCAGAAAAATATAACATTATGCATCCATCATATCACACTATATAAACCAAAGAACACTATATAACACCATGTAACACTATATAACACTATATAAAAATATATAACACTATACAGTTCTGAATGGTGGTTGCACTACAGAATTAATAATTGATGATGTTATATAGTGTTTTTTGGTGGTTGCACTACAGAATTATATAACACCAAAAACCATTATATAACACCATGTAACACTATCTATACTATATTATAATACATGAGGGAAGGATTCCCAAAAGTTAAGAACTTCTTCCTCCATTATTTATAAATAAACCCCTAGAATGAGGGTAAAGTGGTCTTTTAAACCATAATTATTTTTTAGTCCCTCAATCTATTACATTTAAATCCTTGACATTTAACATAATTATGGGTAATTAGTTACACTCCCCCCCTCTCTTTAATTCTTTAATGTATTCCTGCGATATCTTACAACCCGTAATGTTTTAAAAAAATCGGAAGGTACCATGACGATCGGCACATTTTTTTAAACGTTTCGATAGTTGTCTTTTTTAGTTTCGTCGTGTGTTCATAAAGTACAAATAACCGATGTGTAAATATACAATTGATTAAAGCCAACATTTGTTTTTTGCCCAAGCCAGCTTTGACCATTACCTAGCTACCGTGCATTAACATTTGTTTTTTACCCAAGTATTTTGTTTTGAACGACATTAATAAACTAAAATATTCCCTAATTTTACTTGTACAGAGTCAGTTTGTTGTGACATGTTTAATATAGTATAGATAAAACTCACAACAAACTTCCTATTAAACATGCCACAACAAACTAAACATGATATGTGCATCTTATTTTAAAAACTTAAAACTCACAACAAACTTCCAAAATAAGTGGATGACCAATCTAAACCTAAACCCTAATGGACTACTATAAATACATAGCAAACACTCACAATTCTACATTTCTATTGCTAAACAGATTTAAAATATAGAGCCAGTTCTGAATTCACTTGATGCGAAAAAACAAGCATGCGATATTGAAAAATCTAAGGTCGGTTCTATGATAAGTTTTGTTATATCGCAATAATGAATAATTGTTTTCATTTATTTACTTTTATGTGAATACTAACTTATTTGATTTTTCAGATTCAACACACCAATTTAAACACCCCAGTTGTCGAACAAGCTTTTGTTAGTTTTTAAGTAATATTTTCGCTTATAATCTTTCATATTAACAAGTTCGTTATGTTATTATTTGGTGTTTTATTGTAGGATGATGGTGATAATAGTGTTGAAATTATTTCTTATGGTGCAATGTTCAGTCCATACAAGTCTAATCTTCAACGTCAATTTAGTAAAGAGGTAATTTTAAAATTTATTTAATCTTTTTTAAATTTTTTTATTCAATATTTGTTTTTTTATAAAATTTATTTAATCATTTTTTAGCTTTTTATTAATTTTTTTGTTTTTTTAAGGATCGGAAGTATGAGAATCAAAAGAAAAGATCTAAGAGACTCTCTGAATGGAAATGGGTCGAGGTTATAAATTTAGATGATTCTGAGGACGATGAGAAAGAAGATGAATTAGATGATACTGCTGATTCGAGCACAAACAAGAAAAACGGATAAAAAAAGAAGAGAAATTAGATGAAATATATCAAGTGTTTTTATGTTTTTTTCATTTTCAGTTGTTTTTGTTTGATCTAGACTATCCCATAAATAATAAAGTTTATTTTATATTTGAAGTTTATGTTTTGTGTTATTTTATTGCACTTATAATTTACATCTCGATTGAACTAATATACTTTTGTCATTTGTTTAGTATTTTTTATTAACAAACGAATCTTTACATGTTTAAAACAGTTTTTCTATACTTTATTTATTATTAATTTTTATAACAAAACAAAACTTTGATATTTAGTAGATAGAAGATAAACTATGTTCCAAAATTTTAGGAATTATTTAATACTAATTTACGATATTAGTAGATAGAGAGTAAACTATATCCCAAAATTTTAGTAATTATTTAATACTAATTTACGATATTTATTTAATACTAATTTACGATATTTAGTAGATAAATAGTAAACTATGTCCCAAAATTTTAGGAATTATAAGTCAACTAATTAGGTCCTCCAAGTTAATTATATGGGATGAGGCATCGATGGCGAAACGTCAGGCGATAGAGGCAGTTGATCGAACATTGCAAGACATTATATGTGTTAGGCTCCCATGTGTAACACTTATGACATATATCCACCACAATAATGTTATTATATACAAATAAGAAAACTACCAGCACCGAGTGCCACAATCCAAAGTGTCGCCCCCGCCGCATCGCGCGGGCACCCTACTAGTATAACACTATATAAAAATATATAACACTATACAGTTCTGAATGGTGGTTGCACTACAGAATTATATAACACTACAGAATTAATAACTGATAAACGAGATAACACAAATTCGTAGATTAATTCTTAAATTCGAATTCCTATAATAAAGGGTGCCGGTTATTTTAGGCAGTTATCTTTTAATCAATTACTTGAAAGAAATAGAAAATTACTAATTCACCCTTTTGAATTAATTTAGATATAGGACACTTGTTATCACCACATTATTTCTCATCCTCACAATATTAGATTAATGTATAGCATCCTCTACCTCAAGATACATATGACACTTTTCTTATATTAATCATGTGTGAAGTTCAATTATTGAATTAATTAGTTAGCTGACATTGTTGTATATTCATAGTCAAAACTCAATTTAAGAAAAAATATAAACAAATCAACTTTGTCAACTTATTTGTAACTTAAAAAAGAGTATTATTAGTTCCATGAGCTCATAATAGCTGTACCCTCAATAAACTATTATTTATTTGTTTGAATTGAATTATGAAAGGCCGTATTTCTAGTCCCTACGGCATGTAAAAACTTAAAAGATAACTATTAAATATATCTAATTGTTTTTTTAATAGTGACTAAAATATTTAAATATCTATTTTAACTTTTGATCTAAAAAAATTATAATATATTCTTTATTATTTAGTTTGATATTTTTAATAAATTGCGTACGTTAATCCTTTTAAAATCTAGCTCTGCAGTATGTTTATTTTTTTATCCAACATTGCGATATACATTTTATTTAAAATGAATACCGTGCCGCTATCGTACCAAATCGAAAAAAAAACGACCTTGAATATTGATTTATTTTTTATTCAAACAATGTATTTTTTATCGTAAACTATACGAGTGCCGGTAACAATATTAAAAAGAAAACATTTTTTTTTGTTTCGTAAACTATACGAGTATCGATACGTGACGAACCGAACCAATTTCGACCGAACTACATCGGTACCGATACCGGTAGTATAGGAACCGGTATTCATTTTTATGGTTTTCGATGAATGTAAAACACATGTTGATTTCCTTTTGAGCATAGCACGACGTTATTTTTTTAGTTTTCTCTTTCAGTTGCTATATATATCGAGTGTCAGTACCATAACGAACACAACCGATACCTACCCTGAGTTCCCGCCGCATAGCGCGGGGGAAACCACTAGTTATTATTATTATTATTATATTATACATATTATTTCAAAGTTGTCATGAACAGTATAATTATTAGTTTCCTTTCTCTCTCTATATATATATTATATAGCGTAAGGTTATTGTAAAAAAGACCAAAAGTGTGAGAAATGTAAGAAATAATCTCAGCCATTAGATCTAAATTAATTGAAAAGGGTAAACAAGTAATTTTATCATTAATTCAATTAATTAAAAATTTCCCATAACCGCCACCTTAATTATAGGAAGTATATAACACCATTCAGCAAGTATATAACACCATTCAGCATTCAGCAAGTATATAACACCATTCAGCAAGTATATAACACCATTCAGCATTCAGCAATCATATAACACCATTCAGTAAGTATATAACACCATTCAGCAAGTATATAACATCATTCAGCAAGTATATAACTCCATTCAGTAAGTATACAAACCATTCAACAAGTATATAACACCATTCATTGACTAAACATCTGATCGAAACATATTTTTTTTCTCTATATAAGTATAGCAATATGGTACTCATATTAAAGATAAAAAAACGCTCGTTATTATGGTGTAATTTTTTTTTTAAAAAAAGTTACGTATAAAAAGTTATTGACGTTTAAAAAAGACGGGGGGGGGGGGGGGGGGGAAGTTACATGTGCATTACCTAATTTCTAGTGGGTTTAAAAGACTATATTGCCCCTAGATATTTCAAATCAGTCCAAATTAATGAAAATATTTTACAATTTGGTCCCTATTGATCTCAACCATTAGATCAAAAGATCTAATGACTGAGATTCTTTCTTACCCTTCTCACACTTTAGGCCTTTTTTACAGGATCCTCTACATATATATATATATATATATATATATATATAACCTCATTTGTTATATAACATCTGAAGAATTTTTAATTTTTCCTCTGGACTTCTGATTTTGTTTAAAACATTTTCCAGAATATTACTATCTATAACATTTATTTCATTATCATTAATATTATTGTCCTGAAATTGAGAGATTTAACGTGATGAAAATTAAAGTATTGAAACAAGACATGCAATAACTTCATTTGATTCCATGGCTCTGATACCATAACGAGGAGGATCGTATATGGTAGTTTTACAAAACATTAAACCGTCAAAATAAGGTGATAGATTTTATGAAATTTAAACCGTCGAATTAACTTAAGGTGGATTACAACCAGTCCTACAAACTCCCTATCAATTCATCAAAACGGGATAACCCGGACTAAGGTTCCCTTAGGCCATAAGACCATTAATTGCCAGTTTAAAATTTCAACCCTGCCAGTCTATGTTTTAACCATTTTAGAAAAAACCTTTTTATAATATAAGTACCATGTTATCAAAGGATGTTATCGAGTCATGCTTCAATACTTTAAGGGCTTTAGCCCATCATGATTATTATAAATAAAACAAAATTTAAATTGTTACCTAAGAACACCCAGAGAATCTTCAAGTCGGAAGATTTTATTCAAACTTCAAAATATATTACAAGTGCAGAATTTAGAGAGAGAGAAGAGATGGGCAAAAGATTGCGTGCCTCTTACATACAAAACTAATCCTATATATAGGAAAACTAAGAAGCAACCAAACAAAATACAAAAAGGAAAGCGGACAAAAAAGAAAAAGAAAACAGTAAAAGGAGGACTCTATGATTGTCCCCAATATCGTGTGACTCTATTATTGTCCTTGATGCCGTGTATGATGGCCTTTCTTTTTCAACTTTCAAAGATGCCCATTATGAGTGGGGCCTTGGTGTCGACTCAATTATTTGTCTTTTTTTTTTCTTCCTCGGATTCTTTCTTTGGGGTAAATTCTTCTACCACCTTTTGAAGGTATGCTTCAAGATCATCATCCAGACGTATTATTGGAATTTCCTCTATTGGTTGAGATTCTCCTGCTAAACAAGAGAAACGGTTGTTCTCATCTTCTTGACTGGTAGATGAGATTGACATTGCTTTGGATGAGCTTTCGGCAGTTGATTCAAAAAACTTCTTCAACTCCATCTTCATTTCTTCTTTGTATAATTCCAGCATTTCAGCCTTTGATGTTATTGAGGCTGCTTGTTTCTCTTGAATCCTCCTTGTCATTTGTTCAAAGGGACTCGGAAGCTGTCTCTGTTGTCTTTTATTTATTTGAGTTCTATAATACTCAGTTTTATTGGTGATCAATTTTATGGTATCTTGACCTTCCAATTCTTTAGTGGAGTTATTAACTCTTATCATTTTGGACCAGAACTTTGTATAACTAGTTCTTTTTAGACAGGGAATATTATCCCTCAGGGTATGACCTGTTATGGGTTTCCATTTCCAAATCCATGGTATGGAAAACTCTATAAAAAAGTACATTGAGGCTATTCCCTCAAACCAAGTTTTATTATACTCGGCTTCTATAAGGTCTGGAGAAACTGCTACCCATTCTTGGTAGAGACCTTTAAATGGTTCAGGAAGAATTTGAACTGATGGACCATATAACATAAACCATCTTTGAAACCAACTTGGGATTCCATCTTTATAAATTTTGTCACTCACCTTTATGAACCATGAGTGCTTTTTACTGGGATTTTGATAAAATAGACATTTTTCAAAACTTTGAATGTAATCCCAGTAATTGTATTTATATGTCTGTTTATTCAGGTTTATAAACTCTTTTTCATTTAAAGTATTCAATCCCCATTTCTGAGGAGATAGTAAAAATTTTATAAAAATTTTACTAAAATTGAATGAACGTTTATTATCTGCTGGGTAAAAGTGTCTTATCTCAGCAGACTCAGAAACTTGAACAATACTTTCATAGTATTGCCTTGGTTTATAAGAAGTGGCATCATAAGATGCTGGTTCTAAATATTTTTGCATTAGAAACCAAGGATCATCAAAAAACTTATTATCTTCTTGGTTCAGAAGAATTATTTTCTTCTGTCTGTCGGATATAACCCAATCATCATCATCATCATCATCATCTTGTGCTATATTAGCATAGGAGGGAGCCTTTGAGGCTTCTTGGGCTTTTATAATAGCCTGTTCTTCTTCTTGGGCTTTTATTATAGCCATGATCTTGTCATATGATGGATCATTGGGACTTATTTGAATTCCCCTATTATTATTATTCGAACTTCCAGAAGCAATATCTGAGGCTATGAGCCTTCTGCTTCCTTGTTGGACCAAAACTAAATCTTGGCCTCTTCCTCTTCCCCTGCCTCTTCCCCTGTATGATGTGGGAAAAGGTTGTTTTCCTCTATTATGAGGAATCATACCTGAAAGTATAAAATCAGGCTGATGAGATTATTTTCTCATTTTCTTCAAGGACCTTTATTCGATTCCTAATATTATTTAGAACAACGTATTCATCAGTTAGATCCTTCCACATATTAGGATTACTATAATCATTACTTAAATCATGAATTTTAAAAACTATCATTCTTTTCATGATATAACAATTATTTTTCTTCATTTGGATATTATCAAAAATTCTTTTCAATGGACCTTTGGCCTTTGTCATTTTGACACCTGCAAATTAAACAGAAGATATTATCTTCAAATATTCCCTAGTTAGAAAATCTGGAAGACTATTTTCTTCTCCTTTTTTATATTGAATTTCAAAATCAAATGGAGCTAATTGAGATTGCCATCTAGCAAACATTTGTTTAGAAACATCATGTTTAAAATCCTTTTGAAACATAAATTTAGCTGCTTGACAATCAGTTTTTATTATAAATTTTTGATTGTATAAATCATCTTGAAATTTTAAAACACATTTCAAAATTGCTAAAATTTCTTTGGCAATAGTAGCATATTTTTTCTGGCTTTCAAGCCATTTTCCTGAATGAAACCTAACAAGACATTCTTGCTTTGTTTCCGGATGAATCTGTTTTAATATTCCTCCATAACCTATCTCTGAGGCATCTGTTTCTATAATTTTCTCCCAATTGGGATTAGCAATAGTCATGCATGGAAGACCTAAAACTTTTTTCTTTATTTTTATGATAGCTTGAGTATGATTTTCATTCCAAGGCTTTGGATTCTTTTTTAACCTATCATATAAAATAGAAGAATCTTTAGCTAGATCATGGTAATACGGAGCTATATAATTTAAACTTCCTAGAAACCTTTGCAATTGAGTTTTATCAGTTATTTTATCAGGAAACTTAGAAGCAAATTCTATACTTCTATTTATAGGAACTATTTTCCCTTTTTCTATTATATGACCTAAAAATCTGATAGATGTTTGAAATAACCAATCTTTGAATGGTTGCCAAATAGGATGTCTAAACTTTTCACAAATTTTCTGTCTAATGACAGATCCATGACTAAAATCAAGTCTTTTTTTATTCATTATAAATTAAAACTCATTTGTGAGACCGTATCATCCTCACTAACAGGTTGGTAAATTCCTGAAACTAAATTATTATCAATATTTAAATTTTCTACTCTATTGTTTCTTATTTGAGAAGTAGAGGCTCTCGAAGACTCGGGTAAATCTACTTTATAATCAAGCGGTGATATATAAGATCTAGAAGAAATAGATTTCAAAAGTCTTTTATCTTTTCTTTCTTCTTCAAATTCTATTTCCACATTTCCTTCAGGAGTTTCTATTAATCTCCTTAATTTATGATTTATTTGAGGTGGTATTTTAACAGCTCTATTAATCACCCAATTTTCAGGAAAAGTAATTTCTTCCCATTTAACTGGTCTTCTTATAGAAATATTGGATTTTCCATAATTTGTTTCTATTAATATAGTTTCATCACTAGATTTATCAACTCTTTTACATCTAGCATTCATAGTAGTAAGTAATCTGTAATATATTCTATAACAAATACATATAACTTCAGATCCTTCAGCATAATTATAACCATGCGTTTTAACATATAAAGTTAAAGCATCATCAATATTTTTATCTGTTAAAGATAAATGAACATCAGGATAAACATTAAAATAAACAGGACCATGTGCCAGACTGGTTTCTATAATACCCATCAATGATTGTTTCCAGTTTAGGTTACGAGCATCTCGTAACACAGCTATAAAACTTTCTGGCAAGCCTTTTAATGTTAATGGTTTAAAAGCAACTTGAACTAAACCAATATGCATAAAATTATAATCTTTTTTATGCCTGTTTATGTCAGACATATTTAACAATTTTATTATCATTTCTTCATCTTTTATAGAAACTGATTCTTCAGTGGGTTTAACCACATGTTTGTTTATTAAATTATCAAAACTTCCAATTTGGTATATAACCCTAGGATTTATATGAGGTATTGTCCATTTATTAAGTAGATCGAGATCCTGAGGTATATATATATATATATATATATATATGGAGAAGATCATGCGAGAACCACCTCTTATTGTGAGAACCACGAGAACCAATGTGAACACAACCAAAAATGCCTAAAAATAGCTAAAAATCACACAAATTTTTTTTTAATATTTTTTATATAAAAATCGCTACCTTTCGAAGCCAAAAAAAAATTTAAAAATGTTTTTTTTTTTGCCACTAAAAGTAGCGATTTGGGCATAAAAAATATTAAAAAAAAATAGATTTTTTTTAGATTTTTTTAGGTTTTTTGGGGGTTTAGTTTTTAGCATTTTAGCTTGGGGGGTGGGGGAGGGGGGTTTAGGTTTTTTTTTGGGGGGGGGGGGGTTAGGTTTTTTTTTAGGTTTTTTGGGGGTTTTAGTTTTTAGCATTTAGCTTGGAGGGGGGGGGGGGGGGTTTAGGTTTTTTGGGGGGGGGGGGGTTAGGTTTTTTTAGCTATTTTAGGTTGTGTTCACATTGGTTCTCGCAATAAATGGAGTTCTCGCATGAGCCCCTCCCTATATATATATATATATAGGGAGAAGATCAAGCGAGAACCACGAGAACCAATGTGAACACAACCCAAAAATGCCTAAAAATAGCTAAAAATCACACAATTTTTTTTTTAATATTTTTTATATAAAAATCGCTACTTTTTGAACCAATGTGGCCACTAAAAGTAGCGATTTGAGCATAAAAAATATTAAAAAAAAATTTTAGATTTTTTTAGGTTTTTTGGGGGTTTAGTTTTTAGCATTTTAGCTTGGGGGTGGGGGGGGGGGGGTTAGGTTTTTTTGGGGGTTTTAGTTTTTAGCATTTAGCTTGGGGGGGGGGGGGGGTTAGGTTTTTTTTTTTTAGGGGGGGGGGGGGGGGGTTTAAGTTTTTTTTTTTTTTTTTTGGGGGGGGGGGGGGGGGTTAGGTTTTTTTAGCTATTTTAGGTTGTGTTCACATTGGTTCTCGCGGTTCTCGCAATAAGGGTGGTTCTCGCATGAACTCCTCCCTATATATATATATAATTTATTCATATATTTCTTTTTAGTCTTTTTTATATTATATAATATTAAGAAAAACATATATACCTATAAATATTGTTTGATATTACTCAATGTTATCATATAAGAATAAATCACTCCGTACTTAGATTCATTTTATGGTTTTCGATTTCGATAATATTTCTTTATACAACTCTATCCGCGGCGATAAATGTGTATTGGTAACAGTATCATGACTCTAAACTAATCGATACCGTTCCAACATTGGTGTCAATATTGGTGTTGTTTTTTATTGTTTTCGGATGATGTAAAGCACACGTTGGTTTGTATACCGAGCGAGTGTATGTATCACACATGTACTGTAACGAATCGAACCAATACCCATCGAATGCTCGCGGTCACATATCGCCGCAACGCGCGAAGAAATACTCTAGTTATTATTATTATTATTATTATTATTATTATTATTATTATTATTATATTTTTAGAGTTCTCATCGTTAATTCAAATAACGTAAGGCAACTACCGTTACATCCTTAGGTCAGGGGGTGTGGTATACCGCCCCTAGCCAAATCATCAAAATTAGCGTCCTATAGCGCCTCTTAGCCACCCCCTCGGCGCCAAAGGGGGGCGTCATTGAGTCGCCGCCAACACATTAACGCGCGCTATTAAGCATGCATGTGGGACCCATTCCTTTTCCATCAATCAGATTTCCTTCTTTTTTAATTTCTTTTTTTTATATTGTTTAGAATTGGCTTTAAACTATTGCAATGATGTTAAAGGAAGGGGCTTTAAAGCCCTCATATGGGGTGGCGTCTACGTGGCGCTAGTGTGGCATGATAAAGCCCCTAGAGCTTTATACCACACACCCTACAGGCTTATAGGTGCTTTGAATGTGAAGCAATTTGTTTTATATTTTTATTTTTTGTATTGTTATCAAATTGAGGTGACAAAGCTGTAGAATTATATAGAGGACAATTCCAATTCTTAAAAGGTGTGGAACTAACCACATGAGTAGATTTTATAGATGGGTATTTTGCTTTCATGTATGTACATAAGTTTCACATAAGCAAAATTTAATTCAGACCTAACCACATATCTTTACCATGTAAAATTAGATAATTGCATCGGGTAAATGGTATAACAACAGAGTTGTATCATAAAGTGCATTAAAAAATAGAAACAATTAAGCAAAATTATACGACTTTTGTCTTTTAGTAATAGAGTATATAAAATTTATTGAGTTTAATTAAAATTGATGGAACTAATATTTAATAAAAAAAATCTAACAAAAATGATTAGCTACCCTCGTAAATCAAAACTGGACCAAAACCCTAGATGCTAAGCCTAGGTCAGTTGAGCCCAATATCAATAAGCCCAAAGATAGAATTTGGTACGTGTGGTCACGAGTCATGACCCAAATGACCATCATCACCCTTCACGTCAACGTCATCTCACTCTACTTTCATTCATGAACCTAATCCACCACCCTATATGGTAGGGGCGGAGCTAGTGTATTAGAATGGGTAGCACGGGCTACACTTAACCCCGTCTCTGTACCGTTTTCGTAGTGTAAAAAAAATCCAATTTTATACAAAGGTCAAAGGATACCCCTGATCCCTAAAAAATTGGATGCCCCTTTAATTTTTTTGCTAGCTCCGTCACTGCTATATGGTTTGTTACTAAACCAGTCTTAATAATTAACTTGTTTAACCAAATAACCGAAATACTTCCTATGCTTTTTAGATACAAGCTGTGTATTTGATTAGTCAATTTTTTTATTAAAACTTCATAAGTTTGTTTTATCGCTTTAATTATTTATTTCTGTCATTGTTTGTTTATTAAGAATATCTACTATATAGTTTATATATTCTAGCATTCTTGAAAATCATGCGAGTGATTTTGAAAATGCATTGACATTGGTTAAAGATTGTACGACTGTTCTTGACTTTGGAATGAAAACCGGTGCATTTGAAATTGGGGTGTGTTTAGAGATGAGTTGAACCAATATGATCCACTAACCACTTAGCCCAAAACGATATGGGCTCAATCTAACACAAATGATAGCCCATTCAGAGTAATTAAATGATCTACAAATACAAACCTTACCTTTTTTAGCCCATTCAGAGTAATTAAATGATCTACAAACCTTACCTTTTTTATTATTTGGTTAAAGCATTCACATTTCAATCTTCATCTTTAAAATTTGAAGATTTTCTCTATTTTACATTTTCATCAAAATTTCTATCTATATCTTTATCTTTAAACTTTAAGGTAGTGTTTGGTATGCAGGAATAAGAGCCAGAATAGAATGGAGTATTATGAGGGAATGGGGAGAAGGGTGTTTGGTTGGTCAATGGAATGGAATCACCCATTCCACATGGCTTTCCAACCCTCAAAATCATTCCGTCCACCCTCATATTTTTTTTCCATTCCATCCCCTTTTGCACCATTCACCATCACCACAACCCACCACCACCACCACCCACCACCGACGCCATCGCCGCCTCCACCCCCAACCCGTCACCGCCGCCACCTTTGCAACCCACCACCGTCACCGCCACAACCGCCGCCGCCACCAACCACCGTCGCCACCACCACCCATCGCCGCCTCCACCACCGCCACCCACAATCACTTCCACCGACCACGACCACTCACCACTGAGTAAACAATACACAATAATAATTCATTACATTCACACATGGTAACCAAACAAGAAATGGAATGGTAATGATCCATTGCATTCCCTCGTTTATTCCATTAACTCGTCCATTTCATTACCACATACCTAATAGACCCTAAAGTTTTATGAATAATGGTTCTTTAAATATAGAGATCTATTATTCATTATCTTAATAAATACTTTTGAGTATCTAAGAAAGAAAAAAAAATTATAATAAATTAAGGGGCTGTTTGGTAGCATCTGAATGACATTAAGAGGCTACCTCTTAATGAAATCATTTAAGAGTTTAACAAAGATAATGTAGAAGAATGTGACATGTGATGGTTTACCATTCAGATGTTACCTCTTATCCAGTCAGACATAAGGTTACCTCTTATTCATTCAGACATAAGGTTACCTCTTATTCATTCAGACATAAGGGCCACAAATGATTTTATTAAGAGACAGCCTCTGAATGGATTAAGAGGCTACCAAACAGCCCCTAAGTGTTTGTGAGTGAGATGAGGATAGAGATGATAGACTAGATAAAATTTTGAAATAGTTTTTGTTTTTTTCTAAAAGTGATATTTAAATAAATTAGAGGGATGAAGATAGGGATTCAATTGTAAATTAGAGGGATCATACTCATCACGGGAGACAAAAAAACCAGCTTATAACATCTAGGACCGGTGTGACTCGGCGCTATGGGGCGCTATGGTGGTGATAGTGGCTAGATCGCGCTTTGGTACGCATGGTCTTACTTTTAACTCAAAGTGTAAAGAAAAATAAGAAGTTAAATTCTCCTATTTTTTATTAACTATTATTTTTATTAACTATGATCCTAAAGTGTGTTTATTTTTAAAAGTTGAGGTAATGGGTGTCTTGTTAAACTTTAGAGACATAAAGTTTGTTTATTTTTATTAACTCTGTCCATTTTTCTTTAATTACAAATCAATACAGTAAACCTTATAATCATTTATTAAATAAAACAGTTTCAAACTCGCTCGTTTCAACAATAAAACGAATACACGTCGTTTTATTAATTGGTTTATCATATTCAAACCGTTTCTAACCTACTCGTTAGAAAGTAAACGATTACAGATCATTAAAATAAGTAGTTTCTAAGAGAACCAAATCTAATGCGCTCATTAGAACTTGAACTTTTAACAAACATTCAAAATATTTGGTCCTATATGTTGAACTGTTTCTAACGTGGTCGTTAGAAATAAAATGAGTACACTTATTCACATAAGTCAATTTTGGTTTATTTAAATAAACGTTTTCTAACACGCTCATTAGAAATAAATATAAACCTTTTGTAAAATGCTAGTTAGAAAATAAACAATTGTCAAATTATTTAAATCGTTTCTAACACGCTCGTTAGAAATAACAGATTACAAAGTTTGTTATGAAGTTTATAATAAAATTATAAACTATTTCGAATACGCTCATTAGACATAAACAAATACGAACTCATTTTAATATTTATGTAAATAATCCGTTTCTAAGTGGCTCGTTAGAAATTTAATAGTTTAGATGAAACCGTTTTGAGATTTATTATTCTCCATAATAATTATTTCCAACTCACTCGTTGGTAATTATTTACAATAATAATATTTTCTAACACCCTCGTTAGACAATCTAAATGTCTTATGCAATCATCATTTCTATTACGCTTGTTAGATAAAATAGATGATATCTAAACTTATTATTAAAAAAAATAGCTATTTCTAACACGCTCATACGAAAGTAAAAGTATTAGCACTTTGTTATTCATTCAACATTAATGTTTCTAACACGCAAGTTAGAAATTAAAAGTATTAAGGTTTGCTATTTCACAAAATAAGTATTTCTAGCATGCTCGTTAGAAACATAAATGTTTTAAAATCTTGTTATTTTTACCAAAATAACAGATTTCTAATAAGCTAATTAGAAACCATAAATATTTCCAAAACATCTTAAATATATATCATTTTATTTAATGTTCTCCTTAGATAATTCCAACGTTCACACACATTTTATGGGTTTTCAAAATATAAAATTTTCTAATACGCTCATTAGAAAATAGTATTACAATACACATTTATATATATATATATATATAGGGTCGGGATTTAGAGAAAACGCTCAAAAGTGTGAGAACGGTGAGAACGCTTATCGATCGTCCGATCAAAACAATCTATGGACTAGATTGGCGCGGTGGCATTTTCGTAAATAACATCAATTTTATTACGTGTACGCGCTTCATTAAGGGTAAAGCGTCTTTTGACTACTCCAAACAAAACGCCATCTCATGAAAATAAAATGCCAAAACAAAAATCACACAGCATTCTGCTAAAAAACGCCATTAGATATAAAACGCCAAACTTAATTATAGTAAAATCCCGCCTAAAAAAACCTCCAAAAAAAATCCTATATATACAACAACTCAGACCATCAATTAAAAAACACAAACAAAAACCCCAAACGCCATATTTAATATATATAATTCGACTGATAAACGCCAGAAACCCCAAACATCAAATATCTTGCTGTCAATAAAGTGTAGCTGTATGGTGTGGACAACATTGCAGTTATATTTCTTAACTAAGGATTAACAATGTTATCCAACACCATACAACAACACTTTATTGATTTTAGCATGATCAAATTTACAATTTTAAGATGGTTTATTTTGTGGCGTTCTTTTTATCGGTAAAACGCCAAAAAAGATAACATTTTGGCTGAAAGGGTGTAAAATCAATAACATTTTTGCTACATGAGATGGACAAAAATTATAGAAAAAAAGGCTGATTTCATACGAAAGTCGAAACAGCCAGTGAAGATGCTTCAAAAGAAGAAAGAGACTGGTGACAGTGAAGATTTGAAGATCAATATTTATTTTGTTTAATTTTCTTTTTCAGTTGATTGATATTTAATAAACAACGACATATCTAATAAAAACGCCAAAAAAGGCAAATGTCTTACACCTTTGGCGTTTATCAAACCATCATAAAATGACTTTGGACAAGTATTATAAAAAACTTTTTTTATGTATTCTTTTTTTTTATTTTCCTTTTCAGTTGATTGTTGTATATAATAAAACGTCATATATAATAAAAACGCCAAAACAGCCAAAATGCTTGTTTAAAGGATATCATCCAGTTAAAACGCCCCCCAAAACTCACAAACTATAATAAAATTAGTTTAAAAAAGTATTATAAAAAACAAAAAATAAAAAACAAACTTGAAAATGTAACTAGAAACAGTAACTTCAAATCAGAAAAATTGAAGATAGGGAAAATTTATTATATTAGAATCTAAAACGCCAAACTTGAAAGATGGTACGTGTTACAGACTTCAGAGATAAAGCTTGTCAAAAACAATAATTACAAACAGTAACTGAAAAGACGAATACTTTATTATAATAACGCACCGCCTAACTTACGCGCCAAAAAGAGATCCTATAAAATGATACATCTCAGCAACTTTCATTTGATCAAACCAAAAAAAAACGCCAATACTACTAAAATACCACTCATTGTAAAACGCCAAAAAAATCAAAGATGACTAATATGCTTTCTTGGATATTCAGTATTGTTATTCGTCAAGTTTCACTGAATGAAATTGTTAGGGAGGCAAGTAACTCAGTAAGATTTTGCTGCATGAGATGGACAAAAATTCAAGAAAAAGATACTAATGCCAGTCATATGACATTTTGTATTTTTTGTTCTTGAAGAAGGCTTGGATGAGGAGAAGAGATCAATGACACTGAAGAGTGGGATGATGATAAAGATGAAGATCAACATGAAGAAAAAGCGAAAAACCCACCCACACGTCAGATCTATGTCCCCAAACATCCACAAAAAAACCACTACAACAGACGAGCAGGCAAAATAATCAAACCGATGGGTTTGTTAAGTTTTACATAAAACGCCATATTTTGGTGTCAGTTCTTGTACTATTAAAGAACAAAGAGACTGATGACAGTGAATATTGTGAAGAGAGATCTGATTAGCATTTTTAATTTATTTTCTTCGCTTGTATTTTTTTTACTGTGGCTGAAATATAATCCAACAATTGTAAAACGCCAAGATAATCCAAACGCCAAAATGTTTATAAAATATAATAGAACAATGAGCCATCTTGTTTAAAACCCCTTCAAAAACGCCATTAAAATAGATTCCCTGCCCCCGGGCTCCATTGGCATACGTTGTGAATAAACGCCATAACCGCCAAAATGTTGATACAATGAAACCATTAAAACGCCATTAATTATTGAATTTGGTTAACGCCAAAAATCTTAGAAACAAAAAATTTAAACAACATTGGGAAAAAGCGGAACTGAAAAAGCAGAAGATGAAAGGACAAAAAGCCCTCCCGCCCTTTTCTAAGCGGCGTGACACGTGTTAGGCCAGGAAGCGTTCTCACCGTTCTCACACTTTTGAGCGTTTTCTCCCGATCCCGTTTCTATACTGCATCCCGTTTCTATATGAGGACAGGGCTACTCTTCAACAGCTGAAGAAGTGTTTTCATGTACTGCATCTTGGTCTGTTCACTAGAGATCAGCTTTCTATAAATCCTGATGTTAATGCATTGAGTCCTTCCATGGAGTTCATGGCGATTGTCGAAGATATACATTGATGGAGTTTAAAGCTAAAAGCACTAAATTTTAAGCTAAAAGCACTAAATTTTTGTTGTTAGGTTCGTAAATTTCTTCGTGTTTTTCTTAGATTTTAAATTTCGGTGTAGTTTTAAGCTGAATAAGTATTATTATGTATATTTAATATCATCTGATCATCTGATTATTGCAGATGATGATGTTGTGTTTCATGTTGTAAGAATCAGGGAATTCTCAGATAATAGATTGCTTTGCCCGATTAGATTATGTTTTAAATTATAGTTCATTAAGTCATTGTTTCGTTTTCTTGAATTCTATGTAATTTTGTAAAGAAGTACAATAACAAACAGTGGTTTTAACATATGTTTGCATTTTGGTCAATAGTTAATGGAAACACATGTTAGGTTGAACAGTGTTTTTAAGAGGAAAACAGTGTTAGAAGACAGTAGATCTTATTAACTTAAACATCTGTTCAGGGTTAAACAGATGTTTGGCCTTTAACTGATGTTTGCCCTTTTATATCAGAGGTTTGGACTTAAATAGTTGTTTGACCTTAAACAGGTGTTTGCCCATAAACAGATGTTTGACCGTAAAACATATGTTTTGCCTTAAACAGATGTTTCGCCTTCTATATCAGATATTTTTACTTAAACAGATGTTTGACCTTAAACAGATGTTTGACCATAAACATATGTTTGGCTCTAAACCAAACATCTGTTTAAGGTCAACATCTATTTGACTATTGGTCCTGTTGTGCTTTTGTTTGACCTCTAATATGGGTTCATGATCTAATCCAGTGATTTGAAGACATTGTTGTTTCATCTTTATACAAATAAATAAAATTCAAGTCCAGATAAACATCTCTTTATGGCCAAACATCTGTTTATGGCCAAACTTCTGTTTATGGGCAAACATCTGTTTAAGGCCAAACTTCTGTTTAAGTCCAGACAACTGATATATAAGGCGAAACATATGTTTCTTCAAACATCTGTTGACCATTGACTGACCAAACTTCAGTGTTTAAAAAACTGTTGGGTATCCACTGATAGGATAAAACAGCCACTGCTCATTTTTTTTTGACATCTATTGATATTGACCATCAGCGGTTTTCCTAAAAAACAGCCACTGCTCACTTTTTTATTATTGATGGTGTTAATTAGTGATAGATTGAAATTATCAAATAAAAACTAGAATTACAATGAAATTACCATTTTACCTAATCGTTACATTCCAATGAGGTAAGATTTCCTCCAACATTGTTTTCATCATAAAATTTAAAGTTAAGTTAAAAAATAAAAAAAATTCTTGATGACTATTTGTTGCAAATCAAATCAGTAATTAATGCTTTTTAAAATATGCAAAATGTGAATTTCAAACTGACGGTTATTATCTCTTAAAAATTAGAAAAGTCATCATGACAATTGCTTTCAAATCAGATCAGTAATTACTGATAATATCAGAAATTTTATGCAAAATGGTAATTTCAAATTGACCTTCTCTCTTTTTTTTCCTACTTTGCATAACAATTCAAATATTTAATATTTAATATTTTAATAAAGCAGGATATAAGGATATATACTACTGTCGATTACCAATAAACATCAGTTCCCAATAAATAAGATATAATTATCAGTTCCCACATTCAAATTCAAAATTCAAACCGTATATTCTAATCCTATAAATAAGATATAATTATCTGCTATCATTTTCAAATCTCGCTCGCTCATATATATGTGCGTATCTCTCTCTCTCAAATGCATCTTTCTCGTGATTCAGCCGCTAATCTCCGATTACATTTCTTTGTTCGAATGTTTGTTGATTATGTTTACATGTTATCGTTCCAGTATCATTGTTACAACATCGTCGTTTCAATGAAGCTTCCCATCACACATCAACCTTTCAATATCGATGTTGCAGTATCATTGTTGCAACATCGTGAAAAGTTGCGTTGTTCGATTTTCGTTAAATCGAAAGTCAGGTTTTCTTGCGTCAGGTTTGTCATTGGGATTTCTTCATTTATAGAAAGTATGGATAGATTCGTGCAATATCGTGAAAACTCAGATGTGCTACAACAGTTGAGAAGAGACCTTTGCATTTTAGGTTTGTTTCTTACTTGTGTTTTTAGTAATATAGAGTGCGGTGATAAAGACGTGCAGTTCATGGCGATGCTGAAGGACATACATCAAGAGGTTCAGCAATCGATGGAGTTGAAACTAAAGTTTCTTAATTCTTGCTGTTATTCTTAGATTTGAACTTTAATATTGTTCAGTATGTCATGTAATAGTGTCAATGAGTCCTCTCAAATGAATAGACCGACACTGTTCAACCCCTAAGGGTTATGTTGTGGTTATAACAGCTGATTATGCTAAGGACTGTTATAATTAACCACTGCTCCTTATAAAGACTGATGTTCTTAAAGACTGATGTTCTTAAAGACTGATGAGGCCTATCCACTGTTGAAGACAAAGCCATGTTAAAGACAAGCACTTATGTACCTAAAGCCTGATCAACGAAAGGAAAACCACTGCTCAGTAGCAGCAGTGCTTCAGCATCTACAGCGGATTCAACTTTAGTATTTATGTATCAGTGTTTCTTTTGTAACAGTGTTTAGTGTAGCAGTGGTTAGCTATATTTTATCTCTCGAGACAAACCCTATACAAACTCAAAGACGAACCACTGCCCAACAACAAGAGTGATTCAAATTAAAAGCAGATATTCTACCTTTGTTTATGTTAACAATATTTATATGTAACGGTATTTATCACATCAGTGTTTTATACTATGTTAGATTGTTAGATTTCATATCACTGAGATGTTTATATATAACGGTATTTATCACATCACCCCACTGCTCCTTATAAAGACTGGTGTACTTAAAGACTGATGAGGGCGATCCACTGTTGAGGACTAAGCCCTGTTAAAGACAACCACTTATGTACCTAAAGGCTGATCAACGAAAGGAAAGCCACTGCTCAGTAGCAGCTGCTCATAAATGCACAAAAGTGGTTCAGCATCTACAGTAGATATTCTACCTTTGTTTATGTTAACAGTATTTATATGTAACAGTATTTATCACATCAGTGTTTCATACTCTGTTAGATTGTTAGATTTCATATCACTGAGTTGTTTATATGTAACGGTATTTATCACATCACCCCAGCATGCTAACTGATTATATGTAATACTTTATTTTAATAATCTCAACATGCATCTTAAAAATAGTTAAAATGAAAATTTTTCAGGAATTATAAGCATTAAAATGTTTTCAGGCTATCCACTGATAACTTAAAGTCTCCCACTGTTTTCATTGTAATCATTGCAACCACTGTTATTATTCCATCAGTGGCTTCATAAAACAACTGTGTTCCATTACTCATCAGGGGTTGGCTCGTGGACAGTTCATAGCCGTCCGATCTTTTATAACCGCTGCCATGTCAGCATTCACTTTTTCCCCTATAAAACCCTGATCAAAACCCCCAAACAGGGTTTTAACTGTCGAATCAAATTCATTTTTCCTTTTTCAAAGCAGTTATCCTCTATTTCTCTCAAAATTCCTCATCGTCCTTCTTCCTCAAATGGCAAAATCACGGTCTTCATCAGTTAAAAGGAAATCCAGTCAAAAGGCCATAGAAATTCGATACAAAGCTCCCCATAACTACTTGGGTCTGTTGACAAAACA
Organism: Helianthus tuberosus; assembly: GCA_030545235.1. Taxonomy (NCBI): domain Eukaryota; kingdom Viridiplantae; phylum Streptophyta; class Magnoliopsida; order Asterales; family Asteraceae; genus Helianthus; species Helianthus tuberosus. The sequence goes on along the minus strand of CM060386.1, from coordinate 9,036,447 downwards.
AAGTAACACTGAAACGTTCAATTCCATCATAGATGCCCTTTCGTATTCAAAGTACAAAACTTTGTTGACTTCTAATGCTCCGATTTACTTGGCAACCCAGAGGGAATTTTGGAAAAATGCAAAACTTGAATCTCAAGATAAAACACCCATATCCATCAATTCCTCGATAAAGGGTGTTGATGTTAAAATCACACCACAAACCATCTCTGAAGTGTTTGAACTCAATGATCTTCAAGGTAAGAATTCTTTCCCTAAAATAGAGTATCAAACAGATTTTTTAGAAAGAGGGTATGCAAAGCAAATGAAAAAAGACACTTTGCAAAAAGGCAGTTTTCCCCCTGCCCCAAGGTTTTTGTTTCATACCCTCTTAATGTGTGTTTCTAATAAGACCACTGCTTTCAATGAAATTCCATTAAAGATCCAATACCTGGCATATGCTATCTTGCATGGGGAAAACTTTAATTATTCACAGGAGATCTTTGATGACTTGGTAAAAAATGTTGATAGCAAATCATTTTTACTATTTCCAAGGTTCCTAAGCTTTTATTTTCAAAAGAAATTTGAAAAGGATGATGCTCATGTACTCATCCAGGGTGAACCTTTTCAAATAAATGGCCTTACACCGTTAACATTTACAAGGCTATCAAAAGTGTCCAAAACACAAGCAGAGGCTCCTAAGCAGACTTTAGCAGCTACAACTGCTCCTCAGGCACCTGCTGCTGAGCCCACTGCTCAAGGTGATCACAGCAGCAAAACAACTGCTGTGAAACCCACACCTAAATCCACCAAAAGACCAAGACAAAAGAAAACACAAAAGCCCCTCAAACCTAAAACAAAGGCAACTCTGGAAGATGAGATCCCAGAGCAACTGCCGGTGAAAACACAAAAGTCACCAGAAACCACTGCTGCTACTTCCTCCCAGCAGATGGTAGAAATATCTCAACCTGAGCCTCAAACTCCTCCTGCTTCTTTTCAAAAAGAACAGGTTGTAAGAATAGGGACATCAAATTATGTTGCTCTGGACTCACTTGAATCCATCATCCCCAGCCCACTGCCCGGGGCAAATCCTCTTTCCACTCCCATACTCACTGCCACAATTCCACCACAAACAAAACTTTTGTTGGATGCACTTGATATAACTCAGTTAGCAATCAGTTCCTCTCAACCACCTATCACTGAGAGCATGCCACAGAAAGTGACTGAGTCTGAGCTCCCTATCATTGCTAACCCACCAACAACACCTGAGGAGGTTACACTGCAGGATGTACAAGTACTTCCTGTCAGTAGTTCAAGTGAAGCAACTACTACAAGTGTTGAACCCACTGGTTTACACTTGGACAGTAGTTTCATTAATCAGACTTCCTTGAAGGCAATTTCTTCTATGGGAACCTTTCTAAACACTGGTGTGTATCCTGTATTCACTGGTGAGCTTAGATTGGTAACCTCTGCTGAGGAAAGAAGTCCCCAGTTCCAAGAAAAAAAGGGCAACAGGGGATGACTTTTGGGAAAGTCTCCCTCCGTCAACCCCTGTGACAACCACCTCTGGTGGGAAATCAGATGATCCCATTAAATTGGGTGATGGTTTAATGTACCGAGAATTGACGGAGAGGGTTAACAAACTGGATACATCTGTTGGAGAAATCAAAACCATACTGCAACAGTTATTACAAACACAGCAGGCACCACCTGCTCCCACTGACCTTTGGGCATTATTTCAACCTCTGCTTCACCAACAAAGAGCAAATGCTGATCAGCAACATGAAATTCAGCTTCAAAAGATCAGAAATATCATGGAAGCTAGGTTCAAAGACACCCAAGCAGATATAAAAGCCATGAAGGCTCACTTGCTAAACACCACTGGCACTGCTCCTCCCTCTATCATCTTTGTGGACAACCCACCACCAAATGATGCCAAAAAGGCGGAGAAAATGAGGCAGTTGAAGAAAAAGGGATATGAAGATGGTCTGTACATTGCACCAGATAATTCAAGTATGCTTGCACACATCCCTTTGCCAGATGGTTCCAAAAAGGTTGATGTAACCTTAAATGCCATTGCTGATGCAAAAGCAAGGGTGAAAAAGGATATGGAGGCAAAGGATAAAGGAAGGTTTGAACAGGAGAAGAGAGTTTTTATGGAGATGAATGAGCAGGGTATTTCTGAGCCAAAGGATCAAGAAAATCCTCAGCCCATAAGAAAGTCTACTAGAAAAGTCATACAACCCAAAACCACAACTCCCAAATCCACAAAACAAACTCCCAAACCTTCCAAAAGCTCCACACATCAATCTTCCAAACCAACAGATGTTAAAACACCTGTTGTATCAACAATTGTTGCTACTTCAGTGGTTTCAACATCTGTTATCCAAACAACTTCCACCACTACCACTTCAACACACACTACATCCACTGCCTTATCCCCATTACCAAAAATCACTTCACCACCACCAATACCACCTGCCAAAAGGCAGAAGACAACAGTTGACACATCATCTGTGGTAATGGCAATAGTGGTTGAAACACCAGTTGTTTCAACAGCTGTTAGTCAGACACACACCATCACTACTCAAACACCACAAACAAAACCATCATCACAAAACTCACCACCTGCCTTAAAGCAAAAGACAACTGTTGATACATCAACAGTTGTAGTAACAACAGTGGTTGAGACACCAGTTGTTTCGACAAATGTTAGTCAATTACCTACCACTTCTAGCAATCCTTCCCAAGCCATAATTCTTTTTGCTCCAAAACCTCAAACAGAAACACCTCCTCCTGAAAATGTGTATACTAGAAGAAAAAATCTTCAAGTGCATGATGATGATATACCAGCACCTGATCCTGTTTCATCTGTACCTTACAAAATCACCAAACCTGAATCTTTTATTCCTCCAAAATTGGTCAATCCAATCAAAGATCCAATAGCTCTTCAAGGATATGACTCTGCTGATACTACCCCAGCAGCTGCCAGTTATCCACTGGAACTCCATGCAGTAAAGAATGAAATAAGGCAGTTCTACACAGTGGATGATCCTTCAAAAAGGAAATTCCCTTCTCTGCTTGGTTTTAGAAATCCAAAAAACATGGATGGATATCTAAAACTAAAAGCTAGACAAGCTGAAATAAGAGCTAGGGTTGAATGCCAAGGAGAAAATGACAATGTGGTTTCAAGTCATTATCAGTTTTTACTCACCAAAGTCAAGCTCATGGAAGACTATTCTAGAGATTTGAGTAAAGAAATGTCAAATTTACCACCAGAACCTGGCCTGCAAAAAGATGTGAGAAAAGACATTCTGGCACTAATCATGAGTGAGAAGTTCTACCCTGCCAAGGAAGAACAATTCCAAGATTGGCCACTTGTTGGTCTCAAGACAGAACTCAATAGAATTGAAAGAGTAAAAAGAGATCCAAGCATGAAAAGGTCAGCACCAAACTGGCGTAAATACAAAAAGGCTATTGATGATCTTACCTTGGAGTATAAAAGAAAGAAACAAGAGTTGGTTGATGCAAAGGTTGGAACTACCAAGGCCATAGCAAAATGGACAAAGCAGTACACTGATGAAGCTTATGAAAGGCTGAGAAAAAGGAGAGAAACAGATCCTTGCCTTCCAAAGAAACCTGATTACAAAACTATTAACATGTTAAAGAAGCAGGTCCACAATTCTGAACCACTGTTCACATCATCAGATACCTCTGTCATTATGTTAAACCAAAGAAAGAGGCAAAAGCTGACTGATGCAGAAGAGAAAGAGCAAGAAGCTGGATATTTTAAAGAGGCTATCAAGAGAATGGCACTTGAAGATGACAGCTCAGCAAAGCTTCAACATACATTGGAATCCAAGCACTGATGAAGCATAAAAATTGAAGCTCAAACTACTGATGGGATCCAAGCATTGTTGAAGATCAAAGCATTGTCATTCAAGGTCTGATCACCCTTTGAAGATAGCACTGATGCTCAACATCAGTGCTTAGATTACAACAGTGGAATGAAGAATCAGTGTTTATGTATCAGTAGTTTGAATATAATCAGTGTTTGTAGTGTCTGTTGTTATAGATTCAGTGTTTATGTTCAACATCTGATTTACTTTTGGTCAACATCTGTTTGAATTTTGGTCAACATCTTATTTTGTAAAGAAGTACAAAAACAAACATTTTTACAAAATCCCAAATCACCCTATCATGTAAATGCATTGAAGTAAAAGTGGAAATGATATTATTCATGTGGTCCTGTTGTGCTTTTGTTTGACCTCTAATTTGCGTTCATGATCTAATCCGGTGATTTGAAAACAATTTTTGTTGAATCGAATGAGATGGTTGATGTAATGTGGCCGTATTAGTAACAAATAGTAATTAATATAACTAAGTTTCCCGAGCCCGGGAAGCAATCCCGGGTAAAAACCTAGTATATATATAAATGAGATGGATTTGGGCCATGTGGCATGTGATTTTGAAGCTTTTTGATGATGTGGCAACCTATGGTGGAGGTGGATTGTGAGTTTGGGAGGGAATCATTCTAAATACACAAAAAAATTACATCCACGCGGGATCCGAATGTCTATGCGAATACCCAAACCCGTTTTAGACCCGAGTATATTAGCCACATAATAAACCCTAATTTGTGAGACTTCATTTTTTCCTTTCGTAAAACCTCTCAACCCTAATCAATCTCATCGCCGTTCGTCCCTATTTCGTCATTTGTCAGAGTTCCATTATCGCCGACTATATAAGGGTTCTAAAATACCTAAATCCATCCTTTCATTCAACATCTGTTTCTCTTCCTGCGTCTCCGTCACAAGCCCTAATCGCGAACACCTCCATCAAAATCAGCTTTCTTCTTTATCGTTTCATATCTGGTAAGTCAATATATGTATTCTTATTTTGCTATGATTTCTTCTATCTTTCATCGATGATTTCGTTCGATTTCTTCTATCTTTAATTGATGATTTTCTCTGGGTTTGATTGTATTTAGATCATCTTCAAGTACATGCCTTATGAGGCTCGATTTTTGAAGGTGTACGATGAGTTGCGGCGGCTAGGGTTCCGCTGGAACCCAACGACTTAGATGATCAGAGGTTAACTTTCTTTGTGTCGTGCTCTTTCTTGGTTCTTCGATTTTTCCCCTGGTTTGTTTCTCAATTTTGAGGTTTACTTATCTGATTTTGATTTTATTGCTAGGTTTCTATATGATTTTGAGTTTGATGAAATGCTTTTAGTGTAATGGAGTCCATTCTTTTATGAGAAAAAAAGTACAGACTCAATTTTTATACTAGGTGTCATTATGTTGTATTAATATAGTTTTCTCCTGTGCTATAATAGGTTGCCGACAATACAGCAAGAAGTTCAACAACGTAAATTATTATAGATGGGCCTATATCTTCTCATATGGGGGGAGGCTGCAAATTTGAGATTTATGCCTGAGTGCCTCTGCTACATCTATCATCATGTATGTTTTCTTTATGCATATGTCAACTCTATTTAGTTAGAGGCTTGCATTTATTTTATGACTGTTTTATTTATTTTGTATTGATATGTAATAGCTGCCTTTTGTTGTAGATGGCTTTCGAATTGTATGGTATGCTAGCTGGCAATGTAAGTCCAATGACCGGTGAGAATGTAAAACCAGCTTATGGATGAGTGTAGGTCCCTGAATCACGTATGGATCGTACAAGACTGTTAATCTATCAAGGGTGCGGAATCCCCTTGATTGATCTTCGAACACAGAAACAAGATTATGTAGAAGAACAAGAACTCGAACACACAAACACGCAAACTTTCAAACTGATCTTCTGTGATTATCAAACCTTTAGAAACGTTTTACAATCACTAAGATCTACAAGAACCTAACAGCCGATTTCTGTTTTGTTCTTAACCTCTCACACTTGAATGCTCTCTCAAGTTGTCTAAAGTGTTTCAAGTGTCTTAAGTGTCTAACTTTACAACTCAAGACTAAGGCTGTTTATATACACACAGCCAAGATCTCGAATTGGGCTTTGCCCATATTACATTTGTCACATAAACTTGGGCCTAATAGACTTGATACAAACTTGGACTGATTGGACTTCATAGAGCTCGTTTTTCTTTAAGTCTTCATGATCCAATCTTCTGTTTAATATCCAAAGACCAATCCAAAGCTGTTGTCATATAACATGCACCAACAAACTCCCCCTTGACAATAGCTTGCAAAGGAAACTTTAGTCTTCAGAATCTCACAGTCTTTGGTCTTTGGATAGCATCAGCTTCAACATGAATTCTGTCTTTGTCAGCAACATCTTTGTCAGCAACAGACTCCCCCTAAGCTGATGCATCCAATCACCAAATCTTCCAAGTTTTGATTCAGCATTCAATGTGTCTTCACAGCATCCACTCTGCATTGTAGAAGGAGGATTCTACCAAGCAGCAACAAACTCCGCCTTTCTTCACAGCAACTTTTCATCAACAAACTGCTTCAATCTGTATACTATAAAACAAACATCTCGAGAAACCATAAGAATTTTTCAACATAGTTAAAGAATTATTATTATGCAAGAGATAGTTAAACTGTATCAGATTAAGCATTTTCAAATAAAGCACCAACACGCACAAATTTTAACAAACACCTTATAACCTGCATGATTTAAAAATTTTTGAACCCACTTTCTAACACAGTCTCCCCCTTTCGGTAACAACTCCTCCAAGAATAACAGTTTTCCTTACATTAAGAATTTTAACAGAAAAAGACACTATTTTTGGATTTTTATATTTTCAAAAGTAAAGACTGAAAGCAGTAAATAAATATTTACAGACATTCTTTTTGCGAGTTTCGAGGGTAAGAGAATCAAATCAGTGTACGGTCATGTCAAAACGCTCTTGTTGTTCTTTTAGTTATCATTTAGATAAGCATCCTATAGCGATTATCGGTATTGTTTTCCACATAAGCTCAACTTATCATATGTAATCATGGCGAGGGGATACGTTAAGGTATGATTTATACTTACCGACCGGTGTTCATCCACATCACGACACATTCCCGTATCAAGGTATGCACGAGGGTTCATCTTACCGGTGAGTATACCGATTATCATCTGTTTGACCGTATATGATGTGAGAAACTCACTTATTTTGATTGAAAACAAGCCCTATGTGATAGAATCACTTATTGATGAGGAACTTGATTTTCAGATGCATGAGGGCACAGGAGCAAGTCCGTGAACAGGTCAGTACTTTCGTACAGCAGAGAGACGAAACTTGACTCCCGGAAAAACTGTGATATATTATCACTTATTTTGGGGACATGTGATTGTTGATCACTTATTGAGGTCGAATGCAATATGTACACGTATGTATGATATCATGGAAGATCTAGACTTGCGTCCCCGTTATTTTTCGGTAAAAGATACAACCATGATACCCAGATGATAAGCAGCATAAAGACCGAATATCTCAGAACCTCGGCAATCTCTCAAACGAAATTTCGGTACTAAGACCATATGCCAATGAATGGTTCCCACCTGGTCTTCAGTCGATTTAAGTTTATATCACCCTGCACACTTTAAAATGATTGTGAGCCTACCGATACATCTTATATAGAGCTGCTTAGCATATTTCATTTAAGGTTTAAAGAGGTTTAGACAGACCACTGATGTACTATCATTTTCTCTTTTGCTCGCCAGGAAACTCATTTTTGCTTTTCTATTTTTTTTTTGTGTTTTTGAAATTTTTTCGATGTTTTTGTATTTTTGATTTTTAAGAAAAACAGTAAACTATTTACAAAAATTCTTATGAAAAACCAGTTATTCAGGATTCCTCATCCCATTGAGTTCGACTAAGTGTTCAAAGCGAGCTCGATCAAAAGCTTTTGTGTAAAGATCAGCAAGGTTATCTTCTGTGTCGACTTAGCACTTTGAACTTCAATTTTAAATCAATCAAAATAAATATATCAACACTCTTACATCCCCCTTCATATGCCTAGAGCATCCATTTTCAACATAAGTTGATAATCCTCCTTAGCAGCTCCTGCACACACTCAACAAACTCAGTTAGTCTTAAGAACCCAAACCTTACCGGTTTTGGGTCGACCATGTAAATCCACATAAGATGCTTCTATCCAATATCCATCACTCCTGACTGGAGTCTTGGATTTCTTACCCATTGTTGAACAAGACTGATAATTTCCACTGGGTCTTTGATTGCGAGAGTTCCAATAACCTCTCCGATTTTCTGACCTTTGGAAATTATTATCTTGATACCTTCTTCCATTTTCATACCACGAATTTTGAAAAATTTTTGGATATTGTTGAACATACGAGTTATAAAAACCCTTATGTCCATTTCTTTGTTGAAAATTTCGATTACCAGCAGTTTGGTATCGATTTTGATATCCAAAATTTTTATTTTGACTTTGAAAACGATTTGATTTACCACTATATTGACTAAATTGTGGAGAAATACTTCTTGGTCTATCAAATCTTTTCGAAGTTGAGGGTTTTGATTGAGATTCAGGTTTCTTTGTCTGACAACTTGTATTTACACTATTGCTTGACCCAACCTGATTCTCATCCTTAACCTCATCAACCTTTTGTTTACCTTTCTTCAAAGGACAACAACTTGCCACATGCCCTATGTTGTGACATTTAAAACAGGATCTCTTCTTATAACTTTTCTTTCTGTTGGATCCCTTTTTAAATGTGTTGGCCGTTTTGTCTTTGGTATCCTCATCCACTTTATGAGGTGTACCGTTAGACCCAACAGATTCTTTCAAAGAAACTGGACTATCTGGCAAGTCCACAGCTATCGGATCCACTACTACTTGTGCAGTGGTTACAAACTCAGTTAGCTCATCTTCAGTTGGTAAAAATGAGTAGTCTTGATTTCCAGAAGATGAAGCTTTAGTAAACCCCACCCCTGTTTTATCATTACTCCTTTTTAAACCTTTTTGAATTTGAGTCCTGACTAACGAAGAATTCCCAAAATTATTTAACTTCCCCTGAAGTTCAACAATTTTGGCTTGTGCATCAGCCAATTTTGTGCATTTTTCTGAAAGCTCGTTAGTCTTTTCTTTCACAGTTTCACGAGCCAAATCAATGACCTGTAACAGGTCATTGACTTTGCTTGTTAAACTGCTAATTTCTTGTTCATTTAATTTGAGTTTTGTTAAACAATCTGACTCTCGTTTAATCAAAAGAACATTTGACTCTTTTAACTTTTCTAATTCGGCTGACTGAATTTTGTTTTGCTCCGATAGTCTGTCAACTTTAACCTGTAGTTCAGCGCAATTAAGACATGTATGACTTACAGATTTTGATGATACCTTTACCTCTGCTATAAGTCCGTTCACATCCTTCAAGCCCTTTGAAACTTCTGCCTCAACCTTTCCAGCAGTCTCCTCATCTGCTACCTTCTTCTCTTCTATCCCAGCAGCTACCTCTCTTATCGTCACCGCTACCAATGCTTGATCACATGTATTCAATCTTGAAGGAATCTGATAACGTTTTTCCAAGGCTTCCCACAGCTCTCTAGAAGTCCCATACGTCTTAAAAGTATGTTTAACACTCTCAGGCAAGGACATCTTTATTGCTGCGAAAGCTTTCTTCTCAGCATCAACCAACTGTTTCTCAGATTCATCCATCTTGTTATAAGAAATTACTTTTACTCTACCATCAACACGACGTGTGGGAGCAAAGTATCCATCTATCATACAACTCCACATTCTCGCATCCTTACTTTCAACATATGCCTCAACCTTCTTTTTCCATTCAGCATATTCATTTACATTTATAAGCTTTGGCCAGTTCTTAACAACCTCACTTCCATTTTCCATCTTAACCATCACGCAGCGTAAAAGTTTAAATGGATTTTGGTAACCTGAATCAAAATCCAAATCTAACTCCTATACTGGTCCTTTTCAAGCTTTTACCGTAAACGAACTGATAAAACCGTACAAAAATTCTCCGAAAACAGTGGTTACCAAATTACACCGTTAGAATCGCCTCGAAAAGACGAATCCAATGATATCTAATGTCGAAAACCGAAATCGGTTTTTTTTTTTTTTTTTTTTTTTTTTTTTTTTTTTTTGTCCTAAAAATCCCACGAGTTCAACGGTGCAAACAGTTTCTTCAAACGAGCTACGGATCAATTTCTATTTGCAAAACTCTGAAATATTTTCGACGCTTGCTAACTGAAATTCCACCCCTTAATTTCTCTCCTAATTTCGCTGAGCTCTGTTAATTTCGCTGGTCCACCTGCTTAATTTCGCTGATCTGTTACTTTCGCTGGTATAATTTCGCTATTACGACGACTAGTGAAATCGCTGAAACCGTGATGATTTCGCTGTGGACAATCACACGGTTACCAAAGTCGCCTTTGGATTTAACGTCGCCGATAAATATGCTGGTCTCACTTAACTTCGCTGGTCTCCGAGATATCTGTTAAATTCGCTCAACAGCTGATTGGGCCACCCAGCCACCCAATCCAGAAACATGCAGCAGCTGACCAACACGAAATCTGCTTCCTCTTTTGAAACTTTTCAAGCAAAGTCTCAATCAGATTTCCTACAAAACACGAAAACAGTCAAAACAAGTAATCAAAACAGATTAAAGTACACAAATTTAAACTGTTCTTCAAGTGTTCTTCGTGTTCTTCGCAAAAACCCAGAACTTAAACTCGAAATTTCCAAACAACCAACTACCAAAACAGATCAAAACTCAGAATTTTGAACTGTTCTTGCAGTTCTTCACGAAAATTTTGAATGAGACACCAAAACTTCTTCAACCGAAACACAACTTGAATCCAGTCTTCAGTCTTGAACCATGCACAAGAGCAAAAGCTCTGATACCAATTGTAGGTCCCTGAATCACGTATGGATCGTACAAGACTGTTAATCTATCAAGGGTGCGGAATCCCCTTGATTGATCTTCGAACACAGAAACAAGATTATGTAGAAGAACAAGAACTCGAACACACAAACACGCAAACTTTCAAACTGATCTTCTGTGATTATCAAACCTTTAGAAACGTTTTACAATCACTAAGATCTACAAGAACCTAACAGCCGATTTTTGTTTTGTTCTTAACCTCTCACACTTGAATGCTCTCTCAAGTTGTCTAAAGTGTTTCAAGTGTCTTAAGTGTCTAACTTTACAACTCAAGACTAAGGCTGTTTATATACACACAGCCAAGATCTCGAATTGGGCTTTGCCCATATTACATTTGTCACATAAACTTGAGCCTAATAGACTTGATACAAACTTGGACTGATTGGACTTCATAGAGCTCGTTTTTCTTTAAGTCTTCATGATCCAATCTTCTGTTTAATATCCAAAGACCAATCCAAAGCTGTTGTCATATAACATGCACCAACAATGAGATGAGGAAGCATTTTTGACAAAAGTGGTTACTCCTATTTATGATGTGATAGCAAAGGTATCCAAGCATTCTATTTGCCTCACCTTGATTTGGAAGCTATATTTGTTTGCAATGCAAGTATTTCGAATGCTCCCACTGTTCTATAGGAAGCGGCCTAGGGCAAAGTAGGGAAATCAAAACATTCGCAGTGGAGAAATTATAACGATCTAAATGAATATTTCTGGTATGTTTTTCTTGTGTGTGAGAATATTAACATGTTTGTTTTAGGTAATATTGTTACTAAGCATATTTGAGCATTTTAGGTCTGTAGACTGTTTCCGGTTAGGTTGGCCAATGCATGCTGATGCTGATTTCTTCTGTGAGCCTGAGAAATCATGTGAGCTTGAAAAAAAATGGGGTAAGCTGCATTGATATGTACTGTGTAGTCTACTTCATATTTATATTCACATAGGGCTGAACTCACGTGTTAAATTATATCATAAATTAGGATGGCAAACCAATTGGTATGCATCGACGGGCGGCTAAAGTTAATTTTGTGGAGATACGATCATATTGGCATGTTTTTAGAAGTTTTGACAGAATGTGGAGTTTCTTTATATTGTTCTTACAGGTAACATATCTTATATTTGATAGTTGATACTGCTATAATTTATGTTCATACTAAAAGTTATCATAACTGGTCGGTTTCTTTTTTATATTTATTTTTAGGCTGTGATTATTGTTGCTTGGAATGGTGATGGAAACCCTACCTCAATCTTTGAATAAGATGTGTTTAAAAAAGTATTGAGTGTTTTAATAACTGCTTCAATATTGAAGCTTGGTCAAGGTATGTTGATCACTAATAGTTTAATTTCTCTACATCTTATTATCACTTACTTCAACTCAGGAAAAGAATATTAAACTATTTGTTTTGTAGCTGTTTTGGATGTGGTGCTAAATTGGAAAGCAAGACAATGCATGCCATTTTATGTCAAGCTAAGATACCTTTTGAAGGTTGTATCAGCTGCAGCTTGGGTTGTAATCTTACCAGTTACTTATGCTTATACATCAAAAGATCCTGGATATTAAACTATATGTATGTTCTAACTTGATGCTGAGGCAGAAAAACACAATGACCAGAGACAAAAAGGCAGTGGTGAAGCCGCTTGGGATGGTAGCAGTGGTGGTGTTAAAGTTTCGTCGTTTTGATATGGCGTTAGTGGCCAGGGATCAGGTTGCGATTTTGACTTATTGGGGGATTTCAAGATCTTAAATTACCGGAAAGGATGGTACTAAGTAAGTGGGTGTGGAACTGTTTTAGGTTAATAGGTTAACAGATTATTTTGAGATGCATGTTTTGTTTTTCAGTCTTTAATCATTCAAATCTGCAATCAAATTGAGGTTAGTATATACTATGCTTTATTTATTAGAGTTCAATTCACTGGATTATTTATTTTTTTACTTTGGCAACATTAGTCCGGGTCAACTGTTGTAGATTAACTTATGTTAAAATGATTATTGGGGGTAACGATTATAACATTTTAGAAATAAATAGGACATGGAAAAGGGGTAAATTTGGCATTTCACCAACGATGAGGTTAGGTGGTAGTATACCGAGAAAATGTTAACAAGAAATGTAGGAAGAGGGCTTCTTAGTGCCATGTTGATTCTTGCTGTTATAAGTTGGTTTCATGACGTGCCTCTTTTTGGTTTCATATTAACATCACTCTATATAGGGAATCTAAAAAAGCTGATTATTTTGTCAAATTAAAGTTTGTTCGTTTAAATTGTTCATACCAAATATCTTGAAAGTTTTAGAAATTGTTGATCCTTTGAATTCTGAAAACAAAAATCTTTACCTGATTGTCAGTAAGTTTGTTCTTCAAAGCCAACTGCTCCTTCCCTTTGGTAGTCCATAGTTCATGGTTTGAAATTTGAATATGTTTTGTAATGTCACAAACAGTTCAATAATATGGAAAAAGGATCAATGCTTCACTATTTAAACAAATATAACTAATGAGTATATTACCTAATCAAAAGTTGTAAACACTAGGTGAAGAGATAACGTACTTAGTTGAATTGCATAGGAGATTTTGGGAGATTGTGGTTGTGCTGGTATCCAAACACAAGACGCTGTAAGCAATCCGTTTCGCTCAACTTTTGTCTACGCTGCAAGCTTCCATTGGCTGGATGGTCTACGCTTCTGGTTTTTCGAGTTATGATGCATTTTGGTATGTTGTTTATTTAAAGATTTATGACATTAGGATTCAAGATTTTGTGTAATTTGTTTACGGATGTTGAGAAAATTAGATTGATTTGTTTTAGGTTGTTGAAAAAGCAAGAAGCTTAGAAGGTTTGTAGCGCTTTCTTCATTAACACTTGCTCGAACAACACAAAATTAGGCATCAGTGACACGGTTTGCTTTATTTAGTTATTTACTAATTATTACTTATCAGTATATATTCTTTAGGTCTTTGCTAACTCTCTTTTTTTATGTTTCCAGTTCGTTGAGTTTTAACGTGTTTATGCCGTTGAGCTCTGCTTAAGTGACGAGTGACCGGTAAGTTTCACTTTTTCTTTCGTGTTTTTAATTTGGTAATTTCCTTAGTTTTGAATCTTTTGATAATTCACTTACAGGAAGCCATTATGTTTGGTGGTTGTAGTGATTCTTTTCTTAATGTAGATAACTATGTGTCTACTCATGACAATGGGACCCTCTTTTATTTTATTAGTTTAAAGTTGCATTAAATTAAGCCTGTATAAAACAAAGTGTTTTTATATTCCGTTTTAATTGGTTCTTTCATCTCGGGTTTAAAACCTTCTTTCTTGATTCATAATCGTATTCGTTTTTTTTACTTGGATTAGTTTTCATTAATTTTTCTAAACGTTGTTTAATAGGTCATGTAACTCTCATTGTTTGCAACTCAAGTGAGATTAATATACCAACTTGGACCATTGAAGGATTATGAAAGGTAACGTGCACACAAAATTACCATTTTTTGTGTATTCTAACTAAAACTATAGAATTTATATTTTCTTAATTTAAAACAAATGGGCTGGGTTTTGCAGAAGCAAAAAAATAGTTGAGAGCAAGCAGTGAGAAAAGAGTTGCTTATAAATTACTGTGTTCTGTGCATATACGTTGTTCCCTGTTTAAATTTCTTACATTCCGGGTCGTAATTCGTAAAAGTGTAACATTATCAAGGTCAAATTAGCATGATGTGAAAAAATTCATTACATTTTGTTAGAAAGCCAACCTTGAATACAAATTTCAGACAATAATGAATAGAAAACAAGACAGTGGATACAGACGCATGCTTGGAGCAATATATACACATACCAATAAATGCATAGAACAAAGATTTGATTGTAACAAAATCATCGGATTTCAAAGTTTGTACATATTGTCTTTGATGAGTAGGTTTCACATGGAGTGTTGACCTTTGACCTGTTACTCGACTCACATGTTCTGCCCTTTGACCCATTACTTGACCCGACCCGCCTGTTTTGATTCCGGTACCTGATATGAGGATTTTTTATAAGAGATTTATATAATATATATTACCAAGCAAGCAATGCATCATCGATTTGTACTCTATGCAATTTAATTTAGCCTTAATATATAACCTATATAATTTAAAGAATTACTATATTGCATTTAATTTAGTCTAAATTATAACTTTTTTAAAAAAAAATCTATGTTTCATTTCTATTGAAATGTGAATCCTTTATTAGATATTGGAAGCAAAGTTAGATTTTGGATTTAATCCATGTCCAGCAATGAACAAGCTTAAGAATGTGGGTTTATGGGTAAAATCATCTTTTCATCTTCTTCGCTCACGGTCTACATCGTTATCCAATCTACTACATGAATCTGTCAAAGTTGTTCCTATCGGTGACGCATCTATTCATCAAGGTCCGTCGTGTATCCTGTACAGGTGACTTTCATTAGTGTTATTCAATACATTTGTTCTTCATATTGAATCATTAAAGTATGTGTATGTGCGTGCTTCATTGTGTTGTCTCAGTGTGCAAAGATTCATGGAAAAATTTTTGCCTGCGGTGATGTTGATGCAGCTTGAAAGTGCAATCGTGGTACATATTTATCTGTGGCGACTTATGTTGGAATTCTCATTCTCTTAATATGAATTTGCGAGTATGACCCGTTTGAAATATACTTTGGTCATAAAGAACAGAGCATCTTTAGCTTATTTGACCATTTGAAAGTGTGCTTGGTCATAAGGAACAATTCAAAATGTATTCAGGTCTTTTGACCTATTTCAAATGGTTTTTGTATGTAAAAAATTAAGAGTAAAGTACATGGATGGTCCATGTACCTTTGGAAAAAGTTAGGGACTAAATATGTTACAAAGTGCAAACTATCGCCCCTAACTTTTTCCAAAGTGCAAACCATAAGGATTATCCATTTACTTTTGGAAAGATAGGGACCACATTCAAAATTTTGGTAAACCACAGGGTCCATCCATGTACTTTACTTAAAAAAGTTATTTCCATGTTTAAGAATAAAGGTCAAATTATAATGCATTTTGTATCAGTTTAATAGTAAATTAATCTAATTCCCCTATAGTTTAATATTGAATTTAGTTCACCAATAGAGTTATCATTTGTTCATTTTAAAAGTAATTGTCGTTGGGTTAGTATTTTTTTAATTTAAAATCAAATCCATCACGGCCTTACAGGACAGCTGATGTGGGAATATCAAGTGTCGACTCAATTATGTAACGAAATAAATCCACATTTAGTGTTCATTAACTTTTGTTTTAATTTATGTCCATTGAGTTGATCATAATAACTCTATATAAGTTCTCATGTAATTTGTATTGGGGGATAGTTTTTGAGTTTTATAAAATAATTGATTGACTTTTTTTAAATTCCAATGATGTGGGAATATCAAGTGTCGACTCAATTATGTAACGAAATAAATCCACATTTAGTGTTCATTAACTTTTGTTTTAATTTATGTCCATTGAGTTGATCATAATAACTCTATATAAGTTCTCATGTAATTTGTATTGGGGGATAGTTTTTGAGTTTTATAAAATAATTGATTGACTTTTTTTTAATTCCGTGGCCTTTGGGTTGCAATTTGGGGGTTGGGGAAGAACTACACGGGTATTCTTAGAATCAACGTGTTTGATCTTCATTATCACTCTACTCACTACATCAGTTGGTATCAGAGCTAAATTCCTGGCTCTAAATGGCTTGTGAGAGTGATTATCGCTTGTACCACACTCTACCATGTTTTGATGAATATGAGGATGAGCAATGGTATTCTTGGGCATGCGACGATGATTCGGGTGGTACCAGTAGTGTGCTCACCATTAGACATGACCACAAAAAAGAGTCGACGATCATGGGATGACGAATCAAGTTTCAAAAGTCATAGCGTTAAGGGTGATGGTCCTACTATGGTAATGGGTGGTCCAGCGGCTACATTTGGAACTCAACCTGTTAGCATGGGGGGCTTGCAAAGAAATTTCATGAGCAAAGCAATGAAGTCGAAGGCATTAAGAAACACAATAGATTTTGGTGCTTCTCAAATTTACTTTTGTACAATTTTAAAAGGTAATTTTCCAACAAATAGTTTTGAGGAAATTATTTTGGATGATGAAAACCATGGTATACAAAATTCTCATGCTGTAAAAATCTGGTACGAGGTACTATTTGAAAACTTGGTTGATGGCCAGATTGTGGAGGTTGGAGAAGCTATGTCATCAAAAGATGCCCCTCATATTGATCAAAACGAAGAAAAAGTTGTTAAACTTGATGGGTATTTTGTAAAAAAATGCAATGAGGTCCATGGTTTACGACTATATGGTTATTTAGTTGGAACTATATTAATTGAGAGGGTCAAGACAATAGTGAACAAGAAATGGTCCTATGCTCCGTTCGACCCAGGTGGTACAGGTTCAGAGTCAAATGAGATGACCCGTGAAGTAGAACTACTTGGGCGGGCGTTGATAATAATTGAAAAGAATCGGATTGATGTTCCTTTCGATCCAGGTGGCTTTAGCCTGAGATAAAACTCGAGGGCGAGTTTTTCCAAAGGTGGGGAGAATGATGTGGGAATATCAAGTGTCGACTCAATTATGTAACGAAATAAATCCACATTTAGTGTTCATTAACTTTTGTTTTAATTTATGTCCATTGAGTTGATCATAATAACTCTATATAAGTTCTCATGTAATTTGTATTGGGGGATAGTTTTTGAGTTTTATAAAATAATTGATTGACTTTTTTTAAATTCTTGTCTTTTGGGGACGAATTTGGGGATTTGGGAAAAGATCTTCGCGGGTATTCTTAGAATCAACGCGTTAGATTTCCAATACCATCATCACGCTACATCAACAGCAAACCTTCATATATGAAAATGTGAACTTTTAGGTTTTGTTCTCATCCCTTCATGTTATTCAGTAATGATTTTCACTTAGGAATGAAGCTTAAGTGAAGAATATGGTAGTGAATTAAGGGATAATATGATTCCTCAATTTCAGTAGCAAACAGTAAGAATGTGGGAGCAAAATAACTGATTAGAATGCCAAAAGATTCAAAATGTTGGGTAACAAAAAATTGAACGATATATTCACATGTGTACATATAGGAGTAGTATGTAGAGGAAATAAGAACTGATTTGAAGGCACTAAACAACAGGCATCTTAAAGCAAGAATATTGCTGATAAAAGCATTAGGAAGCAGGTATATGTTTTTTATAACAAAAACAACATGAGTCCAAAACTGAAGTGGTGATGCTCGAATCTTGTGCTCTTAATTTTACTTCATTTGACATTTTCTTCTACTATTCTAATTTTAACATGTTGCTGATGTTCTTTGAATATGTATATAAGTTCTTTGGGTGTTATGTGTTTGGCAGTACTGTTAGATTAGACATGTATTTTATTAATTTTTAATATTAGCATGTCTATCTTGGGAAACAAGAAAAAAACTTGCATGTCTTCAGGGATGCTTGCTTAACGGTTTTTACCCATTGACTTGTGAAAATTGAAAGTTTTTACCGTTTTGTGTGTTCTAATAGTCCATTACTTACATAATTTTAGTCGTTTTGGTTGTCACTGTTGTTTGTGAAGTCGTTGATTAGGTTTCACATTCATGTGACTAATATTATAATTATTAAAGCATGTTGTACAACTTATTCTTGCATTCGTTTTCGGGTTTTTAATGGACATGTAATTTAATCACGATGGGATTGACATTCCTTTAGGGGTCTATGATGATCAATTGTTTTTTTATATATTGTTGAGTATTAGCATGTTATTTGACTTTCCATTTACATCTGAGTCGTTAAGTATGCAGCCATGGCGGATTTGTCCTCTTTGTTTGAAGATGAGGTATTCCGTATGTTGATAGGGTAGTCGATATGGTGACGCTTTTTAGTGTTATGCGTGTCAACCAATCAATTCATGAACTGTTTGCATTCTTGGACTTAACAAAATCTGTGTACATGCCGATCGGTTTCTCTATGCATTACTTTCATAATGGAACTAATAAGTTATCATCGCATTTTAAACTCATTGAGGTTTTCTAATTAGATGATGAATTGTTGATTACTGTTATTAATATATGAATTGGCTTATCGATGTGCAGGATGACAGGGAAATTGCTGTGAAGAAGCCATTCAATCCTTTTACCAGTGCTCTTTCTGAAACCCTAACTGATCTCACGTCATTGCATCGTGCTCCTTCTGAAACCCTTACTGCGAATAACATCATCAGATCCAGTCCCTCGATCCTTCATGTGGTTAAAGGTTTGCTTTTTTATACGTTCTTATTTAGGGTCTTTATTGTTCATATATGTTCATCGTGAATGAAATTTTTGAAGGTATTGATTGTGATGTGGTTGCCGGCATCGAACCAGATCCAGTCATCCGCATTGCCACCTGGCAGCGTTTACAGCAATTTTCCATGGTAAATGTTGCCGGTCGGAATTCGAACTTGCGGAACATTCAAAACATGTCTGGTGTTCATCAAAATATTATAGGGAATACAATAGGTCCTGGTTATTTTGTAAATCAAAGGCTGCAGATAGAAGGAAGACAACAACTTATTTTAAATAGATGATACTTCGAATAGATATGGTGTGGTGTTATTTTATGCGTTACTTTGATGCTATTTTCAGGGAATTAAGAGTAGAAGATGGAGTTTCAGGATCCTAAAGATCAATCGCCACCACCATTCACTTGAAACACCAATTAAGGTCAATCTATATATGTTATTCTCTCTTTATTTTTAATTCTTTTTTTTCGACTATCCGGTGTCAGATGGGTGAATTGATCAGGTGCGGGGCGCCTGGTCAACTGTATATGGGAATGAATCTCGATTCTGGAGAGCTTCGTACTGTTAAATAGGCTAGATGTTGATCGAGTTTTTTGATGTATAAGATGTATTGATGCATATTGATGCATTCTAATTATTAGACCCCTATAAATTTTTGAAGTTTATTGGATGAAAATCGTTCGTATTGAGATTTAGCTGGTTATGCAATACTGTTGTGGGTTATAAGAATGCGAGATAAGTTTCAAAAAGCACCAACCAAATAAGTTTTATTTACAACCACAAAAACAAACTACATCTCTCTCATTTGTTTCACATATCAACCTACTGTCTGTGCATACATCTTTTGTAATTTCTACACCCCTAATTTTGACCCAAGGTTGGTGAAGAAGAAGAACACAATCATTATGCCAATTTCTTCACTTCTTTAATTTTCTTTAACCGGAATTGAAGATTGTTTTTAAATTTTCTGAAAATGTACTTGCTATTAGTTATGCCGATTATTGAAGTTAACATATTTATTATGTTGTCCATTTATGAAATGACCATAATGATTTTTTTTTTTTTCTGATTGAAAACATTCGACTGCCTTAAAAAGTTGGATATATAGATCAAAATATTGGTGGTTAACACAAACAAACATATGCAGGGCTTGCGTAGCTGGTTTGGTGAAAACATGATAAAATCCTGGGACAATCTTTATGAGGTGACCGATGATTTTACAGACAAATGGCTCTCTTCAGGTAAGTTTAATTGTGACCAAATATTGAGTGCAACTTGAAGGTTAGTTGTAATTGTAGATTTGTCTTTTATTGTATTGTATTGCAGCCAGGGCCTGTGTGGCACAATGTGCAGGTGGAAACAATGATTTAGGAGCTGAAAATATCAATGTTATTGTGACTTCAGGCTCATTGATCCCAAGCTTAGTATAATGCTTATTGTTCGGACTCGATGATTTGATTTCCTATGATAATGGTTAGTCAGTCACTTCACCTTACCGTACGTTTTCAATTGTGCCTGATGGTGATTCATTAATCGCTACAGTTTATAGCTCATGGGAAGTTGGGAAGTATCAGTGTTTTTCCTTGATCAAAGAACGATTCGACGGGCCAAACGTGCAGTTTTGTGCAATCGGTGACGGGTGGGAAGAATGTGAAGCAGCTGAAAACATGCAATGGCCGTTTGTGCAGATAGATCCTGTGCCCGTTAGCACCTCTCACCGTTTTCCCGGGCTCAATCTCGAGACATTAGGACGCTATATTGGTGTCGTTTATGGCGGGGATTCTGACGATGAGGATGAATATATCCTGTGAAACAACCAAATTTCATTTTTATATTTATGTTGCTGCCGATAGTACAAACTCATGTACGTTGCAAGTTGTATTCAAGATTATAATTTATCTTTTTGACTTTCATTTTGTTACACACTCTGGTGGTAGGTTAGTATTTGTGTTCACCTAACAAACTTCCAAGGGTTTTGTTATGTGTTATAATAAATGTGGTTATTGGTAAACATATCATAGTTCTAGCTGGTCCATTACTGTAGACGTATCATTCGAATTTAGGCCAGGTGGCATGTGATGGTGGAGCTTTTTTGCTGATGTGACATGTTATGGTGTAGGTATATTGTGAATTTTGGGGGAATCCATTCAAAAATTCTAAGTCGTCACACATTATTCAGTTTTTAATATATATAGGGAGAAGATCATGCGAGAACCACATCTTATTGCGAGAACCGCGAGAACCAATGTGAACACAACAAAAAATGCCTAAAAATAGCTAAAAATCACACAATTTTTTTATTAATATTTTTTATATAAAAATCGCTACTTTTCGAAGCCAATTTTTTTTTTTTTTTTGCCACTAAAAGTAGCGATTTGAGCATAAAAAATATTAAAAAAAAAATTTTAGATTTTTTTTTGATTTTTTAAGGTTTTTTGGGGGTTTAGTTTTTAGCATTTTAGCTTGGGGGGTGGGGGGGGGGGGGGTTAGGTTTTTGTTTTTAGCATTTAGCTTGGGGGGTGGGGGGTGGGGGGTTTAGGTTTTTTTTTTTTGGGGGGGGGGGGGGGGGTTAGGTTTTTTTTTAGGTATTTTAGGTTTTGTTCACATTGGTTCTCGCAATAAATGGAGTTCTCGCATGAGCCCCTCCCTATATATATATATATATATAGGGTAAGGTTCATGCGAGAACCGCCCTTATTGCGAGAACCGCGAGAACCAATGTGAACACAACCTAAAATAGCTAAAAAAACCTAAAAAAAACCTAAAAAAACCTAACCCCCCCCCCCCCCCCCCCACCAAAAAAAAAAAACATAACACCCCTCCCCCCCTCCAAAAAAACCTAAACCCCCCTCCCCCTCCCCCACCCCCCAAAAACCTAAACCCCCCCACCCCCAAGCTAAAATGCTAAAAACTAAACCCCAAAAAACCTAAAAAAAATCTAAAAAATTAAAAAAAAAATCTATTTTTTTTAATATTTTTTATGTTAAAATCGCTACTTTTAGTAGCAAAAAAAAAAAAATTTAATTTTTTTTTGCCTTCGAAAAGTAGCGATTTTTTTATAAAAAATATTTAAAAATTTTTTTTTTTTTGTGTGATTTTTAGGCATTTTTGGTTGTGTTCAAATTGGTTCTCGCGGTTCTCGCAATAAGAGGTGGTTCCTAACGGATCTTTGTCCTATATATATATATATATATATATATATATATATATATACATATATATAGTTGTAATAAATTTAAATATCCGAACACATAAAATTTTCAATAATATCAAGAACTCACGAATTCGTTCATACTATCTCTCTCAAATGTGTTCATCAAGAACGTTTGAAAACATGTGTTTTTATTTTATTTACGACATAATTTGATTAATGCAAATTAATTTTTTCAACCGCGAGTATTCGCGGGTGATAACCTAGTTATATTATATAAATAACAATTATTTGAATTTCTTTAAAAGATGGTTGTAAAATGTGATCTTTGTTAATTAACTATACAAGTTAAAAAGTCAAATGTACAAATATATCATACACATTAAACCAATAATGCATAAGATACAACAAACAATAACACCAACATATTACAATTTGATAATATATAAATGATGTCTTTTATAGACTCATGTGCTACAATTTAGTTTACATTTTCATAAGTTCTTATCATTAGCTCTTATGTTTACTTCATATTGTCTTATTTTCAACAACTACAAACACAAGTGTCGGTGCCGACACGGGAATAGGTGTGGCCCTTTATTGGGCTAAATGGGCGGCAAAGGAATAGTGTCAGGCAGCTGCCTGACACTCCTTTATTGGCCTAATAAATTTACGATTTTATTCCGTTTTAAAATTACGATTTTGTCATTAGTTTAAAATTATGTTCTTGCCCCCACTTAAAAATAAATTTACGCTTTCGCTCTCAGCTAAATATTTCAATTTTGCCCTCGGTTAAAAATTACGATTTTGCCCCGTTTCAATTTACAGTTTTGCCATTAGGTTTTTTTTCCCTTAAAATTACGATTTTCCCATCAGTTCAAAATTATGTTTTTACCCCCACTTAAAAATAAATTTACGCTTTTGCTCCCAGCTAAAAATTCCAATTTTGCCCTCAGTTCAAAATTACGATTTTGCCCCGTATAAATTTATAATTTTGCCATTAGTTTTTTTTTCTCACAGCCAAGTTACGATTTTGCCCTCAACTTAAATTTACATTTTGCCCATCGTTTTTCTTTGTTTTCCTGGTGAAATTACAATTTTACCCCTAGTGTAAAATTACAGTCATGCCGGCAGCTTCCTGGCACTCCCCCGTTGGTCCATTTAATTTACGATTTATCCCCGAATTAAAATTATGATTTCGCCCTCAGTTAAAAATTACGTTTTTCCCATCGTTTTAGTTTTTTTAGCAAAACTATAAAGGTTTTTTTTAATTGGTTTACTCGATTTAATTTTTTTTCGTGTCAAGGAGCTGCATAACACTGGCTCATTAGTCCTGAAAAATTACTGTTTTGCCCTGAGCACAAAATTACGGTCTTATCATCATTTTTGTTTTTTTTTTTACTAGCAAAATTATAGTAGTCTTTTTTTAATTGATTGATAATTATTCGGTCATCGCCCCGCAACGCGGGCGGGGCATCAACTAGTTACAACTACAAAGGGAGAAAAAAAAATATCTTTATTCTGGTAACAGTCTTCAATAATATTTATGAGATGGAATGTTCAACCATAAACTTAAGCTCATAGCTGTATAGACACGGTATCCTTACTAAAACATAAGATCCTTTATTTGTGATGGCTCATGTCTTTGTTAGTTCATATTTATTAGAGTAAAGTACACGGATAGTGTCTATGGTTTTCCAAAATTTTGGATTTGGTCCCTAGCTTTCTAAAAGTACATGGATGGCTGTTGTGGTTTGCACTTTGCAACTCATTTAGTCCCCAACCAACAAACCTAAAGGTTTTAGGAGGTCCGAATTAGGGACTAAATGCGTTACAAAGTACAAACCACATGACCATCCATGTACTTTTGTCAAAAGTTGGGGACTAAATGTGTAACAAAGTGTAAACCACCAGGACCATCTTTGGAAAGCTAGGGACCAAATCTAAAGTTTTGGAAAACCAGATGAACTATTTAATAGAGTAACATTAGAGTTCAAAACCAAGAGTTTGATGGATAAAAAACATTCTTTTATTTTTAATAAAATAGTATAAGCCTCTATGGTATGATAACCTCCAACAAAATCTTTAATTGTACTATTTGGCCCATGGTACCATCAATATTATCCGTTTTGTATGCTCATTGTTCCATTTTTTATTTGTCGGGGTAGATACTTCCTAGGAGGCAACAATCCTAACACTACTCCCACCTAGTTGTGCCATATAAGTAACTTGACAGAATTTAGTGACAATGTGGGCTTCGCCTCCCACCTCACGCCATGGCCCAGGACCCTATCACCTAACATATCTCAAAGTATTCGTATCGCAATGCGGTGGGGATTCTTTAGTTATATATCGTATTAGATGAAATGCAAATGTTTCTTACATGACCACGAGCCTGTGTGTAAAACATAGAAAATAATAACTAAGTCGATTTTTGACCCGCGCGTTGCGACAAACCTATCAAACGGGAAAAATAGATGTGCTGCGATTGGCCTGTCAAACGGGAAAAGTAGATGAAAAAACATTGAACCCCACACGCACATTGCGACGTGTTAACTCGGAAAATTTAGAACGAAACGTTAAACGGAAAATTTACGAAAGATGAAAAGTCTAAGGGATCAAAATTGAAAGTAAAAAAGTGTTGGGGTTAAATTGTAAAAGATGAAAAGCTTTGTGTTAAAAGCAAAAAAAATCAAAGGGGTTAATTGCAAAAGATAGAACCTTTAGAATTAAAAGTGAAGTATCAAATTAATCAAAGGGTTAAATTACTTAAGATTGAAAGTTTAAACCTAATTTGCCAAATATGTAAACTTTAGAGTTAGAAATGAAAATTTCAAAATTATTTTTGAAAAACTCCCAAAGCATCATGAACAACACATATATGCATAAGCAACTTGCTAATTTATAGTATTTAAATATCCGTAGACAAAATCAGATCGAAAAACGGATTAAAACGACAAACGACGCATTTTACGCGTTATAGCGCAACCGAATTATATATATGTTTAGTACCTACTCATGCTAAGTTTTTAAAAGAGTTAAACACTAACACTAAAATTGACGAAATGGTAAGCATTAAGTTAACAAGTGATCAAACTACGCTAATAAAAGATGATCCATTTGAAATTAACATTACACCGGTTCCATGTTTATTTCAAAATTCCTTTATTAGTAATATTACAATTGATAAAGATCTTTGTGTTAATATAATGCCAAACTACATTTTCGAAAAATTAAGTATTGGTGATTTTTCTCCACTTCAAATACCCATTTTTCTATCTAATCAGAAAACAATGAAATAAATGTGAGTATTTAAAGATGTGTTAGTCCAAACAAATCAAATGGTAATCCCAACCGACTTTGTCATCCTTGATGACGCTCCACTAGTGTTGGGACGACCTATTGTGAAAACCCACGAAACTTTGAAAAATCGGAACCATAACAATCTACCCATTCAATTAGGGGCATTCAAAAGAAGTGTCGATCTTAAGTGTTCAATGAAATATCCAATCGGCAATGATGACCCCCTAATTGAAGATGAAGATAAAACACCCGATACAAAAGAAGAAATCGACCACTTTGTTGAAGAAGAGGTCGCAATTGAACAAACCTTTTTGGTTCTTGACCAACTTGAGCAACCAAATAAGGAGTCTCCTAAAGACCCACCACTTGAGCTCAAAGAACTTCCAAAAGGTTTGGAATATGCTTTTCTCGACAAGGATGGTAAGTTACCTATAATTATTTCATCAAAATTAACTAATGTAGAAAAAGAAAAATTAATCACACTTTTGAAAAAAACACAAAAACGTGATCGCTTGGAAGCTTGTAGATATCAAAGGAATAAGCCCTTCCATGTGTACGCACAAAATTTTAATGAATGATGACTATAAATCGGTAATACAACCACAACGTAGAGTGAATCTAAACGTCCAATAAGTGGTTAAAAATGAAGTCATCAAATTACTTGATGCCAGACTCATTTATCCGATTTCCGATAGTCCTTGGGTAAGTCTCGTCCAAGTAGTTCCTAAGAAAGGAGGTATGACGGTGGTCACTAACGAAAAAAATGAATTAATACCAACGAGAACCATCACAGGATGGAGAGTGTGTATAGATTATCGTCGATTAAATGAGGCAACAAGGAAGGATCACTTTCCTTTACCTTTTATTGATCAAATGTTAGAAAGATTATCAGGTCACAAATTTTATTGCTTCTTAGATGGGTTTTCAGGTTACTTTCAAATACCGATAGCACCCGAAGACCAAGAAAAGACAACATTCACATGTTCCTACGGAACTTTTGCTTATCGACGCATGCCTTTTGGTCTATGTACTGCCCCCGCAACTTTTCAACGTTGCATGGTGGCCATCTTCCATGATATGATAGAAAAGACTATGGAAGTCTTCATGGATGACTTTTCTATCTTTGGAGATTCATATGACCAATGTCTCGATAACCTTGAGCGAATGCTATCCCGATGTGAGGAAACTAACCTCGCCCTTAATTGGGAAAAATGCCATTTCATGGTAACGGAGTGAATAGTACTCGGTCATAAAATCTCAAGCGAAGGAATGGAGGTTGATCGAGCTTAAATAGACACTATTTCTTAATTACCACCCCCATCCTCCGTTAGAGCCATCAGAAGTTTGCTTGGGCAAGCCGGTTTTTATAGACGATTTATCAAATACTTTTCTAAAATCTCAAGACCTTTAACAAAATTACTTGAAAAAGATGCACCATTCATCTTTGACAAGGATTGCAACCAAGCATTTCTAACACTAAAAGAAATGCTAGTCAATGCACCTATCATGATAGCACCTGATTGGAAATTACCTTTCGAAATCATGTGTGATGCAAGTGACTTTGCAGTTGGAGCCGTCTTAGGACAAAGAAAAGATAAGCATTTTCACCCAATATATTACGCTAGTAAAACACTTAACGATGCACAAGAAAATTACACAACAACTGAAAAGGAATTACTAGCTGTAGTATTTACTTTTGATAAATTCGTTCTTATCTTGTTCTTTCTAAAACGATAGTTTATACAGACCGTGCAGCCATTCGTTATCTCTTTAAGAAACATGACGCCAAACCACGTTTAATCAGATGGATTCTACTCCTCCAAGAATTTGACATTGAAATAAAAGACAAAAGAGGAGCAGAAAACACCGTTACGGATCATCTATCCTGCTTGGAAGATCCTGCTTTGGAGGCAACTAGGGACGAGCTAATCAATGAAAAATTCCCAATTGAATCCTTAGAAATGGTGGAATACCGAGAAGAGCCATGGTACGCCGACTACGCTAACTACTTAGCTAGTGGAATAGTTGCAAAAGGATGGCCACATCATCAAAGAAAAAAGTTCTTTGCCGATGTAAAGCTTTATTTTTGGGAAGATCCTTATCTTTTCAAAATGTGTGCCGACCAACTTATTCGCCGATGCGTACATGGTGGTGAAGCAAGAAGAATTCTCTGCCATTGTCATGAAGGTCCATACGGAGGACATCATAGTGCCGCTAGTACCACACGAAAGGTATTTGATTCAGGATTTTATTGGCCAACCATTTACAAAGACTCGCAAAGTCTTATCAAGACATGTGATGCTTTCCAACGATCAGGTAATATTTCTTCCAAAAACGAAATGCCACAAAATGGCATTCTTGTTTGTGAAATCTTTGATGTGTGGGGACTCGACTTTATAGGACCTTTCCCACCGTCAAAAGGAAACAAATATATACTTGTGGTAGTAGATTACTTCTCAAAATGGGCCGAAGGTGAAGCTCTTCCAACAAATGATGGAAGGGTTGTGTTAAGATTCCTGAAACGATTATTTTCTCGTTTTGGAACTCCAAAAGCGTTAATAAGTGATAGGGGTACCCATTTTTGTAACCATCAACTTGAATTTTTTTTTTAACAAGATATGGGGTCTATCACCGGATCTCAACCGCATATCACCCTCAAACAAATGGACAAGCCGAAGTGACTAATCGAGGTTTAAAGAGAATACTTGAAAAAACCGTAGGATTAAATAAAAAGAAATGGGCCGATAAATTAGACGACGCTTTATGGGCTTTTCGAACTACATATAAAACAACAATAGGTACCACCCCATATAAGCTTGTCTATGAAAAAAGTTGCCATTTGCTAGTAGAAATAGCACACAAAGCCTACTAGGCAATAAAAAACGTAAACTTAGACATATTGATGTGTTCAAATATTAACATATAAATTTCATCAAATGAGGCATAAAACTAACCCTTTTTTAGTACTAATGTTGGAAAAAGTGTGCTTTTGTCTTCCTTTTGTATTTTCAGGATTAAATGAGCTCAAATTGACAAAAGAAGCAAAAAGACATCAAAATCTAACATAAATACAAGAAAAGGGACAAGACGTGACATGCCCGACCCCACAATAGCATCTTCCCAAGCAAAACAAGAGATCAGAAGCCTGAACACGCCCCGTGCTCAGCCAGCACGGGGGCGTGCCCAAGTGTCAGCAGAAAAGACAAAGTGGTAGAAGCTTCTATTGCCCACCATGGGGCCGTGCTCAGCGGACACGGGGCCGTGGTCAACTATAAGATTCGCACAATCCAGGCAAATCTTCATAGTACAAAGATTCTTCTGCACCACGGGGTCGTGCTCAGCGGACACGGGGGCGTGGTCAACTAAAAAGACAAAACTGCATTTAATGAAGAAAGAGAAGGATGTGGACACGGGGCCGTGCCCGAGCTTCTGTTCAGCCTATAAATAGAAGTGCTTGGCTCAAGCTCAAACCATCCCTTGGCACACCACCTCTCTCACACTTCACCCACCACCCACCACCACCATAACACCATCATCCACCACCATCATCCATTGTCCATCGTAGAGTGTGTGAGTCGTCTCGGGATCCAAGATTGATCGTAAGAGTTCTTGACAATCAAGGCCATGTTTGCCTAAGTCTCTTACATCACTTGGTGAAGACAAAGTGTCTAGTGTAATACTTTTTATTTCTAATCTTTTGCACTTTTTACTTGGTTTTGTATTAATGACTTTAATAACTAGTTGCTTATGTTGAAGGTGATCTTTCTTTATCGTTTGTACGTGGTGTCTTGGCATTATTTTACTGTCTATATAAAATAAAAGATTTTCACCATTCATATCTCCACGGTCTATATGGAGGTATGTTGGCTACCTGGTCGGGGGTTAAGGGAACGGTTTGGTAAAGGTCTTGCCATTGTTCAGCGTTTAGAGGTCCTGCAATGGACCTGGGTCAAATTTAGTAGGACCTCCTTCAATACTTCACGGTATTGGATGGCGGGGGTCCAAACTCTTTGATCCCCTTATAAGTTAACTACTATTAATACTATAACCCGGCTATTTAGGACTGTATCCCTGCTGACTCAGACTACTTAGTCGAGGGTAACGTCACCTCCAAAAGAGGGGCCTACCATAATTTGCATTAATAACTTAATTAATTATCTTCCAATAATCCACCCTTTTAGGATTGTATCCTTGCTGACTCAAACTACTGGGGTGAGGGTAACGTCACCTTCAAAAGAGGGGCCTACTACAATAACTAAGATAATCTCTTAATTATGTGCAAAAGTGCGGAAATAATCAAAGGTTACACTAGATACGAGTCGGAACCAAGTGATTCATCTTGTCTATCTGTTTTTCTTTTATTTTTATTTTCAGCATTTTAGTTAGTTTTTATTTTTCTTAGTTTAAAACATTTTTCTAAACTTTTTGATTTGATTAGACGTTGAGGATAAACCGGTACTAAAAGCTCTTGTGTCCTTGGACGACCTCGGTATCTTACCAACACTATACTATGCTCACGATGGGTGCACTTGCCCATATAAGTGTCTAGTGTTAGTGAATATCGTGTTTTATAAATTTAAAACTTGACTAAAAAGTGTTAAAGGGGCTTAAAATATACACCTAATATATATAACACTTGACACCCATCACATATAAATTGCCGATAAAAATCGATTTTGTCAATTAAATGAATTAGACGAATTAAGCAATCACGCATATTATAACTCCGAAATTTATAAGGAAAAAATGAAAAATTTACATGATAAACATATTAAACCTAATGAATTTCGGATAGGAGATCAAGTTCTATTGTTTAATTCACGACTTCGATTATTTCCGGTAAATTAAAGTCTAGGTGGTCAGGACCTTTTTCTATCACCCATATTTTTCCACACGGTGCAATTGAAATTAAATCTCGGAATGGAATTCCATTCAAAGTCAATGGTCAACGGTGAAGACAAGCATTTAATGTATTACTTTTGATTTTTAATCTTTTCGCACTTTTTATTTGGTTTTGTATTAATGACTTTAATAACCAGTTTCTTATGTTGAAGGTGAAACTTCCTTAGCATTTTTCCGTGGTGTCTTGGCATTACTTTACTGTCTATATAAAGTAAAAGATTTTCACCATTCATATCTCTACGGTCTATATAGAGATATGTTGGCTACCTGGTCGGGGGTTAAAGGAATGGTTTGGTAAGGTTCTTACCTTGTTCAGTGTATAGATCCTGCAAGCACCTGGGTCAAGCTTACTAGGACCTCCTTCAATACCTATTGGTATTGGATGGCGGGGGTGCGAATGGCTTGATCCCCTCATATGTAAACTACTATTAATACATTAAACCGGCTACTTGGGATTGTATCCCTGCTGACTCAAACCACTTAGCCGAGGGTAAAGTCACCTTCCAAAGAGGGGCCTACCACTTTTCGCATTAATAACTTAATTAATTATCTTTCAATATTATGACCCTTTGTGATTGTATCCTTGCTGACTCAAACCATTGGGTTGAGGGTAACGTCACCTTCAAAAGAGGGGCCTACTACTATAACTAAGATAATTTCTTAAAAAGTGAAAAAGTGCGGAAATCATCAAAAGCGAGTCGGATCCAAGTGATTCATCTTGTCTATCTGTTTTTACTTTATCTTTAGAGTTAAATGCCATTTTAGTCCCTGTGGTTTGGGCAATTTTGCCAGTTTAGTCCAAAGGTTTCATTTTTAACCTGTGGGTCCAAAAAGGTTTCACAGTTGCCATTTTAGTCCACTAGGTTAACTTCATCCATTTTTTCTATTAACGAGAAGGCCAATTTGGTCATTTTGTATGTAATTCTGTTAACTAAAAGGGCAATTCAGCCATATAAAATGACCGAATTGGCCTTCTCGTTAACATAAAAAACGGATGAAGTTAACCCAGTGGACTAAAATGGCAATTGTGAAACCTTTTTGGACCCACAGGTTAAAAATGAAACCTTTGGACTAAACTGGCAAAATGGCCCAAACCACAGGGACTAAAATGGCATTTAACTCTTATTTTTATTTTCAGCATTTTTAGTTTTTATTTTTCATACTTAAAAAAACCTTTTCCAAAAATTTTAGTTTGATTAGACGTTGAGGATAAACCGGTACTAAAAGCTCTTGTGTCCTTGGACGACCTCTCTATCTTACCAACGCTATACTACGCTCACGATGGGTGCACTTGACCATGTGTGTGTTTAGTGTTAGTAGAATATCGTGTTTTATAAATTTAAAACTTGACTAATGTGTAAAATGGGCTTAAAATATCAATAAAAATATAAGACACCTCGCACACACCAGCAACCACAAGGAGCCGGCTACCGGCCATGATTTCCGGCACCCCCGGCCCCACACCACACCTGCAACACCCAAACACCACCCCTAATCGTTCATCTTCGAGAATTTGATACCCACAACCCTCACACACTTGATTTCGAGAAGAGAAAGATCAATCGGAGGATGAGAAAGAAGAAATCGGGAATAGAGAGAGAAAGAACGGCGGAGATATGCGGCGACGCCGCCGCTACGGCGACGGTGATGGTGGATTCCGATAAGTTCCGGTAAAAAACCCCTCCCCGTTTAATTTTATTTTCTGAAGATAGATATTGAGGATGTTTCCGTGTTGTTGAAGGTGATGATGAAATGTTAATGATGATGATGTTGTTCACGATAATGGTGTCGGCTTCCGGCCGACGTCGGAGTCGCCGGCGGCACCGGTAAAGTCATGACAGGCCTGTTGGAGTTTAATTTAAGTTCGGCTCAAATGTTCAAGTTACGGGTCTTGGTTCAAGTAATTTTGGTTACGGTTTCTGTTCAGAGGTCTCAGGTCCGGTCAGCCACATGTATGTTCGGGTTAGATTCAGAGGCAGGTTGGTCAAACTCAGATTTTGAGTTTCGGGTCAAGTCTCGTGTTTCGGTTCGGTCAACAAAAGTCAACAACGGTCAACGGTACGGGTCAGCTGGTCAACGGTTCGGGTCAACTATGGTCAATGGTCAGATTATGGGTTCGAGCCAAACGAGTCAGATTTGGGTTCGGGTTGACTCAGTCAATCCGAGTCGACTCGGTTAACTCAGCCGGTCAACTCAGTCAACTAAGTCAACTCAGCAGGTCAACTCAGTCAACGTCTCAACGCGAAGATTGGTAAAGATTTTACGGCGCGATTTATTACGTTATTTATATAGTTTTATTTATTTTCGTGAAAACGAGCTCGAACCAATTCACTTAAAGTATAGTTATGTTTTGATATATTTGACAAAATTGATATCTTGTGATTGATTATTGAATTTTAAAAATTATAACGACAACTTGCGTTTTTCAGGGCCGTAAAAAAACAGAGGAAACCTGCCCGTTTGTTCAAAAAAATCCGAAAACAAAACGTTTTTTATTGTAAAACGACAACTATCGATATCAAGCGACTTTTATGAAAGCCAACACAAATGCATATTACTTTCGATGACACTTTACAACTTACAAAAAAACGACGATAATGCGAACCCTTTTTATAAAAATACATATAATGAATTATATTTGTTTTAAGCATCTAAAACTTGGGATCCTTTTATAAAATAAATATAATTACTTATGTTTATTTCAAACGTCAAAATTCGGAAATTCTTTTATAAAATAAATATATTTAGTTATATTTATTTCAAACAACAAATATTCGGACACCTTTTATAAACAAATACAATTATTTATATTTAGTTTAAACATCAAAAACTCGGAAACTCTTTATAAAATAAATATGATTATTATATTTATTTCAAACGCCTAAACGACATATACATATATTTTGATAATTATCATACGAGACGCAATATATAATACGTGACGTGTTGTCATAGTCTCACGCAAATTTAAACCAATTACAACTAATAGCTAGTAGTAAGTGGGTATCGAACACAGGGAGTCTGTGGAATGTTTGTTGATTATGCGGCTTTGTAAATTAACTAAAATTAAACTAAATTGCAGAAATAAAGATTCAGGAGTTTGATTGTTTGGTATTAAGAACTAGAATTAACTAAACTAATTGCAAATCAAAGGTTGGTTGTTAAAACAGATTAGGAAAAAGCGACCATCTTAGGTTTCCGGTTTCAATTGACAATCGTGTTTAAATCCAACTAGAAAGAGTCACATAGACATGACTCATGCATAATTGTTTGTTGTGATGGAAGGGAACTAAGTACTCGGATTATGAAAACGCACCCGATGACCAATTAACTAATATCCAACCCTAACCCCTCCCGTGATATCTTGATTATCATCGACACCAAGAACGTACGGTTTAGATTATGATCAAAACATCAATCAACAATTTACAAACAAACATTCATGCATCATAATAAACTAAACAAACATTGCAAGTTCATTATTCTAGAAATACGGATAAAACATAAGAGTCATAGAAAAACCTTCAACCTAAGATGATCACCGAAAGTTTAGCCACACATAGCTTGGTGAATCATCATTCCAACAAGTTTAATGTTCATACGAATCAAAACACAAACCGAAATGTTCACAAGCACTAGCACAAGCCAAAATTCTCCTTAGAACTTCTGCAAAACGTCCCCAATGATGAGATAGATGAAAAGGCACTTGAAAACGGCTTTTTATTGAGCAGTTACACATTTTCCTTCGCTACGGTAGCTACCGTAGCTTACGATAGCAATCATGTCTTTACGGTGCATTTCTACTGCCTTACGGTGGGGGAGGACATCTTCAGGGGCTACCGAAACTTACGGTAGCCACAGTAAGTTACGGTAGGCTCCAGGCTCATCTTCATTTTTCTTCGTTCAATTCCTTGGAAACCCGCTTTAATCCGTTTTCATCCAAAGCTGTATTTTCACACCTTTTTAGCCCTGGACACACCTGAAACATGAGCAACTGTAGTTATTCAATTCAAGACAATTACATGATCAAATGGGGAATTAACATATCTTTTAACACACTTAAGGGTTGTCCCGTGGACCACCCGTCAATACGCGTTTGTTATATATTATTTTCATACGAATATTCGTTATATACACGCACGACTTCTCGAGACGGCTAACACAATTCTATCGATATATTTATATATTTTTATATAAATACTTATATATTTTAAATATCACGAAGACTAGGTATTTCCAAAATTAGTAATTATTACCGACATTAAATGGAGCTTAACAAGTATAACTTAACCATTGCCATTAAGTTAACAACTTACCATCGGATCATTCAGTAAGCGATTCGGTAGAGCTCGGTGACACGTAGTTTAGTTACCACATTTACTTAGAAACCTAGTTATTCCGTTTTAGGAATATCTTAGATTGCATGCTAGCGAATCACGTCTTAGAAACGACGTCACAGAGTCATATTTAGCTAGCTTTTCAAAAGGACATCAAGGTGAGTTCATAACCCCACCTTTTTACGGTTTTACATTTTTATAAATGTTTTCGGGGTGGGGAGACATGCATGTTTTGCAAAAGCATACAAGGTTTTCGATGAACTTACATTACACATCTCTAAACCATGCTTTTAAGCAAGTTTTGACTAATACAAATGGGTTTTGAATTATAATAAGCACAAATGGTTTACAAAACGTTTATGTTAATTATACCGGTTTTCAAACAAGCGTGTTTTCGAAATGTGCATACACACGTATTCTAGTTTTCTGAACTACAGGAAAATATAAGTACAAACGGTATGTTAAACTAAGGAATGATACAATAGATCATGTTACGAATAGGGTGAGACTTAA
Source organism: Helianthus tuberosus (assembly GCA_030545235.1). Classification (NCBI taxonomy): domain Eukaryota; kingdom Viridiplantae; phylum Streptophyta; class Magnoliopsida; order Asterales; family Asteraceae; genus Helianthus; species Helianthus tuberosus. The sequence continues at coordinate 9,001,114 of CM060386.1, read as the reverse complement.
ATACCATTAATCAACTATATACCTAGACCGCGGAAAAAAGGTTAGATCTAATGGGTTTTAGGCAGCCACACTCTTGGCCACCTTTTCACCAAGAGTGCTTTTATGTCTCGAGTCGTAAATGGATGGAAAAATGCCTATTGTTTTGACGCTTCCTATGTAGTCACACATGTTAATGGCCTTGCAAACCATTAGCGATCTCGATTCCTTACATTTACAGAATACATTTTTCAAGTACATTATACAATTACATACCATGATTTTTACAACTACTACTCACATGTTGTTGGTGCATTTATGTGACTGTAACTTTGTCTTGTCTACGTTGTATGTTATTTAGTCTTTTGTTATCGAGTCTGTAAGTTCTGTCAAGTCTACCTAGTCGGATATCCTCCTATCCTACTTGGTATGATGTTTGTCTCTGTATTTGTAAGGTTTGTTAAACACATGCTTGTGTGCATAGTGTTTAACTATAGTTAGTCTATACTTATGTCTTCTGTTAATGTTGGTGCATATGTCTGTCGACTTCGTCTTGTATCAAGTCTTGTAATAGATTGAATAGATCAAGTCATGTAGTTCGAAAGAATAGGCATGTTCACACGAAATGGACCATTTCATGCGAAATGGACTTGTACCATTTCGTGCGGAATGGAATGCCTATATATAGTGTGCTTGATCATTTCATTTGTAACTTTTGCAATTCCGGTAGCGAAGCTCTGCCGAGGTGTCTCCAGGTTGTAAATCGTTGTCAAATCAATACAGAAGACATTTAAACTACTTCTTAGTGCAAATCAAGCTGATTCATCATCAAAACGTCTGTTTCCGCCTCTCGTTTTGATAAAAAAAACTCTTCTGATCGACTCATTTGGTCGTCACAACGATCCTACAAGTGGTATCAGAGCTCAGGAGGAAGAGTTCTTACCGATTCAGCTTGATTTCATCTAAAAATCTCACTTCTACTCACTTTCTTCACATTTTTTCAAAATTAATCGAGATTTTACGGTCAAAATGAACTGATTTTTGCATATTTCATGCGAAACATGGTTTTAATTAATCCTTGAACATATCAGACCCTAATTCATGTTAAAAGTTGATCAATTTATCAAAATTCTATCCGATTGTTCGAACATGTCGCCATTTCGCACGAGATAGAACTCCATTTCGTTTGAATTTTGTCATTTCGTGTGAAAATACAATCCATTTCGCGCGGATTGGTCATTTAATGGAGTCATTTCGCACGTAGTGGTCATTTCGTGTGAAATTTTCAATCCGTTTGAAAGAAACCTCAATTCGTACGAAATGGGCCCCAATTCGTATCAAGTAGTCTCAATTCGCTTGAATAATCATCAGTTTTGAGATACATTAGTCAGGTTGCTTGAATACATGTGATAAAGTGATAAAGTTGTCGGCCACATCACGTGAACTTCTGAATCCATTTATTGCATCATATAATCAGCCCAATACATTTGTTTGATATCAAGACTGCATGTGACTGCCGCCCATATTACAAGTATTGTGAGGTCCAATCATCAATTGATTCATATAGATTTTGTCGGCACACTATATGATATATCGATTCAATCAGAAGTTGATTAAATGGATATTGAGGTCCAATGAATATTAAGTAATTGCATATGATACAAATCACCGTGTCATCAATTCATATTAAATCAGCCCATGTGATTGTAGAGGTCCAAGGAGTACATGTGTCAGCCCACTATACAAACAATTCGGTCTAATCAAGCTTTGTGATATTTGAGATTGTCGGCCTAGTGGGTTTTCGATCCAGACAGATTCATTAAAACAATTCGGTCCAATCAGCATTTGACTATCATCAATTTTTTTCGGCACATGATTTATTTGATAATAGCATGTGACAATGTCAGTTTTCATGTGCTTTGATTGAAAATCACACCAGATTATTTGATTTACACGAGATTGTTTGAGAATTAACCCTGTCAGCACAAGTCAGTTCATTTGAGTTCACACGAGTTGAACTTTTTCAGGAAGTTTGACATTTGATCAGTTCACACAAAGTGAACTCTGTTTCACACGGTTTGAATCTGATTCCATTTCCTTTGAAGTTGTGTAAAGTCATTTGAAAAGGTCAAGATAGTTTGAAAGTAATTCAGGTTGTGTGAGTTAAATCAGTTCGCACGAGTTGTGATCCGGTCTGTTTAAAATTCACCCAGGACATTTGAGATTGTATCAGGACGTATCACTTCCAGTTTGTTTGAGGAATTTAGTTCGTTTAAACTGATCATTTGTTTTTGTTTTCTCCAGGTGATTCACGAGGTGAACCAGTTTGCATCAAATCAGTACGTTTCAAACTCAGCTTGCTTGAACAATCAGTTATTGTGAATTTTTTAAAAAAACCGAATCATGGAAAACGAATTCTACATTGCATTTGCTACCGCCCCGGGTACTCCTGTTACTGTTGCTCAGAGCGTAACCATGGAAATTGAAACTGGAACATTACAGAAACCTCCAAAGTTGATGGGCATTGAAGAGTATCATAGTTGGAAAGAACGTTTCGAAAATTGGGTTCAAGCAAATCATCTAAGATCTTGGGAAAGTATTGAAACTAAGTATGCTAGACCACTGTCTGATTTGGGAGTTGCAAATATTATCTCGGAATTTTCAGATAAAGAGAGAGATATGTACAAGGCAGAAAAAATGATGGTCAGTTTACTTCAACAAGCTGTGAAAGAAGATATTTTCATATTACTTCAACATGATAGTAGTGCTTATTCGATTTGGGATGCACTTCGCAAAAAATTCGAAGGAAGTGCAGAGATGATCAAGAGTAAAAAATCATTATTGAAGAAAGAATTTGAATTGTTTACAAGTGTGCCAGGTGAAACTACAAAGACTCTCATTGAGAGATATTGTCATCTAGTGCGTTCAATGTCTCGATTGGAAATTACTAAAACTCCAAAGGAATGGGTTGAAAAATTAGCAGATGCGTTACCTCAAAAAGAATGGGGTACATACCTCATGATTTTAAAGAATTCTGGAGAGTATAGTAGATTGTCGATTGCACAATTTATTGAGAAACTTGAGGGACACGATCTTGAGCAACAAAAGATTGCTAGAATGAACAATTCAAGCGGTCAACAAGATATCAAGATGTACTACAAAGGAAATGTTAAAAATGTTGAAGCAAGTCCAAAGATCCAAACCGCTTTCAGCGCAGAGAACTCATCTGGATCAGTTAATCAAAGCTCAATCAACACTAGTGGTTTTTCTTCATATCCAAGTGTCAATCCGAGTGTTCAAAGTTCAAATAACAATAATGGTCATGTATTACACTGCAACATCACGTTGCATCTTCAGAACGGTCAAAATTTGTTTGAAGAAGTCGCTAAAGGTCATATGGCATTACTAGCTACAGTGTTAGAATCATATGAGGGTTTGGTTGCACGAAGGATCGGAAATCCTATGTTGACAAAAGAGGATTACGATCAGATCGATGCTGAGGAAATGGAGCTTATGGATATTAAGTGGTGTTTAGCGAGTGTGTTGAGGAGAGCTGAGAAATTTCAGCAGATTACAGGAAGAGATGACTTTCGTGATGCTAATGTTTCTACTTTAGGTTTTGATAAATCTAAAGTTACTTGTTTTCGATGCAGGGAAAAAGGACATTTCAAGAGAGAATGTACCAATCGAGAAGCAGGTGGAGCTCAGAATCTATTTGGAAACAATGATTATTATCGGAAAGCGATTTATCATCAAGTCTCTCAACAGCAGCATCAACAACAACCATCATCATCCAATGCTAACCAGATTGAAGATGGAAAGAAGAAAGCTTATCTAGTTAATCAAGATGATGAAAGAGTGCAAGAAGGTTTTAGCTGGGACAAATACATTCCGGCTGATTCAAAGTTTAGAGCATTCATTGCACAAATAGTTCAAGAACCAGAGTTGATAAAAGAGTGGATGGATGTGTTTGTAGAAGATGAGAAAAGCCAAGATGGAGAGTCTGTTTCTACAGAAAATTATTCAGAAAAAACACAAGTCTTTGATCAGTCATCAACTGATAGTAGCGATGATGAGGAAGAAATAAGTCAAATTAACATTGGCAAAACTCATTTATCTCCTGAAAGTTTCAAATTTTATTTTGCAGATAAATTGGAGAAGCTAAAGGAAAGACGAGCAGCAAAAGAAAAGAAAGAGGTAAAATGTGAAAATGTTGCTCAGAAGGACAAGAAGAATGAATAGAGTGAAGAAGTTAAAGTTGTTGAGAAGATTGTTGAAATTGAAAAGATTGTAGAAGTCACAAAACCTTGTCTAAAATGTTTGGAACCATGCAAACATTGTGAAGAGAAAGACAAGAAGCTTAGTGAGCTTGACAAGATGAAAGAAAAATTATTGTTCGATGTTAAGTATGTGAAATAATCGTATGATGTGTTGAACAGAATAGTGAATAGTTTGCAAAAGACAAACTCAGAAGGAGAAGATGCTTTAACAATGATGAATGCAGTGATGATGTCTAAGCAGAAGGCTATCAATCACTATATTGAGGAGTGTGCAAAGTTAAAGCAAGAGTTGGAGACTGAAAAGATAGAGAATGAAAGAATCAGGCGATTGTTGCAAAGTTATTCAAGTTCTGATTATTTGATTGATAGAATTTATCCTACTGTTGCAGGTTTTGAAGCCTTTCAAGATAAGAAGTCGGAGGATACAAATACTGGTAAGAAACAAAGTGCAAATTACAACAAGTGTCAGCCTCCGATCTGGGAAGGTTATTTTCCCAGAAAACCAAATGAGAAACAAGTCAAAAAGGCAGTCAATATAAAGTTAAAGTCCGAAACAACTGATGATTTACCAGACAACATTGATGTCATATTCACATCATCTGACACTGATCATGAGTCTGAGTTAATAAAGAAAGTGGCCGATCAGGTGTTAGATAAAGATGAGGAGTCAGAATCAAAGTCCGAATCCGAGAGTTTGAGTTCATCAGTTGACAGTCCAAAATCAGCGGTCAAAAGGGTTTACAATAATGATTTTCTATTATCGAAAAATAATTTGAATGACAAAATATTCAAAGTAGCATATACTTTGAATGATTCTGACAAATTATTTTCTGATGAAGAATTTCCAATAAGAGGTGTTAAAACTGAAATTATTTTCTGAAGGAGCAACTACTGCACTGCGTTGGTTAGAGAAAACCGAAGCAGTAATTACAATAAGTAAATGTGCCGAGGACGACAAAGTCATGTACGCGTCACATCTTTTCAAAGAAGGGGCGCTAGAATGGTGGAATACAGTACTTCAAGCCAAAGGAAGAAATGTGGCCTATGCCATGAATTGGGAAGAATTTAAAAATCTAATAGAAAGAAAGTTCTGTCCCGAATATGAGAAAGAACAAATGGCGAATAAATTCCTGAACCACCGAATGGTGGATGTAGACTGTCGAGGGTATACTTCGACATTCTTCGAGTATGCGAGAGTAGTGCCTACTCTGGCTTCACCAGAGCCGGTGCTTATTTCCCGTTATATTTGGGGATTAATTGGCGAAATCCGTGACATTGTCAAAGTTGCGAGACCACGCACTATTGATGATGATGTGGAATTAGCTAACACCCTAACTGACGGGCTGGTACGTACACGAGAAGAAACCAGGAAAAAGGAAGTAGCCCAAAAGATTACCCAGGGTTTCCGTATGGGTAATCGTAGTAATTTCAAGAGAAAGGGAACTGGGCAATCTTTCAATGTTCCATTTTGCAATGCTTGTAAAAGGAAGCATTTTGGAAGATGCAAAGGGTATTGCAATTTCTGCAAAATCCCGGGGCACCAAGAAGAAGACTGCAGGAAGAAGAAAGCAACAGTCTGCTACAACTGTGGAGAAGCTGGACATTTCCGGCCAGACTGTCCAAAATTGGTCAAACCAGCTGATAACAAAACTAAACCTGCAGAAGGAACTACCAAGAAGAACGTAAGAGCATTCCAGCTGACTACTCAGGAAGCAGAACTAATTCCTGACGTGATCGCTGGTACGTTCCTAGTTCACAACGTTTATGCAAAAGTATTATTTGACTCTGGTGCAAACCAAAGTTTTATAAATACTTCATTCTGCCAAGCTTTTAACCTACCATTAACCAATCTTAGGCAGATTTTTACAGTCGAAACGGCAGATGGGAATTCTGTTAAAATAAATAAGGTTGTGCGAGAAGGAAAGATAGAACTCTTAGGTCATAAATTTCATGCAAACCTATTACCAATGAATTTAGCTGGGATCGATGTTGTGTTAGGAATGGATTGGTTAGTAGCCAACCATGCTCGAATACTTTGTGATAAGAACTCTATAGAAATTTGTGCACCCAACGGAGAAGTAATTATGGTTACAGGAGATAAGCCGCGTAAACCCATGAATTTCATTTCAGTAATGAAAATTGCTAGTTATGAACGAAAGCAAGGAGTAGTGTATATGATTTCGGTAATCATTAGCACTAAGGGTAAGAACTTAAGGAAATTCCGGTAGTATCAGAATACTCGGATGTATTCCCAGAAGAACTACCAGGATTACCACCAGATCGGGAGGTAGAATTTAGAATTCATTTAATTCCTGGAACTACACTGATAGCCAAGGCACCTTATCGTTTAGCACCCACGGAAATGCTAGAATTGAAAAAGCAATTAGATGAATTACTGAGCAAAGGATTTATACAACCTAGTTCATCTCCACGGGGAGCGCCAGTATTGTTTGTAAAGAAGAAAGATGGTTCGATGCGAATGTGTATCGATTATAGGGAATTGAATAATGTTACAATTAAGAATCGATACCCATTACCTAGGATTGATGATCTTTTCGATCAACTTCAAGGGGCTAGATATTTTTCTAAGATAGATTTACGCTCCGGATATCATCAATTGAAAGTACAAGAAGAAGACATACCTAAAACTGCTTTTAGAACTAGGTATGGTCATTACGAGTTTACAGTCATGCCCTTTGGGTTAACAAATGCTCCGGCAGCATTTATGGACATGATGAATAGGATCTGTAAACCGTATTTGGATAAATTCGTAATTGTCTTTATCGACGATATACTTATTTATTCCAAAAGCCAGGAGGAGCATTGTGAGCACCTACATGCACTCTTAACTTTGTTAAGAAAGGAACAACTTTATGCCAAATTCTTGAAGTGTGAATTTTGGTTACAAGAAGTGAAATTTTTAGGACACATGGTGAATCACGAAGGCATTCACGTAGATCCTGCTAAGATAGAAGCAATCACTAAATGGAAAGTCCCGCAATCAGCTATGGAAATTAGAAGTTTTCTAGGATTAGCTGGTTATTATAGACGATTCATTAAGGATTTTTCCAAGATAGTTGTACCCTTAACTAAGTTAACATGTAAAGCAGCTAAGTTTGAATGGGGACCAAGGCAAGACGAGGCCTTTAGAATTTTAAAGCAGAAGTTAACAAACACCCCAATTCTAGCTTTGCCAGAAGGAACAGAAGATTTTGAAGTATATTGTGATGCTTCTAAGCTAGGACTAGGAAGTGTGTTAATGCAACGCAAGAAGGTAATTGCGTATGCCTCAAGGCAATTGAAAAAGCATGAGGAAAACTATACGACTCATGACTTAGAATTAGGAGCCATAATTTTTGCCCTTAAGATTTGGAGACACTATCTGTATGGGAGTAAGTTTACTTTCTATACAGATCATAAAAGCTTAAAATACATATTTGGGCAAAAAGAATTGAACATGAGGCAAAGGAGATGGATGGAAATCTTAAGTGACTACGAATGTGATATTCAAAATCACGAAGGAAAGGAAAATGTAGTTGCAGATGCCTTAAGTTGTAAATACCATGAAAAGCAAAAGCGAGTTCGTGCTCTTAGATTAAATCTACAATTAGATTTAATGGAACAACTGAAGAATATTCATGAAACAGCTATCAAGGATGATGCTGAAGGAATGAAAGGAAGAATAAAAGAATTAGAACAAGGAAGTGATGGAATTTGGAGATTCCATAAGAAACGAATTTGGGTACCTAAACAAGGAGAATTAAGAAATAAGATTTTGGAGGAAGCCCATAAATCTAGGTATACCATGCATCCTGGTAACAACAAAATGTACCAAGATTTAAGAAATAATTTCTGGTGGATAGGAATGAAAAAGGATATAGCTAGATACATATCTAAATGTCTTACTTGTTCACAAGTTAAGGCAGAACACCAGAAACCTTCAGGTCTACTACAACAATTAGAAATGCCTGTATGGAAATGGTAACTCATAACAATGGACTTTGTTACTAAGTTACCCAAAACCAGAAAAGGTAATGATGCGATTTGGGTAATTGTGGATCGATTAACCAAATCAGCTCATTTCCTACCTATGAAGGAAACCTTTAGTATGGAAAGGTTAGCCAAATTGTATGTAGATGAAGTAGTATCCTTACATGGAGTCCCACTCTCCATTATTTCGGATAGGGATAGTCGTTTCACTTCCCATTTCTGGACAAGTTTCCAGGAAGCAATGGGAACCCGACTAAATCTAAGTACTGCATATCATCCTCAGACAGACGGACAAAGTGAAAGGATGATCCAAACCCTGGAAGACATGCTTAGGGCATGTGTGATAGATTTTGGTGGAAACTGGGATGACCATCTACCCTTAATTGAATTCTCCTATAACAATAGTTATCATTCAAGTATCGAAGTTTCCCCATTCAAAGCACTCTACGTGTGACAACCCTAAAAATTACATGTATCCGTACAATTAATTTATATTTAATTAGTGCTTAATTACTGTGCTTGATTACAATTACGAATAAATTTCTTTCTGCTTTCTGATACATACATATTCAAGCATCATACCTTATTACTGTCACTTCATTTATTACACACAAAACAATAGTGACAAACTTGATGCACAAAAGCACAGTTAGCACAATGAGCGGATAACCCAGTAAACCTGCTGACATTGCCAGCACTAGACAGACATTGTCTCTGAGGCCAGTATGAGCCGGGAATAGATTACTACACTAGTAGGGAGTGTAGGGAGGTGAGGATTGTAAAACTGCGTCACTAGGTGGTAGTTATAGTGACCGGGTGTGCCTAAAACATGCTTTGATTACAAAATTCTGCACTTTACACAAAAATTCAGCATTTAACATAACTAGTAAAGTGCAAAAACATGGAAAAATAATACTAGACACTTTCCAAAGTGTCAGGAATTTATTGTGTCACTAAAAACACTATAAAAGACACTTTAAAGCTTTACTTGACACTTTAATGGATCAATATCCAACCAAACAACCGGACTTTACCCGGAACATAAAAATATTGTCAAAGACATTGTTTTTGCTTCTCTGAGCTAGTTAGGGTCCCCGAACACCCTGACACCCTTTATATTACATAACACACTTATATTTTAACTAAACACCTAAAAAGCCTAACTAGTTCCTAACTAAAGTGTAACCATCACATTGCATCCCAACCCCTTACACCCCCCCCCCCCCTAATTCACGGTTGCCAAGTGTGGGGGACACCCCCACATTCTTTTCATTATTTAAATGGTACATGTTGGTAAGTTGGTAACATAATACATGATGGGTATTCATGAGGTTGGTTTATAAATATACTCAAGAGATAACACCTCTCTTTCATCAAACCATCACCAAACAAAACTCCCTCTTTCTCTACACCACACTCACGGCCGCCACCCTCCCACCATCAACCACCCACATCCAAGTCTTGTACAATCATTCCTTCATACATACAAGGTGCAAGGTGACATACAAACAAGCCCGGTGCACTCGGAAGCTCAAGGACCGCTCTCGTTTTCTTTTATCCACCACTTTTACGCTTTGAAACTCCCCTAGCCTTGTGCTAGTAGTAAGTGCCTTAGATCTTCATCTTGTTCATATTCTTGGTGGTTAATAGTGGAAAGAATGGTGAAATTACAAGAACCCTAAAGAATCTTACTTAAAACATGAACATAAAAGCTTTACACAAAGGTCATGAGATGAAAGGTGATAATACATGGTAAATCTGAATTAAATGAACAAAAACCTGCTGTAAACAACTTATGGTCTGATGTTAAACGTATTAGAAAGTATGGCGATCGTATGTGTGCGTTCTAGCAACAATTAACCTACAAACAGCTTGCTGATTTGCATTTTCAGCCGACTTTAACTGGCTGTAAACAAGTGATAACTTAACGAAAAACTGATTTTATTGAGTCTATAACATGTCATTATGAAATACGGTTCTAATGGCACCGGAATCATAATTTTTGGACTTCGTTTACTATTTTTAAAGTGCCATTTTGTAACAGCAGCTAGAGCTGCATTTTTGCTGCTGAAAATATGCGTCGTGTTTTCAGTCATAACTTGAATTCTGTGTAGGGTTAGATCATAAAATTTATACTGTAGATGGTCACCGTTGTTTCCGTGATCCTCCAACTGGAATTACGTTAAACGGACTTACAATAAATTTTAGATTAATTATTCCGTGGACTGCGGTCAGAAAAAGATGAATCTGACTTCAGTCCGGAAAATGAATTTTTATAAAATATTGGTAATGAACTAGACCCCGATACTTTTACACAATAATATTTGGATCATATAAGACATTCTGTAAAAAATTGGGAATTTTTGGAATAAGATAACTATTTTATTAAAATACCCGAAAACAACCCAATTTTGTGTATTAAAACTGAATCGATATAAGTGGTATTTTGCATGCCTAAATGCCGGGTTGGTTAATTGAAAGCGATCTAACGTGTTATATGTTAAAGAAAACGATACGCTAGTAAGCGTGGACGCCTCCATTTACAAAGGAAACTCTGACGAATTTTTCTAAATTTCCAATACTTAGAAAATATTTTTCTAAACAAGTGTTACTAGTATATCTTATAACTTGTGTTTCAAATACAAAGTTCGCCATAAATTTTGTTACGAAATACAAAGTATCGGAGGTTGGATTTCGCAAATAAAAATGGGTAAACATATATTTAGAATATATATTTTATGCTGAGACATTTGTGTAATTGTTTGTTATTTTGTGTACTAGATATATATTATTTTTAGGGTAAAAATAATATAACTTGAAAATACCATGAAAGTACGATTCCAAAATAATACCAACGCTCTCACAAAAATAATTATTTAAGTCACACAAGTAATGTTATATTATGAAATGTTGGAACGTAACTTACGAAATTTTTCATAAAGTCCCTTTACACATATGTTTTTGGTGGAATATTATTTTGGAAATCAAGGAAGTAAAAATATATTATTTTTGGAAAAAATACATATATTTTGGAAATAAGTTATTTTGGACAAATGAGTTAAGTATATTTTCTAAGTGGGACTTAAAATGTATTTTCGGAATTATAAAGAATACACGTATTAAAAACCCCCATCCTTGGGAAGGGAACACGGATACGAATACTCGAGAAGTACTAATACAGAAATATTGTATAAACAATTATTCCAAAACTAAATACAATTATTATAACTTGGAATAATACCAGAATCATAACTCAAAAACCTACATACTAAGACAAGGCACGACCCGTTCGTCTAATAGACGTTAGAACATTGTAGGTAGTCGTGTTTGTCGTGGAGATTTGGGTTACAAGTACGAAGACGCAATACTGTGAGTTCATGTCCCCCTTTTCTCTTTACTGTTTACAGTTTTATACTTCGGGGGTGAAATACATGCGACAATTACTACAAACTTTTATACATGGTATGGTTAGCTTAAGGAGGGTTACTACTTAGATCATGTGAGTGGGTAGGCGGAAACTAGAGGCCATTAATCCTCGTTGTAGGACCGAGGGACATTAGTGATAGATCTATTTGGGTGTAGCGAGCCCCACTCCTGAGTCCGCTGAGTGAACCAGGTGGTGACTAAGTGCCCGACGCACAAATCCGCTAGGTTTGAGTCTTCCTGCATCACTTCACACATATCATTGGCTTTGCAACCCAATGGTGATCTTTTTTTCCTTAATTGCTACATACCAGGGATTTTCATACATACAGACATTTTTACAAAGGTTTATACATACTCACTTACACATGAACTCGCTCAACTTTATGTTGACTTTTCAAACTACATGTATTTCAGGGAACTAATGGATCTAGCACGGTATGCCCATATTTTCAAGCTGCGTTTGAATAAAGAAGTCATCCAGGGTTTAGAAGGTGTAACCTCTTCCTGGACGGGTTAAATATCTCTAAACCTAGTATTGTTTAAAGTCTTTTGCTATGTTCTTTTTACGAACTCATTAAATCAAGTCATGGTTTGTAACTTATTTTGTGATTGATGTTTTAAGACAAGTATAATTTGGTGTTTTTCTAAACCCTATTAACGGGTGAATATCTCATGTTTTTATCATATAGCATTGTTATGATTGTTGCTATGGTATTAAGAAGTCACACCAAATAAGCCCACGCTTCCGCAAAGCCAGGGTGTGACAGCTTGGTATCAGAGCTTCGGTCGTAGCGAAATAGGATTCTTTCTTGAGTCTAGACTACGATCATTAGGGCTCTCACGAAAATGTTTTCACAACATGTTTTCATTGCATACACTAAACGTCCAGATCCAGGGAACAAACATTTTTACAAACAAAAAGGGCACAAATACACATTTCCGAATTTAAGATTTGTAATTCAGTCGGGGAGACTGGGGGAGTTCAGTCGGGGAGACTGGGGGAGTTCAGTCGGGGAGACTGAGGGAGTTCAGTCGGGAGACTGAGGGAGTTCAGTCGGGGAGACTGAGGGAGTTCAGTCAGGGAGACTAAGGGAGTCCAGTCAGAGAGACTGGGGGGGGGGGGGGTTGGTCCTAGAGACCAGGGAGTTAGTCTGAGAGAACAGGGAGTTTAGTCTGAGAGACTGGGAGGATAGTCTGGGGAAGACTAGGATGATTACATGCTTACATTGTTATTACTTACACGCTTAATTGCTGATTATTGATATACGTGCGTATGTGATGAATATATGCATACACTAATTGTTAATAATTACTATGGGTATACATGCTATGACTATTATGAACCGGCGCACACGTCACACTATTTAGAAGGCGAGTTATCAGGCATTGATAACCCCACGGCCGCTGTCACAAATGATGAGACTGCACCTGCGCCAGAGACATTTACGTCAGACCATGAGAGTGACCCAGATATGCTGACCAAGAATGAGGACGACTTCCAACAGACCGCGCCACCAGATTTTGGTGATACTTTACCATTTTGGGTGGTTTCTCTGACAAGAATCCTCCTGTCAATCTTATTTCAGTCCATGACCCCTTCGTCACTGGACATCCCGATGATGAGCACACCATGGCTCCGATCCTCGACAATGCCCCTCTTGTGGACATTCCTTCCGAAGGTTGATTACTCGGTGAACAATTGATAACGATATCGACGTGATATTGACGGTCCTTCTAATAACGCCCATGATGATGGAAAGTTAGACGAGAACGCGTAACTAATTTCATTTCTCGAGACCCCTGTTAACAAGCTATCTTCTGATTCGAGCGTGCATTCGATTCCAGGCTCCTTTGAGTCGGTGACACCTGCAGCCTTACAGACAGCCGGATTACAGCTTTCTACTACTGACGCAGACAACGATGACATGACTGATGCGCTATCACCTGCTCGAGGCACCACACCGTTAGACGCCCCAGAGCCTGCTCTTGAGCTAGCTTCTACACCTTTTGGGTCAGCTTGATGTTGCGCCTACTGAACCTACACCTTTACGTGATCACGATCCTGTTTCTTTTTGGTCTGCCAGACATTGCACCTCTTATATCTACCTGCATCGGGCAATCTCCTCATTTGTTGACATGTTTTTTTTTTTTACACCCGCAACCGCTGACATTGTTCCTTTTCCTTATGAAGACCGACTTCCATTGCGCCAAGGTGCCTATAGCTTTCTTTCAGGACATACCCGCACCCCGGGAGAGTACTCCAGGTCGGCACCAGCATAACGATCCTTTTTGCTACAGCAGCACTTTCCCCGATCTCACAGGCCGCACCGTTTGCTATCCTCACCTCAACACAGCCGGACGAGCCATTTCGATGATTCCTATTGTACACTGTGCTGAAGTTAGACCCTTACATGATGAAGGCCACACGCGAGATGAGTTGCTCCTGTAACATCAACTACAGTTTAAGGATATGAGTCGCAGAATGTTGGAGCTTGAGCTGACGACACAATTGGCAACTTAAAATGCAAAACATTACATAACCGAAAACATGATTTGAGCATCTACATCACAAGATAGCATATTGTCTGAAAAGTTTATGTAAAACACCACGTCCTCCACCCTGTCTATCACCAGCATGCTTTGATCTGCCACATACATCAAGATTCCTTTGTGCTCTTGACCTTTGCTATTTCACCATTCGCAGGATTCGGATGCTCATTTCTTTACTATTGAGCGGCAGAACAGATAATTACTTCAACGTATATACAAGCTCGAGGAGGGACTCACGCATGTTAATAGTTACTTTTCTTTCCTCCTCCACCTCAGTCACCAGTATAGTTGGTTTCTGGATTATGCGGATTGCATTACGCTTGGGTAAAGACACTAATGACAAGCCGGGATTGCGGAGACTTTTGAGGACCACTTCTGACTACGTAATTTTGATGCACTAATATACTTGTTGGACAAGGGTAGGGTGACCCTGTGTCCCTTCTGATGTGATGCATTTTATAAGACACAGTGATTGTGGCCGGAGGATAATGAAAGCCCGATCATCTTTAAACACGCGACAACACTTATGACTAATGACTAACGAAAAACTCCGTCGCTATGTCCCCACTAAGCACGCTGTTAATCTACATATTTGTGCTATAACTACAATGCTACATGCGTACTTGCTACATTCCTATTTACTAGTTGTGCAATACTTATGATAATATGTGATTCAATGTTATAACGACTGCGTATATGCATATATGTAATACACCCCTAAGGTCTTATTCATTGAATAGAGACTTGTGTGCTCGCGTCCTTCACAAGACCTGACCTAACCGACTTTCTTCTAGGAAGATGTCGACTCAAGGGAACACCGATATCAACCACCCTCTACCTACAACAGAGGCGGAAATGCAAGAGCGCCTCTTACAGGCCATCGCACGGTACGAGGCCCGTCGCTCCGATTGCAGCAGAGGTACCTCAGGAAATAACCCCCCCCCAACGGTAATGTCTAGTCCTTTAAGACACATTACAAAACGTTTGGACATTTCCACGAGTGCCTTGCTAAGGCCTTACGCGAATAATGTTGCTTACATCACAGGCTGCACCTACAAGCAGTTCTTGGACCACAAACCTCGAGAGTTCGACGGCACTGGGGTGCCTTAGCCTTCGTGCGCTGGGTTGAAAAGACAGATTCTGTTTTACGATTGAGCAAATGTGACCCCGAACATCAAGTCACGTATATAGCTGGACTATTGGTGGATGAGGCTCTGTCATGGTGGAACCATCAAGTTCGGACAATGGGCGAGACCGTTGCGTATGCTATGACGTGGGACGAACTGAAAGATCTGATGCGTAAGAGATATTGCTCGAGGGCAGAAGTCCAGAAGTTGGAAACAGAACTGTGGAACTTGAAAATGGAAGGACCAAAGATAGCGGAGTATGTGCAGAGATTTAACGAATTATCACAAGTTGCCTTACTCCTGGGGGGACCAGAGTTTAAGAGAATTGAACAGTTCATAAGGGGATTGGCACCTCAGATTCTAAGCCTGGTAACAACATCTAAACCTTCAACGATCACCGAGGCTATCAACATAAGCATGGCACTCACGGAAGAAGCAGTTAGACGAGGAGAATTTTCCACTGCGGAGAAGAAAAAGGAGACTGCTATAGAGGTATCTGGGGATAACATGAGAAAGCTCGCAAATTTCAAGACGGTTACTCGGGGGAGTAGCAAGAAGAAGGCCAAAAAGGGAAAAGACTACATGGGTATCCTACCTAAGTGCGACAATTGTTTACGTTATTATGTCGGGCGATGTAGATATGGAAAATGTGCTAACTGTGGAAAGAGGGGGCATCCTAAAGAAACTTGTTGGCAAGATACATAACGTGGTAATGGAGGCCAAGATGATAGTGAGAAGCACGGAGGAAACAACGACTATGACGAATATCAGGGCAGAGCGAGTGACAAACAGAAACGTGCACAAGGATGTTTTAACTGTGGAAGCAAAAGGTATTTCAGAAAATATTGCCCTAAAAACAATCAGGCACAAGGATGAAAGCTCCCCACCGGAGCTAGGGAGACACGCCAGAGATTCAAGCTTGGATATCGGTACGTCCCGAATTACTCAATGTTATGCATTTGTATTGCCAAATACTGTTGCAAATTTTACGATTCGCACCTCTAGAGTTCGAGAGTGTAATTGGTTTATGTAGCGAATAAGTAGATATTCCAGTACCCATTAGAACTAGCTTAGGGGAAGCTAGTGGAAGCCAACACAGTAACTGGGGGCGACAAGATAAAAACCGGAGAGTGTAAGTTTACGATAGATCTACTGCCAGTTGAGATGGGAAGCTTCGACGAGGTAATTGGGGTGTATTAGTTGCCAAGCGGTCGAGCGGAGGTTGATATCCGCACCTCGATGACGAATGAAGGAACGATCGTGACTCTCGAAGCAGGATACGCCACCACAGATCACGAATTGCTTAAGGCACGAAAGTTGTTGTGGGAAGGATGTGTTGTTTCCTGGCTCATGTCGGGGACAAGGGAGCCGAAGAACTAGAACTCGAAGATACCCCCGTGATCGGAGAATATCCTGAAGTCTTCCTCGAAGACTAGCCAGAATTATCTCCTCCACGACAAGTCGAATTTTTGCATTGATTTGATTCCAGGCGTCACGCCTGTAGTCAGTGCACCCTGAGCGACTTACACCTTTGGAAATGCAAGGAATGACAGTGAAGTTTTAGCAGTGGATAGAGAAGGAAGATAACATACCAAAATTTCCATTTTTGGGTAACCCCATTTCTGCTCGTCAAAAAGAGGGATGATGATTTCCAAATAAACATCAACTACCAGGAGCCGAACGAGCTAACACACGAGAGTCGGTGACTCTTGCTAAGGGTTAGCGAACCTCTTACGTAACTGACTATGAGGACCCAACTACTACTACATGACTGATCGACGATCGAGCGTCGTTAGGGTGAAATTCAGGAAGAAAGTATACCAGGGCGAAATTGTGGGACAATGACTTGTTCTTAGACAAAATGGTGCTTCCTACACAATGTACAAACCGGATCCACACGAGATACGAAATCTGGAGAATCTAGAAAACTTATATCTAGGACCTTTGGGAACCCAGGACCAAACTCGTAAGGGTTTACTTAGGAACCATATCTGTCAGCTCAATCAAACATCATTAACTTGACAAACTTGTCATTGCAGTTAAGAAAACCGAAAGTACTTAAGTTTTCTTCCGTTGAAGTCTTCACTGTTACTTCTAACGAGTAGATATTTGCATTTCTACTCCCCTCAAAGTAGTTGCATCACGTTGATTTCTTTCGCTGAGAGCGAACACACGTTTGCTTCGTATACTTGGTCACTTCTCCCTTTTGACAGAAACACATCGCTTCATGACTTGAAAACTTATATATAACCCATGCACCTTTTGCTACGCATGCGGTTTCATTCTGAATAAACGCTTCATTAAGGTTCAAATATTACGTTGCTAAATCTAATTACTGGTTTGCGACTCGAGTAACCTACGTTATTGAAATTATTGGCTCTTTTGCTATCAAGTCAACACACTCTCTTGAAACTTCTTTTATTACAAATTACATTCGTGGTTTATTTTGTTACCATGCCGATACTTCCTTTGTTGATAACATATGTTTATTGCCGGGCTACACTGAGATTAAGTTCGATTGCTTGAACTTATCCACTTCGCATGTCCAGTTTCAGACATCATATGATGTATTGAGAGCATCATATTCGAAAATTTTCGCAAAGATCTTTTCATTTCGAGTCATAGTAGATTCGGTTGGTCTATGACTCCACTAAATCGTTGATTGATTTCGATACCTTGCAGTGATACTTTCACAGAATTGAAGCTTGCGCTAATTGGGTTACTCATTTCATACACGGATTTAATTGCTTATTTACTTGTTAACAATCCATTTTGATATCCACGATCGAAGCAGTCTTAACACAATTGTGTGTTGAGGAAATGGTACATATATTCATTTCATAAGCACAAATGTACCTCCTAACGATTCTTTCGTTGTCAATCAAATGCCTTACAGTACTTAATACTTTTTCATCTTCGATCAAAACAGTGGCTCTTTGATGATTCCGTATTCAACCGAAAACTTTATGACATTGTGTAAATCAAATCTTACGGCTTGGTTCGGTACACTTTCATCTGATCTCAAACACGGTGAACTTGTTCAATCACCGCTATTATGGAATTATGTCATTGCAACACCTTGTGGTGTCATTACAAACTTGTAGCTTGTGCTAATCATGGTCAACCGTTTCACACAGGACTACATATACTTTTGCTCGACACATCATTCAAACATTTCTGATGCAACTACTAATTAAGGCAAGGATACACCAAATTCGCTTGTTTTTCACTCGGCGCATTCTCGCAATTCAAAATTTTCAACACACTAAATTTTACCATTCATCTACTCGGGAGTTGACAGATCATTTTACTATTTCATTTGAGTTGTTGATTTTGAATTCATATAACGGATGCTATGTTTCGTGAAAACTCGCTTGCATATTGCGATCGATCGTTTGAGAGTCTTACTAGTCAGATCTCCTTTTTTTTGTGAAACCCCCCTACTAGCTGGTTTGCACTGGACTATACGTCAAGTAGGTCTTGTACCTTGACAACTAATGCTAAAAGCACATACCTTTTAACCATAGGGTTCAAGTTATTACATGTTCTTGGACTCACCTCATGTAGGTAAGGATTGATTCAGTTGGCGATTATCCGCCTCCATACTATTCATATATATATACATGTGTGACGTAACCATAAGGAGTTAAGGTATTACAAATTTAGAGGACGAAATTTTATTAACGGGGGGGGGGGGGGGAGAATGTGACAACCCTAAAAATTACAGGTATCCGTACAATTAATTTATATTTAATTAGTGCTTAATTACTGTGCTTGATTACACTTACGAATAAATTTCTTTCTGCTTTCTGATACATACATATTCATGCATCATACCTTATTACTGTCACTTCATTTATTACACACAAAACAATAGTGACAAACTTGATGCACAAAAGCACAATTAGCACAGTGAGCGGATAACCCAGTAAACCTGCTGACATTGCCAGCACTAGACAGACATTGTCTCTGAGGCCAGTATGAGCCGGGAAAAGATTACTACACTAGTAGGGAGTGTAGGGAGGTGAGGATTGTAAAACTGCGTCACTAGGTGGTAGTTATAGTGACCGGGTGTGCCTAAAACAAGCTTTGATTACAAAATTCTGCACTTTACACAAAAATTCAGCATTTAACATAACTAGTAAAGTGCAAAAACATGGAAAAATAATACTAGACACTTTCCAAAGTGTCAGGAATTTATTGTTGTAACAACCCTCGGTAAAACCAATACCCTTACAAATTATTCCGACACCCTGTTATATGTTAAAATACCCTTATATATCTTATATTACATCCCGTATGTGAAAACCGAGCCCTAGTTATGTTATAATTATATAAAATAAATAAAATTCTGAAAATATAAGCTGAGGCGGGCCGCGACAGATCTCACCTCAAACTAACGCGGGCCGTATTAGGACCAGGGTTTGACTTCGCTGACTTCTTTAGTCAAAGCGGGCCGCGTAAGGGTAAAGATAAGTTAAAGCGGGCCGCGAGTGACCTGTACACGCGATCGCACCAGAGGGCGACACGTGTCGTAATCGTGTCAACCCTACTAAACGACTCAGCTAAGCTACGCAGTTGACTGGAGTCAACGCGGGCCGCGTATGGTTACCCTATCTCTAACGCGGGCCGCGTCAGGACCTAATTACACAACTATAAATAGCAGGCATCAGTTTTCGATTTCCGTCGCTCATTTCTTATTCTCAATCTCGAATTCTGAAAGTATAGGCATAATATTTTGGGTATTATACCCCTAATTAGCGAGGTTCTGCTCCATTGTAAGTATTATAACCCCGGTTTCATAGTAGTTACGCTGCCCGATTGATTTAGGGTTCCGTAACAACTGTCGTGGTTCTGCCCGACGTAGTTGTTGGAATGCCGTCTCGGGGAGGGTATTATTAATAATTTCAAAGGGTTATGGTACTAACCAATGTACATTTGTATAAATTATAGATTATAGCCAGGAAACCCTTACGAAAAGCCTAAGACAGCAATGTGAGTAATCTCCTTTTTGTTAACAGTTTTTACAAAACCTTAAATGCTTTACAATGTGATTAAGCAGTATGTGAGTCTTTGTAATTCTTCCATTACTGCCGGTATTTGGGGTTTTGTATACAAAATTATTACTTGCGAGTAATAAGTCGGGACGACAGTACGTTACCATTGGACAACGAGTTAGCCAATGCGTAATATGACCCACAAGTCAAGGATTGACAGTACTGATTGAGTAATTGGGTAGAAATAAACAATGTGATCGCCCTCAATACTGTGTTAATTGATAAAATGTTTCTTGATTAAACTGGGATTCACTCACCAGTATTTCCCGCTGACAAAATATTTTTAAAACATGTTTCAGGTAACACAATGTGAAAGCCAACTGGGATAAAGCCAGCTCGAGAGCACTGACGGCTTGGAAAATAAGTGGCTATAAAAGTTATCTAAGAAACAATGTTTTAAATTAAATAAAATAGGGTTTGTCCCTATAAATGTAATGTAATAAGAAACTTGGATTTTACCCAAGTATTTATTAATATCAAGCATGGTGGTTTTTACTCTGATAATCATTTCCTAACTACGGTCCTGATGAAATTCCGCTGCAAGACTAAACAAACTGATACCACCAAACTCTGAGTTCACGTCCGCCCGTTCCCGGGAAACAGGGATCGGGGGTTGTGACAGAAGGTGGTATCAGAGCCTAGCCACTGGTCTGAGCCAAAGAAGTGTTCTGCTGACACTTAAATTCTAAATTTTGTGTTAGGAAATAATTACGGAAATAAGTGCATAACTGTAATTATTGGTTATGTGTTATTTGACTATCTGTTAGTTTTCAGTATGAGTGATCAAGGGCCATCAGACGTGAATCGTCAGTTAGCTGATTCACCTAGGAGTGAAGGTACATCATCACAGCCTGCCCTCTCGGGGTATGTTGCTGATCAGGAAGACGGAATATTTGCTTTTTGAGCTCAATCTGAAGAACCATTTCCTACTAAGAAACGAGGATGGTTCAGTAAAGAAGCTTTTGCTCGTAGAAAAAGAATGAGGAAATTGCAACAGCAAAGGGCTTTAGCAGCTATTAAGAAAGAGACAGATGCCCAAACTCAAGAAATACTTAATAGAAGCCTAGCAAATTTCCATATCTTAGCAACGACTGCTGTTGACCCAGGTCTGGAACAATTAGTAGCCCCACAACCACAAAACCCAGAACAGCCCATGGAAATAGAAAATCAGGAAAATCAAGAAGAGATGTACAACTTTAACCCAGAAGAAATCCCTAGAGTGCCTGCACCAAATCCCCTAGACCCGAATTATGACCCCTGGTGGGACGACAATAGAGATTTTGTGCAACGTTACCCTATCCAGGATTATCCACCCGTACAGAACATAGAAACTTACCCAGGTATGGACCCTTTAGATCCCTATTATCAAAATAACTATATTAGGGAAATATTAGAGGATCCTTATCAATTTCAGGAAATGTCACCCCCATATCAGGAACCCGTACCCCAGATTCCAAACCCAGTCCGAGAACCTGCACCCCCAATGAGTGCAGAAAACATTCAAGAACTTAGGACTTTCGGGGAGGAAATTTTAGAGAACAGTGAGAGGATGCGTCAGGTGGGAGAGCGTCTCGTATGGAAATACGATGAGCGCAATATGGATTTTTGGATAAATCCATATCCTTGAATATTAGAATGGAGAAAGTGGTAGTAATAATAATAATAATAATAATAATAATAATAGAATAAAAAAAAATATGTGTGTACGGATGCATATTACTATTTTATTTCTGTTAGTATTGTAATTTTATTTCTGTACTAGTGTGTAATAGACGCATAAGTATATGAAAAGAGTAAAGTAGCAATGATCTACGCTTTTGGCAAAACTACGTGTCATGTGACTAATTATATTAAGATATTATTTGTGAGATTAATATTGTATAATTGTTTAAAATTCAGATGGCCGATGAAGGAATTCAAGGAAATCTGAATAACGATAACCAGAGTAACATTAATGTGGTTGATGATAATCTGAATAATGGGAACCCGAACAACAATAACAATGGGAACCAGATGGATAATAGTGCTATCCAACACATTGTAGCCCAAGGAATAATAGATGTAATGCCATTTATACTTCAAACTGTTAAGGATGTTGATAATAAAAGTAGGCATAGTAGTAAGCGACCACTTGAACCAGAAAACAGCGTGAACAATGGACCTGTACTTCAAATGCCTATTCCTAAAAGAAGAAGAACTGTGCCTAACGGTTGTTCTTATAAAGAATTCTGGTCTTGTAAACCAATAGAATTCTCGGGCAACGAAGGGGCTATTGCAACCTTACGCTGGATAGAAAAGACTGAGGCAGTCTTAAGGATAAGTAAGTGTGCTGAAGAAGATAAGATATTGTTTGCTTCTAATCTGTTTAAGAATGCAGCATTAGAATGGTGGAACACTATCCTCCAAACAAGAGGAAGTGATCAAACCTATAATATGGAATGGGAAGAATTTAAAAACAAGGTAGAAAGGAAATTCTGCCCACCCAATGAGAAAGAACAGATAGCAAACAAATTCCTAAACCTTAAGATGACTGGTGTAGATAGCAAAGGGTACACAAAGCTATTTTTCGAATATGCTAGGATAGTGCCAACTCTTGCTTCACCAGAACCAGTATTAATTTCCCGTTATATTTGGGGATTAATTGGAGAGATAAGACATGTAGTCAAGGCAGCTAGACCACAAACCATAGAAGAAGCTGTAGAATTAGCCAATACCTTGACTGATGAATTAGTCCGTACTCGAGAAGAGGATCAAAGGAGAAACCTAACTCAGAAATTGACTCAAGAATTTCGTTCTGGAAATTCTAACCGTGGAAGAAATGTAGGTTCTACCTCTGCATCTTACTGTAGAAATTGTAAAAGAAAGCATTCAGAAAGATGCTCTGGGTACTGTAACTTTTGCAAAATATCTGGACATAAGGAAGAAGATTGCAGGAAGAAAAACAACAGGATATGCTACAATTGTGGAGAACAAGGTCACATCAAGCCAAACTGCCCAAAATTAGCTCCAGCCACCAACAACAAGAATACTAAAAATGCTAGAGCATTTGTTCTAACTGCAGATGAAGCCAGAATGATTCCAGATGTTATAGCTGGTACGTTTTTAGTTAATGATGTTTTTGCTAAAGTATTATTTGACTCTGGTGCAAACCAAAGTTTTATTAATACATCGTTTTGCAAATTTCTAAATCAGTCATTAACTAAACTACCACAAGAATGTGTAGTAGAGACAGCTAATGGAGAAACCATTAGAATTTCTGAAATCTTGCAGGGAGCAAGCATAGAAATTTTAAATCAGAAATTTATTGCAAATCTTTATCCCATGAATCTGGTAGGATTTGATGTTGTTCTAGGAATGGATTGGTTAATAGCCAATAAAGCTAGTATTTTATGTGATCAAAAGTTAATCCAAATAAATTCACCAAAAGGTAAAAAGATCACAATTAAAGGAGATAAGTTCTCTAGATCTACAAAATTCATATCTGTGATGAAAAATGCAAGTTGTATTAGAAAAGGTTCTATAGTGTATTTGATTTCTATAATCACTAACACTAAAGGAAAAGAACTAAAAGATATTCCAGTAGTATCTCAGTTTTCAGATGTCTTTCCAGAAGAATTACCAGGACTACCTCCAGATAGAGAAGTTGAATTTAGAATTCACTTGATACCAGGAACCTCACCAATTGCCAAAGCACCTTACCGTTTGGCACCTGCAGAAATGCAAGAATTGAAGAAACAACTAGATGAATTGTTAGAAAAAGGATTTATACAACCAAGTTCATCACCATGGGGAGCGCCGATATTGTTTGTTAAAAAGAAGGACGGATCAATGCGTATGTGCATTGATTACCGTGAATTAAACAAGGTCACGATTAAGAATCGGTACCCATTACCGAGAATCGATGATTTGTTTGATCAATTGCAAGGAGCTCGATTTTTCTCTAAGATCGATTTAAGGTCAGGATATCATCAATTAAAGGTACAGGAAGAGGACATTCCTAAAACCGCATTTAGAACGAGGTATGGCCATTATGAATTTACTGTCATGCCATTTGGTTTAACCAATGCCCCAGCTGCATTTATGGACATGATGAACCGAATATGTAAGCCATATTTGGATAAATTCATAATCGTATTCATAGATGATATTCTAATTTACTCTAAGAGTAAAGAGGATCATGCAAAACATTTGCACATACTTTTAAGTTTGTTAAGAAATGAAAAGCTTTATGCTAAGTTTTCAAAATGTGAATTTTGGTTAGAACAGGTACAATTCCTTGGACACTTAGTCAATCATGAAGGAATTCATGTAGATCCAACAAAGATTGAGGCAATTACCAAATGGAAAACCCCTGAATCACCAACTGAGGTTAGAAGTTTCTTAGGATTGGCAGGTTATTATAGAAGATTTATTAAAGATTTTTCTAGAATAGCCATTCCCTTAACGAAGTTAACCTGTAAATTTGTTAAGTTTGAATGGGGAGTAAAACAAGAAGAAGCCTTTAGAATTCTTAAGCAAAGATTAACCCATACACCTATATTAGCATTGCCAGAAGGAACTGAAGACTTTGTAGTCTATTGTGATGCTTCTAAATTAGGTTATGGATGTGTGTTGATGCAACGACAGAAGGTTATAGCTTATGCATCTAGACAACTTAAGAATCATGAAGAAAATTATTCAACCCATGATTTAGAATTAGGAGCTATAATTTTTGCTCTTAAGATTTGGAGACATTACCTTTATGGTAGTAAGTTTACCATATTCACTGATCATAAAAGTTTAAGGTATGTTTTCGGGCAGAAAGAGTTGAATATGAGACAAAGACGTTGGATGGAATTTCTTAGTGATTATGATTGTGATATTCAGTATCATGAAGGAAGAGCAAATGTAGTAGCAGATGCTTTAAGCCGAAAATATCATGAAAAGCCAAAAATGGTACGTTCTCTTAAATTAAATCTACAAGTAGATTTAAATGATCAAATCAGAGAAGCACAAGAATCAGTAATCAAGGATGATTCTGAAAAATTAAAAGGTATGTTAACAGAATTAAAAC
Source organism: Helianthus tuberosus (assembly GCA_030545235.1). Taxonomy (NCBI): domain Eukaryota; kingdom Viridiplantae; phylum Streptophyta; class Magnoliopsida; order Asterales; family Asteraceae; genus Helianthus; species Helianthus tuberosus. Next base: position 8,975,655 of record CM060386.1, on the reverse strand, counting down.
AAGGAACAGATAAAATATGGAGATTTCATGAAAAGAGAATATGGATACCTAAATTAGGAAATCTACGTAATCGTATATTAGAAGAAGCCCATAAATCTAAATATACGATGCATCCAGGAAGTGATAAAATGTACCAGGATTTAAGGAAAAATTTCTGGTGGATAGGAATGAAAAAGGACATAGCAACCTATGTTTCTAAATGTTTAACTTGCTCACAAGTTAAAGCTGAACATCAGAAACCTTCAGGTTTGTTACAGCAATTAGAAATACCAGTTTGGAAATGGGAATTAATAACAATGGATTTTGTTACTAAATTACCCAAAACTAGGAAAGGAAATAATACAATCTGGGTAATTGTAGACATATTAACTAAGTCGGCTCATTTTCTACCAATGAAAGAAACAATTAGTATGGAACAATTAGCTAAATTGTATGTAAATGAAATTGTTTCTTTACATGGCATTCCTTTATCAATTGTTTCTGATAGAGATAGTAGATTTACCTCTCGTTTTTGGTCAAGTTTCCAAAAGACAATGGGAACCAAGTTAAAGTTAAGTACAGCTTATCACCCACAAACAGATGGACAAAGTGAAAGAACAATCCAGACAATGGAAGATATGCTTAGAGCTTGTGTAATTGATTTTGGAGGTAATTGGGATGAACACTTACCTTTAATAGAATTTTCTTATAATAATAGTTATCACACAAGTATCAACGCTGCACCATTCGAAGCACTTTATGGAAGAAAGTGTCGAACCCCAGTCTGTTGGGCAGAAATAGGGGAACAGCAATTATCTGGACCTGAGATAGTGCAAGAAACAACTGATAAGATTATTCAAGTCAAGGAACGACTGAAAGCTGCACGGGATAGACAAAAGAGTTATGCTGATAACCGATGCAAGCCCTTGGAATTTCAAGTAGGAGATAGAGTATTGTTGAAAGTCTCTCCTTGGAAAGGAGTGGTAAGATTCATCAAACGAGGAAAGTTAAATCCCAGGTATGTTGGACCTTTTAAAATTATCAGAAGAATAGGATTTGTAGCCTATCAGCTACAACTACCAGAAGAAATGGCAGGAATACATGATGTGTTTCATGTATCTAATCTTAAAAAGTGTTTAGCTGATGAATCACTGATAGTGCCTCTCAAAGATATAGAGATAAATGAACAACTCAAATTTGTAGAAAGACCTCTACAAATTGAAGATAGGAAAGTCAAGAATCTCAAACACAAAAGACTAGTTCTAGTCAAAGTGAAGTGGGATTCCAAAAGAGGACCTGAATACACTTGGGAGCTCGAGTCAGAAATGAAAAGAAAATATCCATACTTATTCCAGTAGATCTCGGGGACGAGCTCTAAACAAGGTGGGGAGAATGTAACAACCCTCGGTAAAACCAATACCCTTACAAATTATTCCGACACCCTGTTATATGTTAAAATACCCTTATATATCTTATATTACATCCCGTATGTGAAAACCGAGCCCTAGTTATGTTATAATTATATAAAATAAATAAAATTCTGAAAATATAAGCTGAGGCGGGCCGCGACAGATCTCACCTCAAACTAACGCGGGCCGTATTAGGACCAGGGTTTGACTTCACTGACTTCTTTAGTCAAAGCGGGCCGCGTAAGGGTAAAGATAAGTTAAAGCGGGCCGCGAGTGACCTGTACACGCGATCGCACCAGAGGGCGACACGTGTCGTAATCGTGTCAACCCTACTAAACGACTCAGCTAAGCTACGCAGTTGACTGGAGTCAACGCGGGCCGCGTATGGTTACCCTATCTCTAACGCGGGCCGCGTCAGGACCTAATTACACAACTATAAATAGCAGGCATCAGTTTTCGATTTCCGTCGCTCATTTCTTATTCTCAATCTCGAATTCTGAAAGTATAGGCATAATATTTTGGGTATTATACCCCTAATTAGCGAGGTTCTGCTCCATTGTAAGTATTATAACCCCGGTTTCATAATAGTTACGCTGCCCGATTGATTTAGGGTTCCGTAACAACTGTCGTGGTTCTGCCCGACGTAGTTGTTGGAATGCCGTCTCGGGGAGGGTATTATTAATAATTTCAAAGGGTTATGGTACTAACCAATGTACATTTGTATAAATTATAGATTATAGCCAGGAAACCCTTACGAAAAGCCTAAGACAGCAATGTGAGTAATCTCCTTTTTGTTAACAGTTTTTACAAAACCTTAAATGCTTTACAATGTGATTAAGCAGTATGTGAGTCTTTGTAATTCTTCCATTACTGCCGGTATTTGGGGTTTTGTATACAAAATTATTACTTGCGAGTAATAAGTCGGGACGACAGTACGTTACCATTGGACAACGAGTTAGCCAATGCGTAATATGACCCACAAGTCAAGGATTGACAGTACTGATTGAGTAATTGGGTAGAAATAAACAATGTGATCGCCCTCAATACTGTGTTAATTGATAAAATGTTTCTTGATTAAACTGGGATTCACTCACCAGTATTTCCCGCTGACAAAATATTTTTAAAACATGTTTCAGGTAACACAATGTGAAAGCCAACTGGGATAAAGCCAGCTCGAGAGCACTGACGGCTTGGAAAATAAGTGGCTATAAAAGTTATCTAAGAAACAATGTTTTAAATTAAATAAAATAGGGTTTGTCCCTATAAATGTAATGTAATAAGAAACTTGGATTTTACCCAAGTATTTATTAATATCAAGCATGGTGGTTTTTACTCTGATAATCATTTCCTAACTACGGTCCTGATGAAATTCCGCTGCAAGACTAAACAAACTGATACCACCAAACTCTGAGTTCACGTCCGCCCGTTCCCGGGAAACAGGGATCGGGGGTTGTGACAATTGTGTCACTAAAAACACTATAAAAGACACTTTAAAGCTTTACTTGACACTTTAACGGATCAATATCCAACCGAACAACCGGACTTTACCCGGAACATAAAAATATTGTCAAAGACATTATTTTTGCTTCTCTGAGCTAGTTAGGGTCCCCGAACACCCTGACACCCTTTATATTACATAACACACTTATATTTTTACTAAACACCTAAAAAGCCTAACTAGTTCCTAACTAAAGTGTAACCATCACATTGCATCCCAACCCCTTACACCCCCCCCCCCCCTAATTCACGGTTGCCAAGTGTGGGGGACACCCCCACATTCTTTTCATTATTTAAATGGTACATGTTGGTAAGTTGGTAACATAATTCATGAGGTTGGTTTATAAATATACTCAAGAGATAACCCCTCTCTTTCATCAAACCATCACCAAACAAAACTCCCCCTTTCTCTACACCACACTCACGGCCACCACCCTCCCACCATCAACCACCCACATCCAAGTCTTGTACAATCATTCCTTCTTACATACAAGGTGCAAGGTGACATACAAACAAGCCCGGTGCACTCGGAAGCTCAAGGACCGCTCTCGTTTTCTTTTATCCACCACTTTTACGCTTTGAAACTCCCCTAGCCTTGTGCTAGTAGTAAGTGCCTTAGATCTTCATCTTGTTCATATTTTTGGTGGTTAATAGTGGAAAGAATGGTGAAATTACAAGAACCCTAAAGAATCTAACTTAAAACATGAATATAAAAGCTTTACACAAAGGTCATGAGATGAAAGGTGATAATACATTGTAAATCTGAATTAAATGAATAAAAACCTGCTATAAACAACTTATGGTCTGATGTTAAACGTATTAGAAAGTATGGCGATCGTATGTGTGCGTTCTAGCAACAATTAACCTACAAACAGCTTGCTGATTTGCATTTTCAGCCGACTTTAACTGGCTGTAAACAAGTCATAACTTAAGGAAAAACTGATTTTCTTGAGTCTACAACATGTCATTATGAAATACGGTTCTAATGGCACCAGAATCATAATTTTTGGACTTCGTTTACTATTTTTAAAGTGCCATTTTGTAACAGCAGCTAGAGCTGCATTTTTGCTGCTGAAAATATGCGTCTTGTTTTCAGTCATAACTTGAATTCTGTGTAGGGTTAAATCATAAAATGTATACTGTAGATGGTCACCGTTGTCGCCGTGATCCTCCAACTGGAATTACGTCAAACGGACTTACGATAAATTTTAGATGAATTATTCCGTTGACTGCGGTCAGAAAAAGATGAATCTGACTTCAGTCCGGAAAATGATTTTTTATAAAATATTGGTAATGAACTAGACCCCGATACTTTTACACAATAATATTTGGATTGTATAAGACATTCTGTAAAAATTTGGGAATTTTTGGGATAAGATAACTATTTTATTAAAATACCCGAAAACAGCCCAGTTTTGTGTATTAAAACTGAATCGATATAAGTGGTATTTTGCATGCCTAAATGTCGGGTTGGTTAATTGAAAGCGATCTAACGTGTTATATGTTAAAGAAAATGATACGCTAGTAAGCGTGTACGCCTCCATTTACAAAGGAAACTCTGGCGAATTTTTCTAAAATTCCAATACTTAGAAAATATTTTTCTAAACAAGTGTTACTAGTATATCTTATAACTTGTGTTTCAAATACAAACTTCGCCATAAATTTTGTTACGAAATACAAAGTATCGGAGGTTGGATTTCGCAAATAAAAATGGGTAAACATATATTTAGAATATATATTTTATGCTGAGACATTTGTGTAATTGTTTGTTATTTTGTGTACTAGATATATATTATTTTTAGGGTAAAAATAATATAACTTGAAAATACCATGAAAGTACGATTCCAAAATAATACCAACGCTCTCTCAAAAATAATTATTTAAGTTACACAAGTAATGTTATATTACGAAACGTTGGGACGTAACTTACGAAATTTTTCAGAAAGTCTCTTTACACATATGTTTTTGGTGGAATATTATTTTGGAAATCAAGGAAGTAAAAATATATTATTTTTGGGAAAAATACATATATTTTGGAAATAAGTTATTTTGGACAAATGAGTTAAGTATATTTTCTAAGTGGGACTTAAAATTGTAACACCTCGAAAATTCACGTCCTATAATGTGTTGACACGTGTCATAAAGTTTGAACGTGTGAAAGAATGTTATAAAAGGACTAAAGTTGACAAACATGGAAAGTATGTGATTATACGGATTCTAAGTGTCAACAGTGAATAAATATACTTCATAATAACCCTACATGATGTTCATAACATCAAACGAATAAATCATGGATCATACGAAGCTAAAAGTGAGAGATTACAAACTACAGGGGTTAAATGTGTCAACATGTTAAAGATATACCTCTGAGTGACCTTTTGACAAGCCCGAAGCTTTGTAAATATAAATTATGCTCACTAGAATGCACGATTAAAATTTCATAAAGTTTCGTTATCGTATGAGAAAGTTATGATCAAATTCGTGTGCGAGGGGTTAAAGTGTTAACGTTGAAAGTTAAGGCTTTTCGGGTTAACCGGAAGTGTTCAGGGACTTGGCAAAGTGGGTATAAGTCCTAAAGTCCTTGTGGGTATATTACAAGGGGTCAAATTGCAAGTTAAAGCCTAATTACCCTTTCAATTTAACCAAAGGTCAAGTTGGAAAACAAAGAAAATCAAAAATCAGATTTTGCAGGCCCATGCGGCCCGCTTTGGTTTTGGTTAAACGGGACGCGGGCCGCGTCCCAGGCCCAGATACAGAAAACGGGGACAGGCCCCTGTATTCGCGGAAACTCGACTTTTAAACGCATTTTTAGCATGGTGGGCGACCCCTAACTGTACTAGAGCACTAGGGACATGTGTTGGATGGTTGTGGTTGATCATAGACTTGGTTGTCAACATGTTGTGGTGGGTTAATTCACTATATAAGGACATGTTATGCAACAAACATCCTCACACCTTCATCTGCATAATTTGATCATTCCTGGAGCTCTCAAGCAGGTCCATCTGATCTTATCTCGTGCATAGGACTCTTGTAAGTCTGCTAGTTCTTATTTAGTTGAGTTTAGCTTGTTTAATTAGCTAAAAGTCAAACCGTCGTAATTACGGTTTGACTTCGAGATTAGTCAATAATGGCTCAGTCATATCTCGAATTAAAAGTAGTTATGAGTTGGTATTTATGTGGGTAATAAAACCTCAAAAGGGTTTCCCCTGATCACCACTCTAACCAGGTCTAATGTCGGGTCAAACATAAAATTAAAAAGTCAACAGGATGCTTAAAATGTCATTTATGCATAATTAGCTATCTAGAACATATATAACCTGTTTGATCATTGTTATAACTTAGTAATTAGTGTAAGAACATGTCCAAACATGTTCAACCCGACTATTTCCTGTTTAGACCCGGTTCGGAACCGAAAGTCACATAGTTTGACTTTCACTTTGACTTTCAGTTCTGACCCGTTTAGGCATGTTTTAGAAACGCCTCAGAGCTTTAATTGGATTAGGTTACTTGTTAGAACAACCCTCTGTGATTATACACCTTGGTTCACTAGTTATCCAATTAATATGCATATTTCCGTTAATTGCTCATATGTTGACCATTTTGCCCTTATTACCTTAAAACGTGATTTATGAAAATGTAAAAGTGTAGAAACCTTAGTTACTGGTATATAAACTTGTATGCAAAGTTTGACATCAGTTTGACTTATAGATTAAGAGTTATGCTCAATATCGCAAAATTAATGCTTTATGTTAATAAAACGGAGAATTAGCGTATAGCCTAGTTAAGCCGACTTTTTGGTATCAAACTTTATACCCACTGATGTAATATATTATTTTGGTATTTTTAAAGATTTTTAATTAATTTTAGGCTGAGCATAACTAGTAGTCGTAGGCTTAATCCGGTAATTGTCGGTTTTGCCCTTACGGGCCATAAAATGAGTTTTACTTATCTAAACGACTCCAAACCTTTTGCTACTGATCACATATGTTAAATAAATTATTTAAGCCCTCTGGAAATATAAAAATATCAGATTTAAGTATCGAACCCGGAAATGGCCTTTAATCGCCATAATTAGCGTTTTTAACGCAAAGTATGTCTTAAAATCATATTGGACATACCCGGGTTGATACCTACTGATATATGAGTCAAATTATGATATTTTAACAGTAAGCAAAGGTTGATTAACTCAGACTTCGTTTTTGAGCTTTTCGGCTTATGTGAAATTACCAAAATACCCCTACGGGGCATAGTTTGGTTAAAGATGATAAATTTCACATATATGCTTTAGCCTACTGTTATAACTCATCAAATTGAGTATGTTTTCTGTTTACATCAGACCTGTAACTCAGTTAAACATTTAGACTCTTTTACAATCTTTAAAATGACCAAACTACCCCTACGGGGCATAGTTTGTGTTTAAATTCATTTCGGGCATAACGAAAGACATCCTACTGATGTCACAACATATTTGAAGCATATTAACTTAGGAAACCTGTATATGGCTCTTACGGATACCCGTTACGTTTATTTCGCGTTCGGTTCGGTTTATGTAACAAGTTTACATAAATTAGCCGAAACGGGTCAAACCTTATCGGTTTTATCTCAAAATCCAGAATGTGAACAATAAACCCATATTAAACAAGTCTTCAAACTTGTCGGGTCTAAATCACATTCTATCCGGTCTTCGCTTAATCGTGCGTACGAACCGTATCTTTGAAACTAGCCGGTCTAAGCTTAAGCTAAATAAAAGACCCGTTAGTATTCTAATAGGTTATATTAAACCTTCGTTCCAGATTAGGAGAACCAGTAAAAGCTACGTGCATTTTGCTTATTGTGATTAATACTTGCATCAGGTAAATACTTTTAACTTATTTTCCCTATACGGGCTTGGGTTACGGTATATAGCATACCGCTTGATCGAGCATCAAATCTCCACGCTTAGTGGGTAGTTGAATAATTTGATCGGCTCGTTTAAACAGTCTTGTTTACTTTACAGCCTTTGGGGGGTTAATGACCATGTCCCGGATATCCTTGGCATCATCTTACGAGATGGCCACGACCTGAGCACGGGGTGTAGGCGTACACCTGTCAGTGTATAACTCAATTATGTGGTGTGTCTATTGATCTTTAACCCGGACAAGATCCGGGCTACTGAACGCATAAGTAACATGTAATTCGTTCACAAGATTATAATATTAAATAATTCTCCCAAGTTAAATAAAATGTTTATGCCACGTGCATCCAAATCAATTTTCAATCATTTTACAAAATTGCTTCCGCTGTGCATAATAACATTGTGTTGTTTGACTATTACGTTGCCAACCACGTCACGATACTCCCCCCACCGGGCCCACCGGTGACACGTGGAAATCGGGGTGTGACAAAAATGTATTTTCGGAATTATAAAGCATACACGTATTAAAAACCCCCATCCTTGGGAAGGGAACACGGATACGAATACTCGAGAAGTACTAATACAGAAATATTGTATAAACAATTATTCCAAAACTAAATACAATTATTATAACTTGGAATAATACCAGAATCATAACTCAAAAACCTACATACTAAGACAAGGCACGACCCGTTCGATTAATAGACGTTAGACCATTGTAGGTAGTCGTGTTTGCCACGGAGATTTGGGTTACAAGTACAAAGACGCAATACTGTGAGTTCATGTCCCCCTTTTCTCTTTACTGTTTACAGTTTTATACTTCGGGGGTGAAATACATGCGACAATTACTACAGACTTTTATACATGGTATGGTTAGCTTAAGGAGGGTTACTACTTAGATCATGTGAGTGGGTAGGCGGAAACTAGAGGCCATTAATCCTCGTTGTAGGACCGAGGGACATTAGTGATAGATCTATTTGGGTGTAGCGAGCCCCACTCCTGAGTCCGTTGAGTGAACCAGGTGGTGACTAAGTGCCCGACGCAGAAATCCGCTAGGTTTGAGTCTTCCTGCATCACTTCACACATATCATTGGCTTTGCAACCCAATGGTGATCTCTTTTTCCTTAATTGCTACATACCAGGGATTTTCATACATACAGACATTTTTACAAAGGTTTATACATACTCACTTACACATGAACTCGCTCAACTTTATGTTGACTTTTCAAACTACATGTATTTCAGGGAACTAATGGATCTGGCACGGTATGCCCATATTTTCAAGCTGCGTTTGAATAAAGAAGTCATCCAGGGTTTAGAAGGTGTAACCTCTTCCTGGACGGGTTACATATCTCTAAACCTAGTATTGTTTAAAGTCTTTTGCTAAGTTCTTTTTATGAACTCGTTAAATCAAGTCAAGGTTTGTAACTTATTTTGTGATTGATGTTTTAAGACAAGTATAATTTGGTGTTTTTCTAAACCCTATTAACGGGTGAATATCTCATGTTTTTATCATATAGCATTGTTATGATTGTTGCTATGGTATTAAGAAGTCACACCAAATAAACCCACGCTTCCGCAAAGCCAGGGTGTGACACTACGGACGTAAGTGTAGAACTCCAGTTTGTTGGGCAGAAATAGGAGAAAGCCAATTATCAGGTCCTAAGATTGTACAAGAAACTACCGACAAGATCACTCAAATCAAGGAAAGACTAAAAACGGCTCGAGATCGCCAGAAAAGTTATGCAGATAATCGACGTAAGTCGTTAGAGTTCCATGTTGGAGACAAGATACTCTTAAAAGTTTCTCCTTGGAAAGGAGTAGTACGATTTGGAAAGAAAGGAAAGCTGAGTCCAAGATACGTAGGACCATTTTCAGTAGTCCAACGTATAGGTCCAGTTGCCTATCGCTTACAACTACCAGAAGAACTAGCTGGAGTACATGACGTGTTTCATGTATCCAACCTCAAGAAGTGTTTATCTGACGAATCACTAGTAGTACCTCTTCAAGATGTAGAGGTAAATGAAAAGTTAAAATTTGTTGAGAAGCCACTGCAGATAGAAGACAGAAAGATCAAGTTTCTCAAACATAAACGACTAGTATTGGTCAAAGTCAAGTGGGATTCAAAGAGAGGACCTTAATACACTTGGGAGCTGGAATCGGAGATGAAGCGAAAGTACCCCTACTTGTTCCAGTAAATCTCAAGGACGAGATTTTTATTAAGGTGGGGAGGATGTAACAACTCTCACCAAAACTATTATTTCTTATTATATTTTGGTCAATAGGAAACCCTAATTGAGACCCTCAAGTGATTCTGCATAATCCCTGAAATTTTCAGAATAATCGGAATCAGGATCAGGGCCCCTAAAACTCAGGGGGGGGGGGGGTAAACCCTAGTTGGTATTATCTTGACAGTTTTACGTGTAAAACGAATTTTAACGCAAGACCAACTCAGCTAGGCTACCAAGACACGAGGCTACCCTATGGTAGGGTTGTGTCCCTCGCGCCACGCGACGACCCCTTGCGCCACGCGAGGGGGTCGGTTTTTCAGCTATAAATAGTAGGCTGTGGCACTTGCAATTTTGCGTTGGTTCGACGTAGAAATTCAATTCGTACACTGAGATATTGTAGAAACAGTCCAAAAACACACACAAATCACGAATTGCTGCCGTAAAACAGGGTAATAACTCGATCGCTGCTACGATTCAATGTCTGATCGATTGAAATCAATCCAATGGATGTTTAAGTGTTGCCCACATTGGGTTTATGCTTTGTCATTCGTCGTGAATTCGATGGATGTATAAGTATCGCACCTTGTCATTCGTTGTGAGGGTTTTAATCTCGTGAGTTATCGTAAATGCTGTATTAGTTACTAACCTAGTTCGTGTGCATTGTTATTTATATTAGGTTACAAGGCTAATCAGTAGGCTAAGCTCTATCCAATTAGACTTGCAATGTGAGTCATTCTCTTTTTATCAAATGTTTTACAATACTCCATTTTCAATTGTTATAATTACAGGGATTAAGTCGTGGTTATCTTGAATCACTGGCTAGTGGGGTATTGTGCACATTACTAATTTCTCACGGGTTAGGCTAATAAATCCTAACAGTGATAAACGTTACTACTTGGGGAAAGACCCAATAGTGGTATGACCATCGTCACCAGGTGACACGGCGCCAGATAAAAATAAGATAGAAGCCATTGTAATCGCTCTTATGCTGTAATTAATAACTAATGTGTCATTTTGTATAACTTGAATGACTCGCCAGCATTTCCCCGCTGATAAAATATTTTTAAAACATGTTTCAGGCAACCTGCTGTAAATCAAGGAAAACGTGCTACGGAGCACTAAGCAGCTTGAAGAGGTGGCTCAGTTAAAATGAATAAACATGTTTTATAAATCAGGGAATTTACTTGTGAAATTCCTCTATTGTAAATTACGAGGTTTATCCCGCATTATGAAATAAAATAATCGGGCATTTCAAGTTTTAAAAGATCCTGTTAAAAATCTTCCGCTGTCGCATCATAGATACCACGGGTTCCTGCCCCGCGGCTCCTGACCGGGTAAAACCGGGGCTGGGGCGGTGACATTGGGTGCAAGCCAACCATTTTGAATGCTGGATGAAAATCGAGTCTAAATATGTTCCTCCAAAGAATGGTTCAGGAATTGCGAAAACGATTGGCAGTTTGACTCCAATTGAACAAGATGATTTCAAGGCAGAAAAGAAAATGATGAGCATTCTACAACAAGCCATCAAAGAGGATATCTTAGTACTGCTACAACATCAGGGAGATTCTCAGTCCGTTTGGAATTCGTTGAAAGTAAAGTTTCTTGGGAGCGTGTCTATGATCAAAAGCAAAACTGCTTTGATGAAGAAAGAGTTTGATATCTTTACGGGTATAAAGGGTGAAACAACAAAGCAGTTGATTGAACGATATTGCCATCTGGTTGTTGAGATGAAGAGGTTGGGCATAACCAAGATGGATGAGGAATGGGTCGATAAATTGGCGGATGCATTGCCATATGATGAATGGGGAACTTATCTGTTGGTGTTGAAGAATAATTTGGGGTATGTGGGATTCAACCTTAGCACATTCATTGAAAAGATTGAGTCACACGAGCTTGAGTTGACAAAGATTAGAAAGATGAAGTCTTCAAGTGTTCAACAAGATGTCTCATTATATTTCAAAGGAAGTACTCCAGCAACATCAAATCTAAGTCCAAAAGTGCAGACAACTTTTAGTGCAGATTCAACATCCGGAATTACATCTGGCACATCAAGCAACAACAGTTCACCATTTGCAAGTTTTGAGCCAAATCCAAAGGTTCAAAACTCACCTGATCAATCCTACACTCAAAGTTCGTCAGGATCAAACAATCAAAGTCAAGGTCCAGGAATTATGTGCAACATAGCAGTGAACATAAAGAATTCTCAAGACTTTACTGAATCATCAGCGAAGCAGCACATAGCACTTCTTGCTTCGGTGCTTGAATCGTATAAAAGCTTGGTTGCAGGTAGAATTGGGAACCCCGATATGACAAAGGAAGACTATGATCAGATCGATCCAGAGGAGCTGGAGTTGATCGACATCAAATGGGGAATGGCAAGCTTGGTGAGAAGAGCTCAACGTTTTATGGAAATTACTGGTCGGAACAGTCTTTCAGGACCAGATTGCAAGCTCGGGTTTGATAAATCGAAATTCACATGTTTCAAATGCAAAGAGAAGGGACACTTCAAACCTGAATGTCCAAGCCGAGAAGTCAACAACCATCAAAACCCGTTCTCAAATGATTATTACAGACAAGCGATCTATCATAAGACAAATCAACAACCATTCACCCAAAGACCTCATATCGAAAACAAGCCGGAGAAGGCTCTCTTAGTCAATCAAGATGATGAGAAGGTTGCTGAAGGTTTTAGTTGGGATAAGTACATCCCTGGTAGTGAGGGTAGGGCCATGATGGCAGAGATTATGGAAGAACCGGAATGCACTGTTGAAACAGAAGAAGTCTTGTCTGAAGAGAGTTTGGCTGATCTTGAAGAAGTTGCTGCAGAAGTCTACTACTACCAGTCTGAACAGGAGATTATTGCTAGTTCTTTCAAATCAATACTGCCTCCTAATATGTTTGAATCTTTTGCAGGTTTTTTCAATGAGCCAACCACTGGATTCTGCCCACGATATGACGAGGAGAAAGTTCCAGTTGAAGAGATAATAGATGTCTCCAAAGAAATGAATGAAGAGACCTTAAAAGAGATTGCTGACAAAGCATTGATGGGCAAGCTAAAAGAGGTAGAAACAGAATCTGTTGAATCAAAGTCTGTCGAAACCGGTTGAAAGTGTGTCTGTCGAAACTGTCAAAAAGGAGTCTGACGAGAAATCGGAAAATGAGGAGATCAAATCAGCAGAAAAGTCAGAGTCAGAGTGTGATGGTTTTGGTAAAACAGATATTAAAATTGACAATGGAGAAAAGGTTTCTGAAAAGGTTGATTCAATTCATGAAGTTCCATGCAAAAACTGTTCAAGATCCTGCATGGATTGTCTTGAAAAAGACAAACAACTTCAAGAATTGAAGAAGTTTACTGATGAAGTAAAATTTGATCTCAGTGAGATAAAAGAAGCATATGACACTTTGGCACGATCAATCAAAATGATTAAAAAAGAAAGTTTTGAAAATGATAAAGCCACGAAATTGCTAAAATCTACTGTCATGGATAAACAGATGGAAATTAATATCCATCTGGACACAATTGCTTCTTTGAAAAAAGAACTTAAGTTAATGAGAATTGAAACTGAGAGAATTGATAAGAAACTGATGAGTTATGATGCTTCATCATATGTGATTGATCAAATTCTCCCGCAACAACATGATACAAAACCTGTCTTTAAAAGTGTTCCACCCCCAATGTGGAATCATTACACTCAAAAATATCCAGATGGGGTGGAATCTGCTTTGAATCTCAAATTGAGAACCATTGAGAATGAATTCCCTGAGAGCATTGATGTTACATTTTCTCCATCCGACACTGATAATGAGTCGCAGGTGATCAAAACCGTTGTTGATCAAGTGTTAGATGAAGAAAGTGATAACTCGGAGTTTGATACTGTGAAAACTCATTTTGAAAACTCCATTTCTGATTCTGAAGAAGATGGAAACTTCTTAGACAAGTTTATACCAAAACCAGAAAAGGTTGTGAATGATGATTCGATCATTGTGGTTTACACAATGACTAGAACTGACAAACTTTATTCTGATTTTGAGTATCCAATTCAGAACGCGAACATGCAAAATGTTGAGAAAGTGTTTAAACTGGTTGAAATTGATATTTCTGAGGTTAACAACAACGAGTTTCTCTCAAAACCGAAAAAATCTTTTGTGAAACCACAACCAAACAACTCGGGAAAGAAAGAGTGGGTGGGCAATGGTGGTAATAACAAGAGAAATGGAAATAATTTAAAAAACAAAGGTATTGGTTTTGAAAAGAAAATGGCTAAGAAGAATGTCAAGCCAAAAGATAAGATGAGTGATGTTTTTGTTGTTGGTCCTAGTGTTGATGCTGAAAAGGATTATATCTTCAGTCAAAAAGCCATTGACGATTTCAATGCAGCTAAGAAGTTGAAACAGGAGACCTACATATCAACTTTTGTCGAATATGACAAAAGAATCTGTTACCGCTGCAATGAAATTGGTCACATGGCCAAGCAGTGTGTGAAAAAGCTTGAGAAACCAGTTTTGCAAAAGCCTAAACCTAAAATTTCAACTGATGATAAGGGCAAAACACCAATGATTTCTCCCATTCGAATTTCTAAAATGGGTGAATCTTTTAAGTCCGAGGATAAGTCGAAATCAACATTTGAGATTGGTGAATCTTCGAAAAACCAAAAGACTTCAAAGGTTTATCCGAAGACGAAATTTTTTGAAAACCAATCATGGGTGACAAAATCAAAACAATCAGTAGAAGAGAAGAAGATGGAAAATGAGCTAAAATCTGAACCAAAAGTTTTTGTAAATGATGTTGAAAAACTTGAATTTGAACTAGACAAGTTACTTGAGGAATTTCCACCAATTAAGGAGAAAGATTTAAAACCAAAATCTAAACCTGATGTTCCAAACGTTATTTTCAACATTCTGAAAGTTGATATGTCATGTGATCTTGTGTTTGGTAGTGTTCCAAAGGTAAAGAAATCATAGGCTTCATTGTTTGAATGAATTTCTGTGATGTATGCAGGGGCTGCCGAGGTCGATAATTTCAAAATGGATAATGGACAGCGGAGCTTCAAGGCATATGACTAGAATGCTGGTTTTACTCTACGACGTTAAATCAATCAACGGTGGTTATGTTGGATTTGCAGGAAATCAGGGTGGCAGGATAGTTGGTGAAGGAACTCTAACAAATGGAGTTGTGTCGTTTGAAAAAGTGAACTACATAGTCGAACTTGAAAACAATCTGTTGAGCATCTCACAGATCTATGACAAGTCATTTACAGTACACTTTACTAAAAATGAATGTTTAATCATAAAACCTGGTTTTAAAATTCCTGAGGACATGGTGTTAATGCGAGCTCCACGAGAAAATGATTTGTATGTTCTCGATATGAGTGTCGCAACAACAACAGATCATCAGAAACAATGTTTTGTGACAAAAACGAAAGCGACTGAAAAAGAGTCAAGAATGTGGCATCGAAAGATGGGCCACATTCATGTCAGAAAAATGAATTTTCTTGTGCACAATGATCTCGTAGAAGGTGTAAATCTGAAAAATTTTCATTTAAATGATGATTGTGTAGAGTGCAAGAAGGGAAAACAAACGAATAAGACACACCCACAGAAGCTATTGAATTCAATCAGAGTTCCGCTCGAAAGACTACACATGGACCTTTTCGGACCAGTCAATGTAAAAAGTGTGAGCGGAGACTTGTACTGTCTTGTGGTCACTGACGACTTCACAAGGTTTTCATGGGTAGTGTGTATGGAAAGTAAAGATCAAACTTTTGAGTCATTGATGGTTCTATTCAAGAAAATGGAAATGCTGTACAAAGTGCCGATCAGAAGAATTCGGAGTGATATTGGAACGGAGTTTAAGAACAATCGCATGCTCGAGTTCTGCAATGAGAAAGGAATTCTTCATGAATTCAGTATACACTCCACAGCAAAATGGTGTAGCTGAACGAAAGAATCGCACCCTAATTGAAACAGCTCGAACGATGCTCGCCGATTCCAAGTTGCCGATATTTTTCTGGAGTGAAGCAGTTGCAGCAGCGTGTTATACACTGAATTGCGTTTTCACAATGAAGAAATACAAGAAAACCTGTTTTGAACTTCTTCATCGTTATAAGCCAAATTTAAAATTTTTAGAACCGTTTGGATCACTTTGTACTTTCATTGATCCAGATGGTAAGTTTGGTGTTAAAAGTAATGGGGGTTTCTTTGTAGGTTATGCGAGTCCGCTGAAGAGGGTGTTCGTTCCGAGCCTAGGGAAGATAATTCAAGTTCAGCATGTTAATTGTCAGAAGCATACTGCTCCACCACAACTTCCCGGAAAAAGATTTCTGTTCGATTACGACAAACTCTGGGAGTCTTTTCAGCCGCCGACTGAGCCAAGTGTAGAGGAACTCGTTTTACTATACCAACATCAACAATCTATGTCACAAGATCAGGTGCCAAGACCGTTGGTAGTTTCTCAGCCCGACGTGGGTTCAAGCAATCCTACAAGTGGTACAAATGATCACGAGGCCGGTCCAAGTGGAACTGCTCACGAACCACCAGAGGAACCAGCTCCAACGTTTGATAATTCTGACGACTCAGAATCGGAAGACGGTCCGACTTTTGACGAGGAACCAAATGTTGCAACGACAGAAGCTTAGGAACACACCGGTGATCAAGACATTACGAACTTGCAATCGGAAGTGAGCGTACCTGACACTGCTATGCCAAGAACTTTGTCATATCATCCTTCAGAGCAGATTATTGGTGATCTTCAGAGCGGAGTAAAAACACGGGATCGGATCAACAGAGCTCTTACATGTTTTTATACATCTGTTGCTCCTTTGCAGGAATAATTTTCACTTAAGTGTTTCATCTCGCAGGTTGAACCAAAAACGTATAAAGAAGCTTTAACTGAAGAAAGCTGGGTGAACGCTATGCAGGAGGAGCTACAGCAGTTTGAGAAGCTGGGAGTCTGGAGATTGGTAGACCTTCCTGAAAATCAAAAGTTGATCAAAACAAAATGGGTATTCAAATGTAAGAGGGATGATAGAGGAGTCATTGTTCGAAACAAAGCACGATTGGTAGTACAGGGATTCAGTCAGCAAGAAGGCATTGACTTTACAGAGGTGTATGCGCCTGTTGCTAGACTCGAGGCGATTAGGATCTTCCTGGCGTTCGCGTCTTGGAAAGGATTCAAAGTCTACCAATTAGATGTGAAATCTGCATTCCTGTATGGCAAAATCAAGGAAGAAGTGTATGTTGGGCAACCGCCGGGGTTCACTGATCCACTACACAAAAACAAAGTCTATCTTCTGGATAAAGCACTTTACGGACTACACCAGGCCCCGAGAGCCTGGTACGAGACGCTTTCCCAACATCTGCTGGCCAACGGGTTCACCAGAGGGACAGTTGATAGCACTCTGTTTACTAAAGAGGTTGCAGGGCATCTATTGATTGTGCAGATTTACGTCAACGACATCATCTTTGGTTCGACAAATGATGATTTGTGTAAAGATTTTGAGAATGTGATGAAGAAAAAGTTTGAGATGAGTTCGATGGGGGAGATGAAGTTCTTCTTAGGGCTACAGGTGGAGCAAATGCCCGAAGGAATCTTCATTCATCAAACCAAATACGTGAACGATGTTCTGGAAAATGTTCAACATGTCTGAATCTACTCCAACATCAACCCCCTGGCTCAGAATCACGGGATTTTCCCAGATGAGAGTGGAGAGAAAGTGGAAGAGACTTATTCCTGGTCGATAATTGGATCTTTGATGTATCTTACTGCTTCCCGCCCAGACATCATGTATCCAACTTGCTTATGCGCCCGATATCAGTCCAGCCCACGCCAGTCACACTTGACAATCGTGAAACGCATTTTACGGTATTTGAAAGGATGCCCAAGCACCGGCTTGTGGTATCCTAAGTCTGGCGATATTTCTCTCACAGGTTTTGCTGATTCGGATTTTGGTAGTTGCAAGCAAAATGCTAAGTCCACCACTGCAGGCTGTCAGTTCTTCGGAACTCGACTAGTCACTTGGCAGTGTAAGAAACAAACTTCAGTCGCGCTCTCTACCTGCGCGGCTGAATACGTTTCGGCCTCAAGTTGTTGCTCTCAGATCCTTTGGATCCAACAGCAGATGCGAGACTTTGGTTTGCAGTTCTTGGACACGCCTATATTTGTGGACAATGAAGCAACGATTAACATAACGAAAAACCCGGTTCACCATTCTAAAACAAAACATATTGAAATTCGGCATCATTTCATCTGTGATTGTCACGAGAAGAAATTAATTCGAATCGAACATATATACACCGATGAACAGAAAGCTGATTTTTACACCAAACCGTTTGATAAAAAGAGATTTAACTATCTTTTGAAATTAAATGGGATGAAAAATTTGTTTTCTGGGAGGGTTGATGAATGTGAAGCCGAGGAGGACGGCGATCTGATGTGATCCACGTTGTGTTGTCAAATTTTTGTACAGTTTATTTTCTGCATTTGATAAAAACAAAAACACAAAAATATGTCTTTGTTTTTAGGGGGAGAAAGTTTGTAGAAAATCAAAAAACATGATAAAATTTCAAAAATCCAAAAACAATAGAAAAACTGAAAAAGAGTTTGTGTAAAAATAGGAAATGATAGTACATTGATATAGGGTAAAATAAGCATATTTGTCCCGTGTAAATTGTATAATTTTTGTATAGGTTTTATTTGTTTTTATTTAGTTTTAGTAATATATTATATTATATTATATTGTGTTTTGGCTAGGTCCTGGTGCAAATGGAGAAAAAACGAGTGACATGGAAATAACCAGCCAGTTGAGTAGAGTAGACTGCCAGTTGCCGAATTGAAATTGCCGCTATTTTCTTTGATTGGGCCGAGCCCACCTATCGCTATATTATAAAATTGAAAAGGGCTGATATATTATATTTGAAAGAAAGTGGGCCGCCAAAGACAAAGCCCTCAATGAGAGTTACGTGAATTATGAAAGTGGGCTTTGGCCTTTTTAGAAAAAAAGAAAAAAAAAACTTGCAGTGTTAAATGTTAATGTAAAAATCTCTAGTGCATGCATATGTATATAATTAATTGAAACTTGGACAAAAAGGAACCCGAAGGGGATATGAGGTCAGGCGGCAACTATTAAATAGGAATAATATATTGGTGGTTGGAGGAGATAACATAAAAAGGGGACGGCTACAACATCAGACGGCAATTTTTGGGGAGTCGACATCAGAGGCATCGAACGAATAGACAAAGAAAAAAGGGCGATTAATAGAGAAGAAGGTGATTGGTTAGAGGGTTCAAGCCGCGATCAAGATTTAAGTCCGGGTTTGCAATTTAGTAGTATTTAATTTTAAAGACTTTGTGTTCTTTATAACTTGATACTATGATTTGTTATTTATTTGAGACTTGTTTCTTGTTCTCGGTCATGATTCTTGGCTAAATTTCTTTAACTACCTAAGCAACGACAATGGTTTAAATAAAGTTTGGATTTTTATTTGATTTTTGGCGTGGTTGTGGATTTTTCTTGTATTGTAAAAGCTTCGGGAATTTAACTTGGTGCATATGCGTGCTTGACGATTATTTTATCACTGTTTATTGCTTCGTATAATCCTTGGTGACGGTCTTTATCACATAATAGGGTTGCATTAGGGTTTCTTGATTTAGGTGACGGTCTTTATCACATAATAGATCATTAATCCTTTAGGGTGAAAATTGCATAAGTAACCTTAGAAGTAATATCCGGTAATTTAATAAAATCAAGTGTTCTGCTAAACTTGTCGCTGAGAGGCTCAAGGTTATTAATAGGTCTCGGTTTGGTTATAAGTCCTTAACATTCCATTGTCTATTAAACCAAGATTAAAATCCGTAGTTGCTTTAGACGTTCGCGCTGAGAGGTAGAGCGTCTTATATAGGCACTTTCAAGAAACTAGAGGACTGAGAGGAAATCTAGGAAACCGGTAAGCGTAACAGCCTAGGTAGTGCCACAAGAATCGCCTTGAGAGTGTTTGAGGGGCTTAGTGGTGTCTTAATAGGTTTAGTATCCAAAGATCCCGGTTCCACACCACAAAATCATCAAATAGAAATCCATTCTGAGTTTAGCTTGCGTCTAGCCTAGGTAGTCTTCATCGCCACTGGTTCTAGTCTTCGTCCAAGTTCGTGTCTAGTTATTTAGCATTATTTTAATATTTTACTTAGGATTTTTAGAAACCCCCCCCCCCCCCCCAATCAATAAACATTTAGTTAAAGTCCGTGTCAGTCTAAGTCTAAATAGAGTCATTAGCGTAATTTAGTAGAGTCTCTTGGGTTCGATACTCAGACTTCCTTAGGCTATACTGCATCGATCGGTACACTTGCCAGTCGTGTGGTTTAGGGTTTAGATCGAGTCTTAGTTTATAAATTTAAAACTTAGAGAGTCTAGTTTAGGGTTTAATTTAGTTAAACCACTTTGAGCACATCAAGTTTTTGGCGCCGTTGCCGGGGACTCTTTGGCAATTGCGTTGATTACTTTATTTGGACTTAATTGACATCATACGTGCTATTTGTTTGTTTGAGTCGTAGGAGTCTAATTGTCCGTGTCTTTTATTTTTCTTTAGTCTTGTAAATATGTGTGAAATTTGTGGAGGACCTCATTTTACTGTTAATTGCCCACAATATGAGGGGTCCTCTGCACAATGCTACGCTAACCCTTTTATGTGTCAAAATTGTGGTATACCTCACATCTCTATATTTTGTCCATATTTCCTGAGGTACTCCACACGTTACGCTAACCCTTTTGTGCAGTCACAGCCATATTTTTCACAGGGGTATTCTTTGAATTATTATGATAATCAGCCATATTACGATGATCCGTATCAGCAGCCACAGTATAACGAGGGTCAGTATTATGATCAATATTCTGGTAGCAACTCTGATGGGGGTGATGATGCTGCTTGGGGTAGTTTGAGTAGGATGGAGGAGATGTTCGCTCAGATGATGGCGCAAAATCAGGCGACGCAGAAATCCCTAGCTGATTTCGCTAAAAATCAAGAGCAAATTAATAAAAATAAAGAGTCTGCTTTATTAGATCAACAGTCTGCTCTATTAGATCTTCAACGTACTGTAGATGACATTGCTAGGAGATTGAAAGAAGAGGAACAAGCGCAAAAAGTCCAACAAGAACAACCAACGACTGGCTATACGTATGATGCGGAAGGGAAAGAGCTGCCATATGAGGATTGGTCAGATGAAGAGATCACTTCAGTCACGGAGACGAAAATGGACGCTGAAGTCCCACCTCCGGTTCCACAGGTTCCGATTATTAATTACTGGAGTGACTCTGATGATGAAATAGACGAAGAAGAATGGGCGGCGTATCAGAGGTCGTTAGTGAAGAAAGAAGTAATTGAAGAAGAAGTGGAATTGGGGGATTCCACTGGTTGGATGTTTGGTGCAGTGGAAAAAGAAAAAGTGATGGAGGAGGAAGTGAATTTAGGAGACTCCCTTGGTTTGATGTTTGGTGCAGAAGAAGAAATTGAAGAGGTAGAAATTAAGTCGTTTGGGGAGGATGAGTTTTTAGAGTTAGAATTAGATGGTTTACCGGTCTAGGAAGAGGTAGGAGTGTTGGACCCTGATGGGGATATAGCATACTTTGATGCTCTACTTGAAGGTGAATCGACAGAGGTGATCGAACCTGCCCCAGATGAAGAGACTAAGTGTGGGGATCATCCTATGAAAGTGGTGGAAGAAGAAGAACACCACAGCTGGCATGTGGCATTAGTGATAGATGAAACTTCAGAATCAATAAAACCGCAGGAGAGGGCAAAGAAACGAAAAAGAAGAGATCGAAAACGAAAGAGGATCGAAGGTTGGGGCGAGATGGAAAAGAAGAAGGCATTACAATTCACGCACGATCAGTCTTCTCGCTACATGCCGCGCATCCGGTTAATGCCAGGTAAGTATAAATTTTGGTGGTCTGACTTGTTTAAAAATTTTAAAATATTTTATAATTCCACCAATAAATTTTTAAATATTTTTGAGGATCGGGTGGAATTAAACGGGTTAGATAGGGTCCAGATCAAAGAGAAGCCTCCTGATTAAGTTCAAGTGTGGGGAGGTTTTGTAGAGTTTGTATAGAGTCGTAGTTTTTGTATATTGAGTCTTAGTAGTTTTTGAGTCGTTTTTTTTAGTCGGTACTGCTTTGGTTTTTGCTTGTTTTTGTTTATGCAGGTTTGAATATGTACCACCCGTACTCAATCTCCATTCGGGTGATTTTGGAGCTGCTTATCAGATATCAGGCATTTATCGAGTATACCAGTTAGAGTCAAAGCCGATTGCGACCAAAATGCTATACGATCGAGCTGGATTGGACGAGAGTTTTGAAGCATATGCGTTGTTATTAACCAGCTAAGTCCTTTCCAATTTGCCCTTAGTCTTTTTTTTATTTCTTATTTATTTTTAGTTTTTTGAGTCGGTTTCCATCCTACATTGAGGGCAATGTAGAGTTTAAGTGTGGGGATGGGAAACTATCGTTTAGTGTCGTTAGTATAGTTAGTTGAGTCATAAAAAGTTGAAAAATAAAAAATAAAAAAATAAAAAAAAATCAAAAATCCAAAAAAAATTAAAAAAAAATTAAAAAAAATAGAAAAATGTCTTTTGAAACAAGAAGTTTGCAAAATAAAAACGGAAAATGATAGAAAAGTCGGGTTTTTGGTCGGGTTCAAATAATGATAATATTAGATAAAATAACCGTGCTTGTGTCTAGTTTGGGATGCGCGGGTAGGCTCGGTTCGGTTCTGGGTTCCTTTGATCTTAAATATACCTAATTGTCGGTCTACTAGTGGGTTCTCATCAAGGGAGAGTGGAGAAACTGAAACTGCCAATAAGAGTATAAGGGGCACCGTTATAAGTTAAAACCGTTTGAGTTTGTGATCTTGCGAAAAAAAAAATAGAATAAAAAGTGAGCTAGAAACTAAATGAAAGTAACACAGGTCTATGTAATCCGAGTTGGGGATAGCGACTCTACAGCCGAAATGCCTCTGGGATGTGTGAAATCGAATTGCCGATTAAAAGTACCGAAACCTAAGTAATCTGTGGTTGGGGATAACGACTCTACAGCCGGAATACCTCTTGGTTAGGGAAAGTATCGTCTAGACTCACGAAAGAAAAAAAAAAGCAAAAAGCAAAGAAAAAAATAGAAAAAAAAAGAAAAAAAAAGAAAAAAAAATTGATTGTAAACTCTCTTGGTTTTGATATAAGACGGTTGGGAATTGGTCAAATGATCGTTCCTTTAGTCCTATAAGCTTGAGGTGGGATTAGGTGGACTTGCAATTCTTAGCGTGAGACCCAAGGTAGATTGACCGAACTTGAACTAAATTGCATGATAAGGGCTTGGAACCGGGTTGGGTTTAAGAGGATCGATATACTTGCAATCGCGGCTAACACGAGTTTCGGTTTTAATAAAGTAACTTAAGCTTTTGTCCCGAATGATTATTCCGACTATGATTCCGTTTGCATAATTCTTTTTCGAGGACGAAAAAAGGTTAAGTGTGGGGATATTTGATATAGGGTAAAATAAGCATATTTGTCCCGTGTAAATTGTATAATTTTTGTATAGGTTTTATTTGTTTTTATTTAGTTTTAGTAATATATTATATTATATTGTGTTTTGGCTAGGTCCTGGTGCAAATGGAGAAAAAACGAGTGACATGGAAATAACCAGCCAGTTGAGTAGAGTAGACTGCCAGTTGCCGAATTGAAATTGCCGCTATTTTCTTTGATTGGGCCGAGCCCACCTATCGCTATATTATAAAATTGAAAAGGGCTGATATATTATATTTGAAAGAAAGTGGGCCGCCAAAGACAAAGCCCTCAATGAGAGTTACGTGAATTATGAAAGTGGGCTTTGGCCTTTTTAGAAAAAAGAAAAAAAAACTTGCAGTGTTATGTTAATGTAAAAATCTTAGTGCATATGTATATAATTAATTGAAACTTGGACAAAAAGGAACCCGAAGGGGATATGAGGTCAGACGGCAACTATTAAATAGGAATAATATATTGGTGGTTGGAGGAGATAACATAAAAAGGGGACAGCTACAACATCAGACGGCAATTTTTGGGGAGTCGACATCAGAGGCATCGAACGAATAGACAAAGAAAAAAGGGCGATTAATAGAGAAGAAGGTGATTGGTTCGAGGGTTCAAGCCGCGATCAAGATTTAAGTTCGGGTTTGCAATTTAGTAGTATTTAATTTTAAAGACTTTGTGTTCTTTATAACTTGATACTATGATTTGTTATTTATTTGAGACTTGTTTCTTGTTCTCGGTCATGATTCTTGGCTAAATTTCTTTAACTACCTAAGCAACGACAATGGTTTAAATAAAGTTTGGATTTTTATTTGATTTTTGGCGTGGTTGTGGATTTTTCTTGTATTGTAAAAGCTTCGGGAATTTAACTTGGTGCATATGCGTGCTTGACGATTATTTTATCACTGTTTATTGCTTCGTATAATCCTTGGTGACGGTCTTTATCACATAATAGGGTTGTATTAGGGTTTCTTGATTTAGGTGACGGTCTTTATCACATAATAGATCATTAATCCTTTAGGGTGAAAATTGCATAAGTAACCTTAGAAGTAATATCCGGTAATTTAATAAAATCAAGTGTTCTGCTAAACTTGTCGCTGAGAGGCTCAAGGTTATTAATAGGTCTCGGTTTGGTTATAAGTCCTTAACATTCCATTGTCTATTAAACCAAGATTAAAATCCGTAGTTGCTTTAGACGTTCGCCCTGAGAGGTAGAGCGTCTTATATAGGCACTTTCAAGAAACTAGAGGACTGAGAGGAAATCTAGAAAACCGGTAAGCGTAACAGCCTAGGTAGTGCCACAAGAATCGCCTTGAGAGTGTTTGAGGGGCTTAGTGGTGTCTTAATAGGTTTAGTATCCAAAGATCCCGGTTCCACACCACAAAATCATCAAATAGAAATCCATTCTGAGTTTAGCTTGCGTCTAGCCTAGGTAGTCTTCATCGCCACAGGTTCTAGTCTTCGTCCAAGTTCATGTCTAGTTATTTATCATTATTTTAATATTTTACTTAGGATTTTTAGAAACCCCCCCCAATCAATAAACATTTAGTTAAAGTCTGTGTCAGTCTAAGTCTAAATAGAGTCATTAGCGTAATTTAGTAGAGTCTCTTGGGTTCGATACTCGGACTTCTTTAGGCTATACTGCATCGATCGGTACACTTGCCAGTCGTGTGGTTTAGGGTTTAGATCGAGTCTTAGTTTATAAATTTAAAACTTAGAGAGTCTAGTTTAGGGTTTAATTTAGTTAAACCACTTTGAGCACATCAAGTTTTTGGCGCCGTTGCCGGGGACTCTTTGGCAATTGCGTTGATTACTTTATTTGGACTTAATTGACATCATACGTGCTATTTGTTTGTTTGAGTCGTAGGAGTCTAATTGTCCGTGTCTTTTATTTTTCTTTAGTCTTGTAAATATGTGTGAAATTTGTGGAGGACCTCATTTTACTGTTAATTGCCCACAATATGAAGGGTCCTCTGCACAATGCTACGCTAACCCTTTTATGTGTCAAAATTGTGGTATACCTCACATCTCTATATTTTGTCCATATTTCCCGAGGTACTCCACACGTTACGCTAACCCTTTTGTGCAGTCACAGCCATATTTTTCACAGGGGTATTCTTTGAATTATTATGATAATCAGCCATATTACGATGATCCGTATTAGCAGCCACAGTATAACGAGTGTCAGTATTATGATCAATATTCTGGTAGCAACTCTGATGGGGGTGATGATGCTGCTTGGGGTAGTTTGAGTAGGATGGAGGAGATGTTCGCTCAGATGATGACGCAAAATCAGGCGACGCAGAAATCCCTAGCTGATTTCGCTAAAAATCAAGAGCAAATTAATAAAAATAAAGAGTCTGCTTTATTAGATCAACAGTCTGCTCTATTAGATCTTCAACGTACAGTAGATGACATTGCTAGGAGATTGAAAGAAGAGGAACAAGCGCAAAAAGTCCAACAAGAACAACCAACGACTGGCTATACGTATGATGCGGAAGGGAAAGAGCTGCCATATGAGGATTGGTCAGATGAAGAGATCACTTCAGTCACGGAGACGAAAATGGACGCTGAAGTCCCACCTCCGGTTCCACAGGTTCCGATTATTAATTACTGGAGTGACTCTGATGATGAAATAGACGAAGAAGAATGGGCGGCGTATCAGAGGTCGTTAGTGAAGAAAGAAGTAATTAAAGAAGAAGTGGAATTGGGGGATTCCACTGGTTGGATGTTTGGTGCAGTGGAAAAAGAAAAAGTGATGGAGGAGGAAGTGGATTTAGGAGACTCCCTTGGTTTGATGTTTGGTGCAGAAGAAGAAATTGAAGAGGTAGAAATTAAGTCGTTTGGGGAGGATGAGTTTTTAGAGTTAGAATTAGATGGTTTACCGGTCTACGAAGAGGTAGGAGTGTTGGACCCTGATGGGGATATAGCATACTTTGATGCTCTACTTGAAGGTGAATCGACAGAGGTGATCGAACCTGCCCCAGATGAAGAGACTAAGTGTGGGGATCATCCTATGAAAGTGGTGGAAGAAGAAGAACACCACAGCTGGCATGTGGCATTAGTGATAGATGAAACTTCAGAATCAATAAAACCGCAGGAGAGGGCAAAGAAACGAAAAAGAAGAGATCGAAAACGAAAGAGGATCGAAGGTTGGGGCGAGATGGAAAAGAAGAAGGCATTACAATTCACGCACGATCAGTCTTCTCGCTACATGCCGCGCATCCGGTTAATGCCAGGTAAGTATAAATTTTGGTGGTCTGACTTGTTTAAAAATTTTAAAATATTTTATAATTCCACCAATAAATTTTTAAATATTTTTGAGGATCGGGTGGAATTAAACGGGTTAGATAGGGTCCAGATCAAAGAGAAGCCTCCTGATTAAGTTCAAGTGTGGGGAGGTTTTGTAGAGTTTGTATAGAGTCGTAGTTTTTGTATATTGAGTCTTAGTAGTTTTTGAGTCGTTTTTTTTAGTCGGTACTGCTTTGGTTTTTGCTTGTTTTTGTTTATGCAGGTTTGAATATGTACCACCCGTACTCAATCTCCATTCGGGTGATTTTGGAGCTGCTTATCAGATATCAGGCATTTATCGAGTATACCAGTTAGAGTCAAAGCCAATCGCGACCAAAATGCTATACGATCGAGCTGGATTGGATGAGAGTTTTGAAGCATACGCGTTGTTATTAACCAGCTAAGTCCTTTCCAATTTGCCCTTAGTCTTTTTTTTATTTCTTATTTATTTTTAGTTTTTTGAGTCGGTTTCCATCCTACATTGAGGGCAATGTAGAGTTTAAGTGTGGGGATGAGAAACTATCGTTTAGTGTCGTTAGTATAGTTAGTTGAGTCATAAAAGGTTGAAAAATAAAAAAAAAATAAAAAAAATCAAAAATCCAAAAAAAATTTAAAAAAATAGAAAAATGTCTTTTAAAACAAGAAGTTTGCAAAATAAAAACGGAAAATGATAGAAAAGTCGGGTTTTTGGTCGGGTTCAAATAATGATAATATTAGATAAAATAATCGTGCTTGTGTCTAGTTTGGGATGCGCGGGTAGGCTCGGTTCGGTTCTGGGTTCCTTTGATCTTAAATATACCTAATTGTCGGTCTACTAGTGGGTTCTCATCTAGGGAGAGTGGAGAAACTGAAACTGCCAATAAGAGTATAAGGGGCACCGTTATAAGTTAAAACCGTTTGAGTTTGTGATCTTGCGAAAAAAAAAATAGAATAAAAAGTGAGCTAGAAACTAAATGAAAGTAACACAGGTCTATGTAATCCGAGTTGGGGATAGCGACTCTACAGCCGAAATGCCTCCGGGATGTGTGAAATCGAATTGCCGATTAAAAGTACCGAAACCTAAGTAATCTGTGGTTGGGGATAGCGACTCTACAGCCGGAATACCTCTTGGTTAGGGAAAGCATCGTCTAGACTCACGAAAGAAAAAAAAAAGCAAAAAGCAAAGAAAAAAATAAAAAAAAAGAAAAAAAAGAGAAAAAAAATTGATTGTAAACTCTCTTGGTTTTGATATAAGACGGTTGGGAATTGGTCAAATGATCGTTCCTTTAGTCCTATAAGCTTGAGGGGGGATTAGGTGGACTTGCAATTCTTAGCGTGAGACCCAAGGTAGATTGACCGAACTTGAACTAAATTGCATGATAAGGGCTTGGAACCGGGTTGGGTTTAAGAGGATCGATATACTTGCAATCGCGGCTAACACGAGTTTCGGTTTTAATAAAGTAACTTAAGCTTTTGTCCCGAATGATTATTCCGACTATGATTCCGTTTGCATAATTCTTTTTCGAGGACGAAAAAAGGTTAAGTGTGGGGATATTTGATATAGGGTAAAATAAGCATATTTGTCCCGTGTAAATTGTATAATTTTTGTATAGGTTTTATTTGTTTTTATTTAGTTTTAGTAATATATTATATTATATTGTGTTTTGGCTAGGTCCTGGTGCAAATGGAGAAAAAACGAGTGACATGGAAATAACCAGCCAGTTGAGTAGAGTAGACTGCCAGTTGCCGAATTGAAATAGCCGCTATTTTCTTTGATTGGGCCGAGCCCACCTATCGCTATATTATAAAATTGAAAAGGGCTGATATATTATATTTGAAAGAAAGTGGGCCGCCAAAGACAAAGCCCTCAATGAGAGTTACGTGAATTATGAAAGTGGGCTTTGGCCTTTTTAGAAAAAAGAAAAAAAAACTTGCAGTGTTATGTTAATGTAAAAATCTCTAGTGCATATGTATATAATTAATTGAAACTTGGACAAAAAGGAACCCGAAGGGGATATGAGGTCAGACGGCAACTATTAAATAGGAATAATATATTGGTGGTTGGAGGAGATAACATAAAAAGGGGACGGCTACAACATCAGACGGCAATTTTTGGGGAGTCGACATCAGAGGCATCGAACGAATAGACAAAGAAAAAAGGGCGATTAATAGAGAAGAAGGTGATTGGTTCGAGGGTTCAAGCCGCGATCAAGATTTAAGTCCGGGTTTGCAATTTAGTAGTATTTAATTTTAAAGACTTTGTGTTCTTTATAACTTGATACTATGATTTGTTATTTATTTGAGACTTGTTTCTTGTTCTCGGTCATGATTCTTGGCTAAATTTCTTTAACTACCTAGGCAACGACAATGGTTTAAATAAAGTTTGGATTTTTATTTGACTTTTGGCGTGGTTGTGGATTTTTCTTGTATTGTAAAAGCTTCGGGAATTTAACTTGGTGCATATGCGTGCTTGACGATTATTTTATCACTGTTTATTGCTTCGTATAATCCTTAGTGACGGTCTTTATCACATAATAGGGTTGTATTAGGGTTTCTTGATTTAGGTGACGGTCTTTATCACATAATAGATCATTAATCCTTTAGGGTGAAAATTGCATAAGTAACCTTAGAAGTAATATCCGGTAATTTAATAAAATCAAGTGTTCTGCTAAACTTGTCGCTGAGAGGCTCAAGGTTATTAATAGGTCTCGGTTTGGTTATAAGTCCTTAACATTCCATTGTCTATTAAACCAAGATTAAAATCCGTAGTTGCTTTAGACGTTCGCGCTGAGAGGTAGAGCGTCTTATATAGGCACTTTCAAGAAACTAGAGGACTGAGAGGAAATCTAGAAAACCGGTAAGCGTAACAGCCTAGGTAGTGCCACAAGAATCGCCTTGAGAGTGTTTGAGGGGCTTAGTGGTGTCTTAATAGGTTTAGTATCCAAAGATCCCGGTTCCACACCACAAAATCATCGAATAGAAATCCATTCTGAGTTTAGCTTGCGTCTAGCCTAGGTAGTCTTCATCGCCACTGGTTCTAGTCTTCGTCCAAGTTCGTGTCTAGTTATTTAGCATTATTTTAATATTTTACTTAGGATTTTTAGAAACCCCCCCCCCCCCAATCAATAAACATTTAGTTAAAGTCCGTGTCAGTCTAAGTCTAAATAGAGTCATTAGCGTAATTTAGTAGAGTCTCTTGGGTTCGATACTCGGACTTCCTTAGGCTATACTGCATCGATCGGTACACTTGCCAGTCGTGTGGTTTAGGGTTTAGATCGAGTCTTAGTTTATAAATTTAAAACTTAGAGAGTCTAGTTTAGGGTTTAATTTAGTTAATTTAGTTAAACCACTTTTAGCACATCATACATCAGCTAGACAGATGCAGTACGCTAAAGATATGTAAAGTTTAAATGTGTTAAGCAGTCTTGCAGATGATATGCCGATAGGTTTTTATACATTTAGTAGGTTTGTTCAGGATATAAACCTAAATTATTACTTGCTTTTACATGGGGAACATCTCTTGGATATATGGGTAACCCCCGAAATCTTGTTTGAAAGGTCCCTCTTTCTGAGATACTAGGTCTTTATGCTTAGTGATATCTGGGGTATTATCCCGGGACTTCTGATTTTGCGGAAGCAATGGCCTAGTCCCCGGAGAATACTTTACTTTGCTTGAAATAATAGCCCCCCCTCAGCATAAAAATGATGAAACATTGCAAAATGCTAATCATCTGCTGTTGAAGAAAAGATTCTCTAAAGGGAACCCACCAAAAGTCGAAGCCGTCATCTCTCTGATTTTGCGGAAGCAATAGCCTGAGCTCTCACGGCCCTCGCATTTAACCCCTAACAGATATCATCTAGGTATACTCACCTGTAAGACTGAATATTGGGATCTGGATACGGGAGTATATTCTGAGGTGGTACACACGTAAAAGTTGAGTCTTTAAAACACTAAATCCGTATCCTGAACAGATTGAACTTTGTGTGAAAATTTAAGAGGATCAGTATATCGGCAATCAATGCAAACTGTTTAATACTTAAAATGTAATCAAAGCTTAACGGTGCTCGTATCTTGTCGGTAGCTGATATTGTTGGATCGTCGTGTGACCCTAACGAGTCAATCCGATGAGTTCAGCATCAAAAAACAAAGGCGGAATCAATGTAATTGATGTAAAACAGCTTGTTCCTTTCTAATTATCTTCTTATTGATTAATTCTGAGCTTTTTACAATTCTGATAACAATTCGGCAGCACCTCGGCTCAGAAACAATGACCTAATTCCGCTCCAAATGATGAACCAGCATACCTATATATAGTGGAGTGATTCCGCTTGAAAGTGTCATGTACCATTTCAAGCGGAATTACCCTAAAACACTGTTTTCTTGATTTCCGTGCCCTGATCTATACATGACTCGATACAAGACAAAGTTAACAGACATCTAATGCACCAACAGACTCCCCCTTGGATGTTGACGAAGTCTACAGGATCGAGTCTTCAGTCTTGATCGGTCTTGACTGTCTTTCCAAATTGATTTGACATTGTAAAAGCTTCCTTCAATTCTTTATCTTCTTCAATCAACAGCTTAGCATGAATCACAGAATCTGAATCTTTAATAACCTTCAAGCTCCCCCTTGAATGTAGATCCAGGAACTGCATCTGACTTTTAGTCCTTTGTGGACAAATATATTACTACAAGTCCTGATTAAGGCACTATCGTAAATTCCTAATGATTTATGGAAGGTTTTGAGAATTTATATAGGTATTCGTTTCGTCCTTTATCCAACAATAGTTCTGAAATTTTTCTCGAACTTTATTGATCAGCTGAAAATTTCAAAAGATCCTCTTAATTGTATAACCTAGCCTATATGTCTATGAACATGGCTGTGATGGTAAAACCCTCTTAAGATAATTAATCCTTGTTAACATCTAAGAACATGTTAACATTCCTGGCTGTGTGACTTGAGAGACCACACTAGCTTCCAAAAGTACTTGGACTTTTCCAAGCCACCTTCATAGCCTATATGATCAATACGAATCACGGCTATCAAACAACAGTATGAAGTATACATCAAAACATCCAATTAAGATGTATGCCTATGGGCGAAGGTGTATTCATGACAATGATAGTTTTATTTTATAAACTTCTTGTCAAAAGGAGATGAACTATGTTCGACCCTTAAAGATCACTGATCCAAGAGATCATTGATTTTGTTTTAATTGTCCTTGTGACAAGTCTTTTTGTGCCATCTAACTGCCCTTCGAGACAAGCCTTGTGCTATATGAGGACGTCTCTATCACATTGACATTGTGATCTTTATGATCCCCTGTCCAAGGTAATGAGCTGTGCTCAAGTCTAATAGTCTACATGATCAATGCGATCATGACTAAAATCATCAGTACGATGATTAAATCTGGCATCCTTAATGATGTTTTGCCTAAGGGCTATATTATATTGTCTAATTGAGACAAGGCAATTGTAATCTTTTGTGATTCCTTGCCCAAGGGGGTGAGCCATGCTCAAATCCCATAGTCTATATGATCATTGCGATCCTGACTAGTATCATCAATATGAATAATCATAATATTAACATCCCTTGTGATGAAATGCCTACGGGCTACACTTTACTCTATTGTCAATAAGACAAAGTTAGTGGTGGTCTTTATGATCCCCTGTACAAAGTGGTGGGATATACCCAACCCCAACAGTCTATATGATCAATATGATCATGACTAATATCATCAAATGCAATGATGATATATGAACATCCATTAGTGATGTCAATTGGGTTACCTTTGTGCCAAATAAGTCGTCTTTAGAGACAATGACAGTGGTAGTTTATGACTCCCTGTCCAAAGGTGAAGAACTATGTTCAAACCTGGAAGCCTTTAATCCAATAAGATTGAGACTTATAAACTAATGTCCTTGATGAAAAAACAATGAGTTATGTTTTAAAGTCATTCATGACAAGCTAATGTGCTATAGTTTGTCACTCGTGACAAGTTAACATATTAAGTGTTAACATTCCTAGTCACAGGCCTTTTTGTGCCAACATTGATAAATGTCCTCCATGTCAGGCCTTAGTGCCATATCTTATAATGTCCTTTGCGACGAGGCCTTCGTGCCGTAAAACCATTTATGTCCTTCATGACTAGGCCTTATGCCTTATTTTTCTACATCCCTCGCAACAGGCTCCTATGCCATATGTATATATATATATATATATAATAAAAGTCATGTAAGGAAAGCCTTCGAGCTATTCATAATCATCCTTGTGACAAAGACAGTTGTGACATTATGATCCTCTGTCAAATAGATAATGGACTCGCTTCAAACCATAAGTGCCATTAATGGTCCTTTTGTGACCTAGGCTAAATGTAATGGATATACATTCAAATAACATTCATTAGGAATGTTTGGAAAATTATAGCATATACGGTTTATGGATGCCGTGGCTGATCTATGTCAGGTTATCAGGATGATGACTAACAATTGCTTAACGTGGTGGTTAATACCAAGTTTCGAGTATGGTAAACTCGAATGAGGTGGATTACAGTCGCGATACTATTAATGCGACAAAGGCTAATAATGCTACAAACGTAAACCTCAATATTAATGGAGTTAATCTCCAAGCTGTGGTTGATGCAGCAGTTGGAAAGGCCATGGAAAAGGTCATGAAACAGTTCAAAGAGCCGAATGCTTCTCGCTCTAAATTTCATTCAAACCACATTCAATTGCTCATGAAAAGAGCGTTGTTCACACTTCGAATATGAAGGATGAACCAAAGGAGGAGGATAACTCCCAGAAATCTAAGAAAAAGAGCAAGTACGGGCTTAGTAAGAACCAACAAAAGTTCAGTAAGAAACCTGTATGTAAGAATTACAATAAAAGACACTGGGGACATTGTCGAATAGAACAAAGACCAAAGCAGTGTGGTATCTGCAAAGAAACTGGTCATCAGTCCCATGAATGTAGGGACAAAAAGAATGCAGTCTATACGGCTGTGGTGAGCAAGGCCACATCAGAACTGGATGCCATAAAGCTGCCAAAGAAGGTGCGGCTAAGCCTGTAAAGTCTAAGAAAGGAAATGCATGAACTCACCTGATGCCAAGAAGCAGTGCATAATGTTGTTAAGTACATCCCTTGTCATTTGACAATGATAAAAATTCTGCTAAGTGTTCTGTTTTTAATACAGGCGATAATAAGCCTTTCATAGACCATATGCTTAGCAAAACTTTAATGATATTCATAAGAACTCCAGATTCTTAGTCAGGTAGAACTTACCAGTGAAACCTGAGAGACCGATTCTCCTATTATCGACGATGATCTTTCTGTAAAATCTAAGAGTACTCTTTCTTTGAATAGAGTACGACAATATATGTTATTTTAATTATTTTCCTCATTGATTTTATCAACTGCGAGTACCAACTATGTTTGATAAAAGCGCTATATGAGGATTGGCGTAACCTAGTGTGTCCCATAGATTGCTTCCATGCCTGATCAGTATGGAGGTTTAATGCATGGAACTACTAAGATATACCAATGGTCATATTGTACTAAAGTCAGCTAGTGGTATTCAAACAAGATATCCGTAATATAAATGCCTAAGTAGGCGTCTCTACTTAAGGCATTCGTGCACTCGTAAATCAAATGTGTCATTTGTATGGCACAAGCGACGGTAAGTAGACCAAGGTCGAAGATTTGAAGCTACCTCTATCATATGTGGATAACTTGATTTCTTCTCAGTAGAACTACCCTGTTTTACCTCTGAGGGGCAAAGCGAAGTTAGGATTGACATCCTATTAGGAGCTGTATCTGTTACAGAAGCTCCATATCGGTTAGCATCAACAGAAATGGAAGAACTGAGGGCTAACCATATGAATTATAAAGAAAGGCTTGTACAGCCTAGCTCATTGTCTTAGAGCTCCGACTACTATTATTGATAAAGAAAAGCACGATGCAATACGCTTGTGCATTGGTTATTGCAACCTAACTAAGAAACGATTAAGAATCGTTATTAGTTGCCCAGGATCGTCGATTTGTTCGACTAACTACGAGGGTAGATGATTCCTTAAGATCGATTCGAGTAGTAGTTGGAATGACTATCTCACCTTAAATAAATTCTCCTATAACCAATAGCATTATATAAGCATCAAGGCTGCTCCCTTGGAGACCTTGTTTGGGAGAAATAGCCAACGCCCATTTGTTGGGCAGGAAATTGGGAAGGCCCAATTAACAGGATCTGAGATTTGTCTTAAGGACGACGAATAAGATAAAATGAATCAGTAATTGTTTGAAAACTGCCAGTAATCGGCAGAAGAGCAATGCGAACAAGAGGTGCAAATCTCTTAAAGTTCCAAATGGGGAACAAGACTCTATTGAAAATATCAATATGAAAGAGTACCATACGTTTCGGTATAAAGGGCAAGTTAAGCCTTGGATATATAAATCATTCGAGATCGTCGAATGTGACGGCAGTATAGCTCATAAGCTAAACTTGCCTAAGGAGCTCGGTGGAATTCACGATGTGTTCCACATTTCTAACTTAAAGAAATACCTAGCTGATAAATCGCTAGCAATGTCTTGTAAAGACATATAGATTGATGAAAGCCTGAGGTTTATTGAAAGACCTATATCGATCAAGGATTGACAGGTTAAGAAACTCCGAAAAGGAGCATGTACCTATTGAATAGGTCAACTGGAATACTCGTAAAGATCCCTAAAATTACTGTGGAAGTTAAGTCCAGTATGTGACAGAAAGTACTTCCATCTTTTTGAGCAAATCTCGGGGTCGAGATTTCTTTTAAGGGGGTGAGGATGTAACACCTCGTAAAAATCGTGTCCAATGATGTGTTGACACGTGTAATAAACCCTAATAAAGTCAAACGTTGACTATGAGGGACTAATTTCGTCAAAAATCAAAAACTATGAATATAGAAGGACTGAAAGTGTCAACATGCTTAAACTAAGCCTCTGAGTGACCTTATACGATGTCCGTATTCTCAAACGAGCCACTTATTGGATGAGATGAGCCGTTTGTGTAATTATGTGAAAGTTTTCACGTCGAAGGGTTAAAAGTGTCAACATGTTAATTCTTACCTCTGAGCGACCTTTTAACAAACCGAGAACTTCATTATGTTTCATCATATTCTCGGGAATGCCAAATATTGGCTATGCAAGGCTTTTATGCCAATAAGTGAAGTTACGCGCAAGTTTGTAAGTTAGAGGGGTTAAAAGCGTCAACATGTTTAATTATACCTCTGAATGACCTTTTAATAAACCCGAAGCATTATGCTGTGAAATCATACTCTCGGGAATGCCTAATATGTGCCACATAGGGCTTTGATGCTATTAAATGTCGATACGCGCAAGTTTACGCGTTACAGGGACCAAAAGCGTCAACATTGCATAACGCACCTTTGAGTGACCTTTTAAGTGAACTGGAGCATCGTAATAATTGAACATACACTCGGGATGCCTCATATGTGCCATGGAAGGCTTTAATGTCGATAAATGGTATTAAGCGCAACTTTACGCATTAAAAGGACTAAACGCGTCATCGGGGGAAACTACGCGTTAGAAGGTCTTTTAAAGGAACCGAGAACTCCGAAATGATTAAACGTACTTGCAGGAATGTCTAAGAATTGTCGCTTATGATAATTATACCTACATTATCATAAAACATAAAATACGTGAAGTTTTGGGCCATTTACGTCACTTTTAGAAGTGTAAAAAATGATTCAGAAAGAGGCAGGGACTGATGTTGTAAACATCTGAAACCTACTTAGGATGGTTGGGCCTAACCACGGGTCATGAGCCCAATGGGCTGCATCTTTCGTGGGCCAAAATAAACAAACAACAACATTATTGTGCTGTTTTGAAGACAAACATAGAACAGGGACCGAAACCGCAACTCAGCAAAACCTGTTGTCTGGGCCTGACTTCCAGGCGGGCCGCGTAGGCCTCGGGCCGCTTCTTACGCGGGCCGTATGGCCCGTATCTGCTGTTGATTATTTTTTTTATTTATTCTTGCTTGCTTGCCACTCAAATTCAATTCTTAACCATTAAGCCCGATTTTTTCTTGGACTCCAAGCTGATTATACAGCTGTTAAGACACCTGTAATGATCTGAGGAATTCATATAACACATGTCTTGATCAAATTCTCAATCAAAAACTATAAATAGGAAGCATGTTCATTCATTTCAACACACCTTTTCATTCTATCTTCTCATCTTCTAAATCTGGAGCTTCCAAAGCAGAAGTGGAACTTAATTTTTGTAGAAAAGATAGCTAGGACCCTTTGTAAGTGTCTTAGCCCTCTCATTAGTTCAGTTTTAAGTTTTAAAAACCGAAAAGTCAAGTTATCATAAATTAACTTTGACTTTCGGTTTAAACTCTAATTGTCCAGCCAGTGATCAAGATGAAAGTGGGTATAAGACTATAGTTAGGTAGGTGATTAACCCCTAAAAGGGCACCTTCTAATTCCTTGGTTTGCTTAGTTAATTGTCGGGTCAAACCGTTTAGGTAAAAAGTCAAACTTGGCAGATTTGTGAATATTAATCAAAACCATAGATGCAGATGTTATAAATTATATTTTAACACTCTAATAACTTGGTAATTACCATTAGAACATGTCTAAGCATGTCCAACCCGACAATTATGAGTTTAGGGTCGGTTCGCAACCGAAAGTCGCAAAAGCTTGACTTTTGCTTTGACTTTCAGTTCTGACCCAATCTAGCTTAAATCCTTTATGTTTTAAACTTCCATTAGGACCATATATTGCTGTAGTATAACCCCCTAAGGTTATATTACCTGGTCCTTAGTAGTTTGAATTATACGCTAGTTTTCGTTATTATGCTTATAAACGCCCATTTTGCCCTTTTGACATATGAATGAGATTTTTAGAAATGTGAGAGGACAAAAACCTTTGTTACTGATATATAAATTTGTCCCGAAAATTTGACATCAGTTCTTGGTCCCAAATAGGAGTTATGCTCGATATCGTGATTAGAAGCTTTTAATTAATTAAATTGCGATATCTTGCATAAGGCATGTTTAAACTTGGATTTTGACCCAAAACTCATTACCTACTGTTAAGATATTATTTTTCGGGATTGTTGGAACTATTGATCAGATTATAAACTGATCATATCATAGAGTTCTTGTATTATTCGGTAAATGACGATAATACCCTTTTCATGCATAAAATGAGATTTGCAAATTATTTGAATGCCAAACCTTTTCCTACTGATTTCATATATTAAATAAATTATTTTGAGCATTCAAAACTGATCAAAATCTCAGATTTCCATAAAACCCCTTAATTATCGTCAATTAGCGATTTTTACGCTATTTAGGTGCATAGTATGGTTTTAAACCATAATTAACACCTAAGACTTGTTACCTACTGAATTTTTAAACAATATTCAATATTATTACAGTAGGTATAAGTCATGAACTCAGACTTCCAAAAATGTCCGTAAAAGCATATGTGAAATGACCAAAATACCCTTTCGGGGCATAGTTTGGCCATGAATGGTAAACCTCACATATGTATGATATCTTACTGATGTAATGTGATAAAATAAATATTTTTACTGATTACCAAAGACCAGAACCACGGTTTGTTTTACAACCTCTTTTATAAAGGGTAAAATGACCAAAATGCCCCTACGGAACTTAATTTGGTTTAAATTACTTTTTGGGCATATATGTTAACATCCTACTGATGTATTAACATATTCTAAACATAATAACATATGGAACTTGTATATGGTTCAGTTGGTTGCCCGTCACGCATTTACGCGTTCGGATCGGTTTATGTAACTAGTTTACATAAGTTTGCCGAAACGGGTTTAACCTTATCGTTTCTATCTCAAAATCCAGAATGTGTTTAGTTTACCCATATTATACAAGTCTTCGTACTTGTTGGGTCTAAATAACATTCTATTCCGGTCATCACATAATCTAGCGTATCGTACCGTTTAAGATACTTTAAGCTAGTCGGTCTAGGTCTATGACTTAAATAAGACCGTTAGCATTCTGAAATTGGTTATATATTACCATCACTCCAGACTAGAGCCACCCGGTAAAAGCTACCTGCATTTAGATAGATTGGATACGACTGAGTTATTTTGCTGTGAATCAAGTATTAGCTCAAGTAAATACTTTTAACTTATTTTCCCTTATACGGGCTTGGGATATGGTATTATAATAATACCACTTGGTCGGGTATGAAATCATTTAATCGGATTGTGATTAATAAATTTACATAATCCGTTTTAATCTGTCTTGTTTGATAACATAAGCATTGGGGGTTAATACGACCGTGTCCTGGATATCCTCGGCTCATTTCATTTGAAAATGGCCACGACCTATGCACGGGGTGTAGGCATATACACCTGACAGATGCAAATGCTAAGATATAAACCCACATGTTGGGGATAACTCCTTTGTGGGTTCTATAAGTGGTGAGTCGGTTAATCATGACCGGCTTCCAAACCGACCCCATATGTATGACAAACATGTAAAACTGTATACAAGATTTTATTAAAGATTGTCCCAAGTTATAAATGGCTTGTGCCTTGTGCACTTAAATCAATTTTCATACACTCTTTTTAAAATGAGTCGGTTAATTGTATTTACCAGTGAAAACTGACGTATTTTCCAAAGACTAAGTGGCAGGTACTACTCGTAATAGGCTGGGGGATTGCTCGGTGTCGAAATTGTCACACCCTGGCTTTGCGGAAGCGTGGTTATTTTGGTGTGACTTCTTAATACCATAGCTTAACCATAACAAAGCTATATGAAATAAAATCATGCAAGATCATCCATTCGATTAAGTTTTAAAAACCAAATACAACAACATTGTCTTAACGGAAACACATCCTAACGACATTGTTCAACAAACACAAACATTAACACGACATAAACATAGTTTAAGTTCTGTGACTTGTCCAGGAAAGAGTCACATTCCCTAAACCCGGATGACCTCGTAACTAGTGCATCGGGAAAACGTGCCATACCGCGCCAGATCTTTTAATTCCCTGAAATACATGTAAGTTGAAAAATCAACAATAATGTTGAGCGAGTTCATGTGTAAGTGAGTAAATAAACCTTTGTAAGTATAAAAATCCTGGTATGTAGCAAATAAGGAAAAAGAGATCACCAATGGTTTGCAAGGCCATTGATATGTGTGAAGTGCAAGTAGGAAGACTCAAACCTAGCAGATTTCGCGTTTGGGCACAAAGTCACCCCAAGGTCCGTACTGTTGGACCTGGAGTTGGGCTCGCTACACCCAGATAGATCTACCGCTTACGTCCCTCGGTCCTACAATGAGGATTAATGGCCTCCAGTTCCCGCCTACCCACTCACATGATCTAAGTAGTAACCCTCCTTACGCTAACCATACCATGTAAAAAGTACTCGTAACCATAGTAACATGTATTTCACCCCCGCAGTTAAAAACTGAAAACAGTTAAGAGAAAAGGGGGACATGAACTCACAGTGGTGCGTCTCTACCAAGTATGCCTCCAAATCAAGCAGCTATGTGACGACCTACACGTACTGATTCTATTAGACGGACGGCTGTGCCTTAGCTTTATGGTTTAAGTTTTTGGGAAATAGTTAGGCAACTATTTCGTGTTTACATTCTGTATATACTTGGTAGTCATTTTCCTTCCCAAGGATGGGGGATTTAATACATGTGTGTTCGTATAATTTCGAAATATATTATTAAGTCTCACTTAAAATATATTTTATTTCCAACTTCAAAATATAAATATTCTTCTCAAAAATATTATACTTTAATACATGTGATTTTCCCAAAATAATACTTAGTAATATTATTTTTACCCTAAAATAATATTTACGTAGTTCACAAAATAATCATAAACACTTATACAAGTGATGTTATGAAAAGTATATACTAAATATATATATGTATCACGTTTTATTTTGTGAAATCCCACCTCCGGTATTTTGTAAATAAAGTCGTGGCGAAATCTATAATTTGAAAACAAGTCGAAAAGTATTTCTAATACTTATAGTGAAAATAATTCTAAGTGTTAGGTTTTTAGAAAAATTTCGCCAGAGTTTCCTCTGTAACTGGAGGTGGCCACGCTTTCAAGCGTATCATTTTCTTTTATAAATCAAACCAACCATTTTTATCATTCAACCAAAACAATGTTCAAACCACAAACTAGTCAAAATATATATAAATCGCAAAAATACATGAACTTGTGGTTTTTCCAAAATATGTAGTATCTTTCCATCATTTTTAGTGGATCTTTATATAAAACAATCCGATTTTGTAAAAACCTCGTTTTTAGGGAAGTTCCGTCTTTACAACTTCTCGTCATCTTTTACAAAAATAGTTATTTTGTCGAAACCTTGTGTTACACAAGTGTTTACACACTTGTGTATTCTAAAAACCATTCGTGTTGGTGTAAGATCCGCCTTTAAAAGCATGTTTTCTCTTGACACTTGGTCCTTTGAAAATACCACTTGTAGATCCGTAGATCTACTAGTTTTAAACACTATTTCACAAGCAAAATCGCTTTTACACAAGTTCATGATTCGTGTGTGGTAGAGTTTCATCCTTTAACCCTTGTTACTTCCAAAACAACCTTATGTCATGATCCATGATCATGACCAACCTGGGTTAAATGATGATCCGAGCTACCACAACATAGATCGGGTCCAAATACTCACACAAATCAAATACCACATGATTTACACAACATATGAGCCTTTAACCAACATTTATAGCATTTTAAGTAGACTTTTGTGTGTCATCTTGTATGTTTACGAGTTTTAACCGTTACAAATCATATTAACCACTTTAAAATAGTTCAAGAAGGTGATTTAAGCAACTTACTACTAGCTCGAGGCTAGGGAAGAATCTAAGCGAAAAATGCGTGGATAAAAGCAATAGAGTGAGGTCCTTCGCCTTCCGTTTGCACCAAGCTTTCTTATACGAGATCCTTAACACTTGTATGAACTTGGAATGTGATGATCAAAATCGAAATGATGGATGGGTGTATAGGGGTGTTCGGCCGAGAGCATTGAGAGGGGAGAGAGAGAGAGATTTTTGTTCAAGTGTTGTGTGAAAGAATGATAGTCCAAGTCTTGATCTTATAGGCTAATCATATGTTTATTATCCAAGAGGTCTTGTGTAGCCTTGATATTAGGCATAAGTGTTTAAAATAATCATGCAAGTACAATGGGTGGTCACATAGTGACCGAATCGGTTGGGGGGGGGGGGTTAATCCGATTCAACTTCAACCATTAGTTGGATATTAGTTAGGTTAATCTAGTTAGTTTAGGGATTAACCCGGTTAGTAGTGTGTTGTAAGTTGTGACGGGTGTTAGGGTATTTAGGGACCCTAGCTGGCTCAGAAAAAGATAAACAATGAAAATGACAATATTTTCATGTTCCGGGTATAGTCCGGTTGCTCGGTTGGATAGTAATCCGTTAAAGTGCTTAACAAAGCTTTAAAGTGTCGTTATTACCCTTTTTAGTGACACAACTCATTTCTGACACTTTGGAATGTGTCTAGTAACATTTTTCTCATGTTTTGGCACTTTATTAGTTAGCTAAAAGCTGAATTATTATGTAAAGTGCTGAATTTTGTGCTTAGAGCACGTTTTAGGCACATCCAGTCATTGTAACTTATTCCTAGAGACGCAGTTCTACAACCCTTGTATCCCTACACTCACCACTAGTGTAGTAAAATATTTCTGGCTCATACAGGCCTTAGAGGCAGTGTTTGCCTGATGCTGGCTTATCAGCATGTTCAATAGGTTATCCGTTATAGTGCTACTGTGCTTTTTGTGCATCATGTTTGTCACTAAGGTTCAGCATGTAAATAATATAGTGACGGTAAGTAAAGTATGATGCAAGTAAGTACATGTATCAGTATTCAAGTAGCAGTTTATTCACAAGTTCAAGCAAGCACAGTAATTAAGCAGTAGTTAATTATTAATTAAGTCGTACGGATACCTGGTTTAGTGAGGGTTGTCACATTCTCCGCCCGTTAGAAAAATTTCGTCCCGAAATTTTAAGTTCTGCTTGTAGATGCAGGGTTCTTAGGAAATAAGTGGGGGTATTTCTCTTTCATCCGGTCCTCACGCTCCCAGGTGTATTCAGGACCATGTCTGGCATTCCAACGAACTTTGACGAGCTTGACACTGCTCCGGCGGGTCTTGTTTACTTTCCAATCCGTAACCTCAACCGGTTCTTCAACGAAATGGAGCGTGTCGTCAACATGAATCTCGTCGATGGGAATGGCAATGGTATCTTGAGTTGGACTTTTCTTCAGGTTGGATACATGAAAGGTATCGTGAACTGAATGGAGTTCAGCAGGTAAGTCCAGCTTATATGCTACTAGTCATATTCTTTCTAGAATTCTGAAAGGACCAATGTAGCGCGGATTTAACTTTGCACGCTTTCCGAAGCGTGCCACACCCTTCCAGGGTGAAACTTTCAGTAAAACCATTTCTCCAACTTGGAATTCCAAGTGTTTCCGGTTTGGATCTGCATAGGCTTTCTGTCTGTGGCGAGCTGCTTCGATGCGTTTTAGAATCTGCGCAATCTTGTCTGTCGTCTCTTGGACGATTTCGGGACCAGCAAGCTGCCTATCACCTGCGTCAGCCCAACATAGGGGTGATCGGCACTTGCGTCCGTAAAGGGCTTCAAATGGCGCGACACCAATACTGGTGTGGTAGCTGTTGTTGTATGAAAATTCGACCAAAGGCAAATGCTTGTCCCAGCTACCGCACAAATCCATAACACACGCTCTCAGCATGTCTTCCAAAGTCTGTATCGTTCGCTCGCTTTGACCGTCAGTTTGCGGATGAAACGCAGTGCTCAGATTTAATTGTGAGCCAAAAGCTTCTTGGAAGGATTGCCATATTCTTGACACAAATCTTCCGTCTCTATCAGAGATGATTGAGAGAGGTACTCCATGGCGCGTAACGATCTCTCTCATGTAAATTTCGGCCAACTTGCTCGTATTATCCTTCTCTCTGATAGGTAAGAAGTGTGCTGACTTTGTTAATCGATCCACTATTACCCAAATAGTGTCATGGCCTCTCGGCGTTCTTGGCAACTTTGTAATAAAATCCATTGAGATTTGTTCCCATTTCCACTTGGGAATCTCAGGTTGTTGCAGAAGTCCTGAAGGCTTCTGGTATTCCGCTTTCACCTTAGCACACGTTAAACATTTGCTCACATAAACAGCAACATCGCCTTTCATCCTAGGCCACCAATAATAATCTTTGAGATCCTGGTACATCTTATCCGCTCCAGGGTGGATAGAGTACCGCGACTTGTGAGCTTCATCGAAAATAACCTTCCTTAAACCTCCAAACAAAGGAACCCAAATCCTTTTCTCAAAACATAACGTTCCTTCCTCGTTTGGTACCAGTAGCTTCTCCATCCCACGGAGATATTCTTCTTCAAGGTTTCCTTCCTTGAGAGCTTCTCTCTGCGCGGCACGAATGCGCAAGGAAAGGTCGGTTCGGATAATCATCTCTAAAGCCCTAACCCTTATGGGCTTGATCCTCTCCTTTCGACTTAGGGCATCGGCGACCACATTCGCCTTCCCTGGATGATACTTTATCTCGCAGTCGTAATCGTTCAGCAACTCAACCCAACGTCTTTGCCTCATATTCAGCTCCTTCTGGTTGAATATGTGTTGTAGGCTCTTGTGATCTGTAAAGATTGTACACTTTGTACCATAAAGTTAGTGTCTCCAAATCTTTAATGCAAATACCACTGCGCCTAGCTCCAAATCATGTGTGGTATAGTTCTTTTCGTGCACTTTCAATTGACGCGATGCGTAAGCAATAACCTTTTGGCGTTGCATCAACACACAACCCAATCCTTGACGTGAGGCGTCACAGTATACCACGAAATCATCTGTACCTTCCGGTAGTGCTAAGATTGGCGCATTGCAGAGCTTATCCTTCAATATCCGGAACGCTTCTCCCTGTTTGATTCCCCAATCAAACTTCTCATCTTTCT
This sequence comes from Helianthus tuberosus, assembly GCA_030545235.1. Classification (NCBI taxonomy): domain Eukaryota; kingdom Viridiplantae; phylum Streptophyta; class Magnoliopsida; order Asterales; family Asteraceae; genus Helianthus; species Helianthus tuberosus. Next base: position 8,930,802 of record CM060386.1, on the reverse strand, counting down.
GCGTGAGGAGTGTCAAAGGTTGAGCGATTTTTGAAAAATCCTCAATGAACCTTCGATAGTAGCCAGCCAAACCCAAGAATTGTCGAATCTCGGTTGGCGTCTTTGGCGTTTCCCAATTCTTGATCGCTTCGATCTTGGTGGGATCCACGTGGATTCCATCTCCATTCACCACGTGTCCAAGAAATTGTACTTCTCGTAGCCAAAACTCGCACTTAGAGAACTTGGCATACAACTGTTCCTTCTTCAGCAACTCCAAAATAGCTCTTAAATGCTGCTCGTGTTCAGCCTTTGTTCTTGAATAAATCAAGATGTCGTCGATAAACACAATCACGAACTTGTCCAAGTACGGCTTGCAAACTCTATTCATCAAGTCCATAAAGACTGCAGGTGCGTTTGTCAACCCAAACGGCATAACAAGGAACTCGTAGTGTCCATAACGAGTTCTGAAGGCTGTCTTCGGGATACTCTCCTCTTGTATCCTTAACTGATGGTATCCAGATCGCAAGTCGATCTTTGAATAAAAGCTTGAGCCTTGCAGTTGATCAAACAGATCATCAATCCTTGGCAGAGGATATCTATTCTTGATCGTCAGCTTGTTCAACTCTCGGTAGTCAATGCACATACGAAAACTACCGTCCTTCTTCTTGACAAACAGGACTGGAGCTCCCCAAGGCGAGAAGCTTGGTCGGATAAATCCCTTGTCTAACAACTCTTGAAGTTGTGTTGACAGTTCCTGCATCTCAGACGGAGCAAGTCTATAAGGTGCCTTAGCCACAGGCGCGGCGCCTGGAACTAAGTCAATGCGGAACTCTACTTGTCTCTGCGGTGGCAGTCCTGGTAAGTCCTCTGGGAAAACTTCTGGATATTCCCTCACGACAGGGATGTCTTCTATTCTTGGCTCAGCAGCCTTCTTATCCACAATGTGTGCTAGGAAGGCAACACATCCCTTCTGCAAACACTTTCGTGCTTTCAGGCAGCTGATAACTCTCAACGGCGTATCACGCTTCTCCCCGTGAACCACAATTGTTTCGCCATCTTCGGTGGGGATACGAAGGACCTTTTCGTGACAAACTATCTCAGCCTTGTTACTTGATAGCCAATCCATTCCTACCACCACGTCAAAGCTCCCCAGCTGGACAGGTAGTAGATCCAAAGCAAACTCACGCTCTCCTAATTCGATCACACAACCTCTGATAACTTCGTTGGCTTCTACTAACTTCCCATTAGCCAATTCGATTGAGTAGGGAATATCTAACTTATTAGCGGCTAAACCAAGCATATCCTTAAATTCTAATGACACGAAGCTATAATCGGCACCAGTATCAAATAAAACGGATGCATAGCGTTGATTTACAGGGAACGTACCAGTGACAACATTGGGATCCTGGCGCGCTTCCCTCGCTTCGATTTGGAACACTCTTCCATGGGCTTGGTTTAACTCTGGGCAGTTCCTCTTAAAATGCCCAATGTCACCACAGTTAAAGCATCCAAGTCTTTGCCCGTTTCCACCTCCATTTCCAGCTTGGTTGTTGTTTTGGTTTACATTACCAGCTTGATTCGCATTGTTGCCTCGATTCCCGTTTCCTCCATTGTTCCCCTGTGGGCGATTCCCAATACCACCACGATTAATATTTCTATTCCCAAATCCTCCTTGGCCTCCCCGGCCAGCACTAGCCCAACAAGAATCCTTCAAGTGGCCAGTCTTTCCACAAGCTTCACATACTTTTGGCCCGCATCGGCCCGAATGATGACGTTGGCAGGTGTTGCACTTGGGCTGGGTGCCCATATATCCTTTTCCTTTCTTCCCACTACCAGCTGTAACCTGAGCTGGCGCGTTTTGCTCTCCTTTCTTAACAACCACACTGGCGCCCTGCTTGAAGTTCGAGAACTTCCGTTTGTTACCTCCTGATGACTCGGCGTGAGTCTCTTTCTTCTTAGTCTCAGCATCACCAAACTTGTTCAGGCGAATAGCCTCCTCAGTGAGAGCTACGCTCAAATCGATTGCCTCAGTAATGGTCGCAGGCTTGGATGAGGTCACCATGCTTATGATTTGAGGAGCTAATCCCCAAATGAAACGTTCAATCCACTTGAACTCTGGAGTGACCATGTAGGGTACCACATGCGATAAGTCATGGAACCTTTGAACGTATTCTGCGATCTTTGGACCGTTCATTTTCAAATGCCAGAACTCGGTTTCCAATCTTTGGATTTCCGTGCGAGAGCAGTACTTCCTGCGCATAAGTTCCTTTAGTTCGGTCCAGGTTAGTGCGTAGGCAGCAGCTTCACCGAGTGTCTGTACTTGCAGATTCCACCAAGAGAGGGCTCCATCCAAGAATAGCCCTGAGATATAGGTGACTTGCTGATCTAGTGCGCATTTACTCATGCGAAGAACAGATTCAGTTTTCTCAGCCCAACGAACAAAGGCGACAGCACCTCCTGTGCCATCAAATTTGACCGGTTTGCAGTCTAGAAACTGCTTGTAGGTGCACCGTGCACATACATTGTAACACGTGAACGGCATTAGCTTCTTTGCTATAGATATCCAATTAGGTCATGGTATGTCTAAATGTCTTAGTATTACCATGAGGTGGATTGTTGTTGCCATTGTTGTTTGAGCTGCTTCCGCTAGGTCCTCCTTGCGAAGCGGCGTATTGGGCGATGGCAGCAGCGATGACTTGTTGGAGTTCTGCCTCATTGGTAGGCATGCGTGTCTCACGCCTCGGCGGCATCTTCTAAAAGATGTTTTTACGTAAGTCAGGTCATAGTACAGCGTACGTATATAATGATAGTAATAGTACATAACATCTCATGTTACAAACATCAATCACACAACATCCCATGTCACAAACATCAATCACACAACATCCCATGTCACAGAATATAAATAACCAAATCAAGCATCAAATATGATGAGAATACTGCGATTGCCATATATTGAGACCCTATAGTAAGCGTACAAGTACATCACAGTGTCATACAACATCAGTCGACTAAGGGCTACATCACCCTAGTCCAAAAACTATATCATTCAGTGTCAATACATCAAAGACATGTCAACAAAAGTCAGAATCATAATGTAGTCTCCAAAAATGCTGTGCAGTCAAAAGCAATCGCCGTCTTCTCACCAGCGTCTACCCATACGGTATTGAAGAGCTCTACACGGATGGCGGTGGAGGAGGGGGAAAGTGAGTGTAGAACAAACGACGCAAATGGAGCCAGTCCTCCTCCATGGCTCTCTGGGTACGCAACCAAGAAGCAACCTGCTGCTCAAGTGCCAAAAGGCGTGCAACATAGTCTGGTGGTAAAGGTCGAGGGGGCTGCAAAGGAGAGTGGGTCTGACCCTGGCACTGACACGGCGGCGGCTGGGCTCTCTCAAGCTCCTGAATGCGCTGCGTGTGTGCCTCGTGCTAGGCGAAAAAAGACATCAGAACGTCCTCAATAGTATACCCCATATGGAAAGAATGGTAGGGGTCGGTCGGCGGCACAACAGAAGGTGACGCCCAGAGAAACGGCTCACTGGTGGGATCAAAAGGTGCCACATGAAATGGAGAAACAGAGGGAAAAGTAGCAGACGGTGGTATAGCAGGGATAGATACCGGTACATGTCCAAAAGGGTGAGCCGAAGAACCTTCTAGCTCCCGTGACGCGATGCCGACCTGGAGAAGGTACTGAGTAAAAGAGAAATCAACGTGACGGGTATCAGTGATCTGAGGGGGAATAGGTGGAACCTCATCGTCAGCAGGAATCCACCCATGCTGGGCGCGCTCATCTCGTGGGTCAATCTGTGCCTCAAAAAGTGCTCGATCAAACTGAACAGGCATAGGATCAGGGTGAGGTGCAACAAGAGGGTCAACTGGTGCATCAGCAATAAGTGGGGGATCAACAAGATCAGTAGCAATGACATGATCGCCCTCCAACAACGGAGCATCTATAGGGTGATCATCAATAGGTGGGTCAGCAATGACAGGCTCAATAATAGGTGCGTCAGCATGAACTGGGTCATGCTCAAGTACTGGGTCAGGAGCAGGGTCCAGTGGATGCTCGGGATCATTAAAGGCCATCTCAAAATCAAACTCAGGGTCGATGGGATCAACTGGGTCAACTGGGTCGACTGGATCCTCCATAGGCTGATCCATGGGTATAAACTCTATATCCTCATCTGAGTCGAATCCTGGGGGAAAGACAGGATCGGAGTCCTCCACATCGTCGTGGTCGAAAGCAAAACTAGGAATAGGGGCAACAGAGGATGCCTGGTCGGGATCTGATCCATGTGAGAAGTGCTGCGCACTCTGGGTGTGTGAAGGTGCGGAGGCCACAGACTCGAAAGAGTCTGGGACCGGAGAGTGAGCAGGTGACTCCTCGGCGGGAGCATCTGCGATCATCAAGAGATCACCAGCAGCAAGAAGGGCCTCGCCCTGAACGTCCTCCTCTAAGGGCTCATCATCATACAGATCGACGTCGTCATCATCGTCGGCGTCGAGAAGCAAGTCGTAAGCAGGATAAACAGCTAAGGGTATGGGAGCAGGGATCTCCACAAGTGGTAGGTCCCCGGCCAAAGGGCCATCAGCGAGCTCATCAGCACCATCAGGTAAAGCAAAGGGCTGAAAGTCGTCCTCGTCCGTGCTAGTAACGTCGGATGTGTGGACCTCATGCTCTGAAGACTCTAGGTCATCTGATACTATAGGTCTAGGTCCTGTGGTGTCTGAGTCACCTGTGCCAGAGGTGTCCATGGTGTCTGTCACATAAACACAAACATGCACAAACAGTCAATCATACAGTCAAATAATCACATAAGTCACCAAGTAAGCATTCAAATAATTCTCCTAGTCCCACTAGCCTCCCAGCCTCTCAGACTGCTCTTCCTAGTCCCACTAGCCAAATTCTCCTAGTCCCACTAGCCAATTCTCCTAGTCCCACTAGCCAATTCTCCTAGTCCCACTAGCCAATTCTCCTAGTCCCACTAGCCAACTACCCCGATCTCTCAGATCGAGCCTCGGCCTCAAAGACCGAGCCTCAGCCTTCAAGACTGAGCCTAAAAACAATAAATAAAATGTGCTCAACATTTGTTTATAAAAAGTTTTGGATCTGGACTTAAGTGGTATGCAGTAAAAATGTTTTCGTGAGAGCCCTAGTGATCATAGTCTAGACTCAAGAAAGAATCATAGTTCGCTATGATCAGAGCTCTGATACCAAGCTGTCACACCCTGGCTTTGCGGAAGCGTGGTTATTTTGGTGTGACTTCTTAATACCATAGCTTAACCATAACAAAGCTATATGAAATAAAATCATGCAAGATCATCCATTCGATTAAGTTTTAAAAACCAAATACAACAACATTGTCTTAACGGAAACACATCCTAACGACATTGTTCAACAAACACAAACATTAACACGACATAAACATAGTTTAAGGTCTGTGACTTGTCCAGGAAAGAGTCACATTCCCTAAACCCGGATGACCTCGTAACTAGTGCAGCGGGAAAACGTGCCATACCGCGCCAGATCTTTTAATTCCCTGAAATACATGTAAGTTGAAAAATCAACAATAATGTTGAGCGAGTTCATGTGTAAGTGAGTAAATAAACCTTTGTAAGTATAAAAATCCTGGTATGTAGCAAATAAGGAAAAAGAGATCACCAATGGTTTGCAAGGCCATTGATATGTGTGAAGTGCAAGTAGGAAGACTCAAACCTAGCAGATTTCGCGTTTGGGCACAAAGTCACCCCAAGGTCCGTACTGTTGGACCTGGAGTTGGGCTCGCTACACCCAGATAGATCTACCGCTTACGTCCCTCGGTCCTACAATGAGGATTAATGGCCTCCAGTTCCCGCCTACCCACTCACATGATCTAAGTAGTAACCCTCCTTACGCTAACCATACCATGTAAAAAGTACTCGTAACCATAGTAACATGTATTTCACCCCCGCAGTTAAAAACTGAAAACAGTTAAGAGAAAAGGGGGACATGAACTCACAGTGGTGCGTCTCTACCAAGTATGCCTCCAAATCAAGCAGCTATGTGACGACCTACACGTACTGATTCTATTAGACGGACGGCTGTGCCTTAGCTTTATGGTTTAAGTTTTTGGGAAATAGTTAGGCAACTATTTCGTGTTTACATTCTGTATATACTTGGTAGTCATTTTCCTTCCCAAGGATGGGGGATTTAATACATGTGTGTTCGTATAATTTCGAAATATATTATTAAGTCTCACTTAAAATATATTTTATTTCCAACTTCAAAATATAAATATTCTTCTCAAAAATATTATACTTTAATACATGTGATTTTCCCAAAATAATACTTAGTAATATTATTTTTACCCTAAAATAATATTTACGTAGTTCACAAAATAATCATAAACACTTATACAAGTGATGTTATGAAAAGTATATACTAAATATATATATGTATCACGTTTTATTTTGTGAAATCCCACCTCCGGTATTTTGTAAATAAAGTCGTGGCGAAATCTATAATTTGAAAACAAGTCGAAAAGTATTTCTAATACTTATAGTGAAAATAATTCTAAGTGTTAGGTTTTTAGAAAAATTTCGCCAGAGTTTCCTCTGTAACTGGAGGTGGCCACGCTTTCAAGCGTATCATTTTCTTTTATAAATCAAACCAACCATTTTTATCATTCAACCAAAACAATGTTCAAACCACAAACTAGTCAAAATATATATAAATCGCAAAAATACATGAACTTGTGGTTTTTCCAAAATATGTAGTATCTTTCCATCATTTTTAGTGGATCTTTATATAAAACAATCCGATTTTGTAAAAACCTCGTTTTTAGGGAAGTTCCGTCTTTACAACTTCTCGTCATCTTTTACAAAAATAGTTATTTTGTCGAAACCTTGTGTTACACAAGTGTTTACACACTTGTGTATTCTAAAAACCATTCGTGTTGGTGTAAGATCCGCCTTTAAAAGCATGTTTTCTCTTGACACTTGGTCCTTTGAAAATACCACTTGTAGATCCGTAGATCTACTAGTTTTAAACACTATTTCACAAGCAAAATCGCTTTTACACAAGTTCATGATTCGTGTGTGGTAGAGTTTCATCCTTTAACCCTTGTTACTTCCAAAACAACCTTATGTCATGATCCATGATCATGACCAACCTGGGTTAAATGATGATCCGAGCTACCACAACATAGATCGGGTCCAAATACTCACACAAATCAAATACCACATGATTTACACAACATATGAGCCTTTAACCAACATTTATAGCATTTTAAGTAGACTTTTGTGTGTCATCTTGTATGTTTACGAGTTTTAACCGTTACAAATCATATTAACCACTTTAAAATAGTTCAAGAAGGTGATTTAAGCAACTTACTACTAGCTCGAGGCTAGGGAAGAATCTAAGCGAAAAATGCGTGGATAAAAGCAATAGAGTGAGGTCCTTCGCCTTCCGTTTGCACCAAGCTTTCTTATACGAGATCCTTAACACTTGTATGAACTTGGAATGTGATGATCAAAATCGAAATGATGGATGGGTGTATAGGGGTGTTCGGCCGAGAGCATTGAGAGGGGAGAGAGAGAGAGATTTTTGTTCAAGTGTTGTGTGAAAGAATGATAGTCCAAGTCTTGATCTTATAGGCTAATCATATGTTTATTATCCAAGAGGTCTTGTGTAGCCTTGATATTAGGCATAAGTGTTTAAAATAATCATGCAAGTACAATGGGTGGTCACATAGTGACCGAATCGGTTGGGGGGGGGGGGGTTAATCCGATTCCACTTCAACCATTAGTTGGATATTAGTTAGGTTAATCTAGTTAGTTTAGGGATTAACCCGGTTAGTAGTGTGTTGTAAGTTGTGACGGGTGTTAGGGTATTTAGGGACCCTAGCTGGCTCAGAAAAAGATAAACAATGAAAATGACAATATTTTCATGTTCCGGGTATAGTCCGGTTGCTCGGTTGGATAGTAATCCGTTAAAGTGCTTAACAAAGCTTTAAAGTGTCGTTATTACCCTTTTTAGTGACACAACTCATTTCTGACACTTTGGAATGTGTCTAGTAACATTTTTCTCATGTTTTGGCACTTTATTAGTTAGCTAAAAGCTGAATTATTATGTAAAGTGCTGAATTTTGTGCTTAGAGCACGTTTTAGGCACATCCAGTCATTGTAACTTATTCCTAGAGACGCAGTTCTACAACCCTTGTATCCCTACACTCACCACTAGTGTAGTAAAATATTTCTGGCTCATACAGGCCTTAGAGGCAAGTATGATGCAAGTAAGTACATGTATCAGTATTCAAGTAGCAGTTTATTCACAAGTTCAAGCAAGCACATTAATTAAGCAGTAGTTAATTATTAATTAAGTCGTACGAATACCTGGTTTAGTGAGGGTTGTCACATTCTCCCCCCGTTAGAAAAATTTCGTCCCGAAATTTTAAGTTCTGCTTGTAGATGCAGGGTTCTTAGGAAATAAGTGGGGGTATTTCTCTTTCATCCGGTCCTCACGCTCCCAGGTGTATTCAGGACCATGTCTGGCATTCCAACGAACTTTGACGAGCTTGACACTGCTCCGGCGGGTCTTGTTTACTTTCCAATCAGTAACCTCAACCGGTTCTTCAACGAAATGGAGCGTGTCGTCAACATGAATCTCGTCGATGGGAATGGCAATGGTATCTTGAGTTGGACTTTTCTTCAGGTTGGATACATGAAAGGTATCGTGAACTGAATGGAGTTCAGCAGGTAAGTCCAGCTTATATGCTACTAGTCCTATTCTTTCCAGAATTCTGAAAGGACCAATGTAGCGCGGATTTAACTTTCCACGCTTTCCGAAGCGTGCCACACCCTTCCAGGGTGAAAATTTCAGTAAAACCATTTCTCCAACTTGGAATTCCAAGTGTTTCCGGTTTGGATCTGCATAGGCTTTCTGTCTGTGGCGAGCTGCTTCGATGCGTTTTAGAATCTGCGCAATCTTGTCTGTCGTCTCTTGGACGATTTCGGGACCAGCAAGCTGCCTATCACCTGCGTCAGCCCAACATAGGGGTGATCGGCACTTGCGTCCGTAAAGGGCTTCAAATGGCACGACACCAATACTGGTGTGGTAGCTGTTGTTGTATGAAAATTCGACCAAAGGCAAATGCTTGTCCCAGCTACCGCCCAAATCCATAACACACGCTCTCAGCATGTCTTCCAAAGTCTGTATCGTTCGCTCGCTTTGACCGTCAGTTTGCGGATGAAACGCAGTGCTCAGATTTAATTGTGAGCCAAAAGCTTCTTGGAAGGATTGCCATATTCTTGACACAAATCTTCCGTCTCTATCAGAGATGATTGAGAGAGGTACTCCATGGCGCGTAACGATCTCTCTCATGTAAATTTCGGCCAACTTGCTCGTATTATCCTTCTCTCTGATAGGTAAGAAGTGTGCTGACTTTGTTAATCGATCCACTATTACCTAAATAGTGTCATGGCCTCTCGGCGTTCTTGGCAACTTTGTAATAAAATCCATTGAGATTTGTTCCCATTTCCACTTGGGAATCTCAGGTTGTTGCAGAAGTCCTGAAGGCTTCTGGTATTCCGCTTTCACCTTAGCACACGTTAAACATTTGCTCACATAAACAGCAACATCGCCTTTCATCCTAGGCCACCAATAATAATCTTTGAGATCCTGGTACATCTTATCCGCTCCAGGGTGGATAGAGTACCGCGACTTGTGAGCTTCATCGAAAATAACCTTCCTTAAACCTCCAAACAAAGGAACCCAAATCCTTTTCTCAAAACATAACGTTCCTTCCTCGTTTGGTACCAGTAGCTTCTCCATCCCACGGAGATATTCTTCTTCAAGGTTTCCTTCCTTGAGAGCTTCTCTCTGCGCGGCACGAATGCGCAAGGAAAGGTCGGTTCGGATAATCATCTCTAAAGCCCTAACCCTTATGGGCTTGATCCTCTCCTTTCGACTTAGGGCATCGGCGACCACATTCGCCTTCCCTGGATGATACTTTATCTCGCAGTCGTAATCGTTCAGCAACTCAACCCAATGTCTTTGCCTCATATTCAGCTCCTTCTGGTTGAATATGTGTTGTAGGCTCTTGTGATCTGTAAAGATTGTACACTTTGTACCATAAAGGTAGTGTCTCCAGATCTTTAATGCAAATACCACTGCGCCTAGCTCCAAATCATGTGTGGTATAGTTCTTTTCGTGCACTTTCAATTGACACGATGCGTAAGCAATAACCTTTTGGCGTTGCATCAACACACAACCCAATCCTTGACGTGAGGCGTCACAGTATACCACGAAATCATCTGTACCTTCCGGTAGTGCTAAGATTGGCGCATTGCAGAGCTTATCCTTCAATATCCGGAACGCTTCTCCCTGTTTGATTCCCCAATCAAACTTCTCATCTTTCTGCGTGAGGAGTGTCAAAGGTTGAGCGATTTTTGAAAAATCCTCAATGAACCTTCGATAGTAGCCAGCCAAACCCAAGAATTGTCGAATCTCGGTTGGCGTCTTTGGCGTTTCCCAATTCTTGATCGCTTCGATCTTGGTGGGATCCACGTGGATTCCATCTCCATTCACCACGTGTCCAAGAAATTGTACTTCTCGTAGCCAAAACTCGCACTTAGAGAACTTGGCATACAACTGTTCCTTCTTCAGCAACTCCAAAATAGCTCTTAAATGCTGCTCGTGTTCAGCCTTTGTTCTTGAATAAATCAAGATGTCGTCGATAAACACAATCACGAACTTGTCCAAGTACGGCTTGCAAACTCTATTCATCAAGTCCATAAAGACTGCAGGTGCGTTTGTCAACCCAAACGGCATAACAAGGAACTCGTAGTGTCCATAACGAGTTCTGAAGGCTGTCTTCGGGATACTCTCCTCTTGTATCCTTAACTGATGGTATCCAGATCGCAAGTCGATCTTTGAATAAAAGCTTGAGCCTTGCAGTTGATCAAACAGATCATCAATCCTTGGCAGAGGATATCTATTCTTGATCGTCAGCTTGTTCAACTCTCGGTAGTCAATGCACATACGAAAACTACCGTCCTTCTTCTTGACAAACAGGACTGGAGCTCCCCAAGGCGAGAAGCTTGGTCGGATAAATCCCTTGTCTAACAACTCTTGAAGTTGTGTTGACAGTTCCTGCATCTCAGACGGAGCAAGTCTATAAGGTGCCTTAGCCACAGGCGCGGCGCCTGGAACTAAGTCAATGCGGAACTCTACTTGTCTCTGCGGTGGCAGTCCAGGTAAGTCCTCTGGGAAAACTTCTGGATATTCCCTCACGACAGGGATGTCTTCTATTCTTGGCTCAGCAGCCTCCTTATCCACAATGTGTGCTAGGAAGGCAACACATCCCTTCTGCAAACAATTTCGTGCTTTCAGGCAGCTGATAACTCTCAACGGCGTATCACGCTTCTCCCCGTGAACCACAATTGTTTCGCCATCTTCGGTGGGGATACGAAGGACCTTTTCGTGACAAACTATCTCAGCCTTGTTACTTGATAGCCAATCCATTCCTACCACCACGTCAAAGCTCCCCAGCTGGACAGGTAGTAGATCCAAAGCAAACTCACGCTCTCCTAATTCGATCACACAACCTCTGATAACTTCGTTGGCTTCTACTAACTTCCCATTAGCCAATTCGATTGAGTAGGGAATATCTAACTTATTAGCGGCTAAACCAAGCATATCCTTAAATTCTAACGACACGAAGCTATAATCGGCACCAGTATCAAATAAAACAGATGCATAGCGTTGATTTACAGGGAACGTACCAGTGACAACATTGGGATCCTGGCGCGCTTCCCTCGCTTCGATTTGGAACACTCTTCCACGGGCTTGGTTTAACTCTGGGCAGTTCCTCTTAAAATGCCCAATGTCACCACAGTTACAGCATCCAAGTCTTTGCCCGTTTCCACCTCCATTTCCAGCTTGGTTGTTGTTTTGGTTCACATTACCAGCTTGATTCGCATTGTTTCCTCGATTCCCGTTTCCTCCATTGTTCCCCTGTGGGCGATTCCCAATACCACCACGATTAATATTTCTATTCCCAAATCCTCCTTGGCCTCCCCGGCCAGCACTAGCCCAACAAGAATCCTTCAAGTGGCCAGTCTTTCCACAAGCTTCACATACTTTTGGCCCGCATCGGCCCGAATGATGACGTTGGCAGGTGTTGCACTTGGGCTGGGTGCCCATATATCCTTTTCCTTTCTTCCCACTACCAGCTGTAACCTGAGCTGGCGCGTTTTGCTCTCCTTTCTTAACAACCACACTAGCGCCCTGCTTAAAGTTCGATAACTTCCGTTTGTTACCTCCTGATGACTCGGCGTGAGTCTCTTTCTTCTTAGTCTCAGCATCACCAAACTTGTTCAGGCGAATAGCCTCCTCAGTGAGAGCTACGCTCAAATCGATTGCCTCAGTAATGGTCGCAGGCTTGGATGAGGTCACCATGCTTATGATTTGAGGAGCTAATCCCCAAATGAAACGTTCAATCCGCTTGAACTCTGGAGTGACCATGTAGGGTACCACATGCGATAAGTCATGGAACCTTTGAACGTATTCTGCGATCTTTGGACCATCCATTTTCAAATGCCAGAACTCGGTTTCCAATCTTTGGATTTCCGCGCGAGAGCAGTACTTCCTGCGCATAAGTTCCTTTAGTTCGGTCCAGGTTAGTGCGTAGGCAGCAGCTTCACCGAGTGTCTGTACTTGCAGATTCCACCAAGAGAGGGCTCCATCCAAGAATAGCCCTGAGATATAGGTGACTTGCTGATCTAGTGCGCATTTACTCATGCGAAGAACAGATTCAGTTTTCTCAGCCCAACGAACAAAGGCGACAGCACCTCCTGTGCCATCAAAGTTGACCGGTTTGCAGTCTAGAAACTGCTTGTAGGTGCACCGTGCACATACATTGTAACACGTGAACGGCATTAGCTTCTTTGCTATAGATATCCAATTAGGTCATGGTATGTCTAAATGTCTTAGTATTACCATGAGGTGGATTGTTGTTGCCATTGTTGTTTGAGCTGCTTCCGCTAGGTCCTCCTTGCGAAGCGGCGTATTGGGCGATGGCAGCAGCGATGACTTGTTGGAGTTCTGCCTCATTGGTAGGCATGCGTGTCTCACGCCTCGGCGGCATCTTCTAAAAGATGTTTTTACGTAAGTCAGGTCATAGTACAGCGTACGTATATAATGATAGTAATAGTACATAACATCTCATGTTACAAACATCAATCACACAACATCCCATGTCACAAACATCAATCACACAACATCCCATGTCACAGAATATAAATAACCAAATCAAGCATCAAATATGATGAGAATACTGCGATTGCCATATATTGAGACCCTATAGTAAGCGTACAAGTACATCACAGTGTCATACAACATCAGTCGACTAAGGGCTACATCACCCTAGTCCAAAAACTATATCATTCAGTGTCAATACATCAAAGACATGTCAACAAAAGTCAGAATCATAATGTAGTCTCCAAAAATGCTGTGCAGTCAAAAGCAATCGCCGTCTTCTCACCAGCGTCTACCCATACGGTATTGAAGAGCTCTACACGGATGGCGGTGGAGGAGGGGGAAAGTGAGTGTAGAACAAACGACGCAAATGGAGCCAGTCCTCCTCCATGGCTCTCTGGGTACGCAACCAAGAAGCAACCTGCTGCTCAAGTGCCAAAAGGCGTGCAACATAGTCTGGTGGTAAAGGTCGAGGGGGCTGCAAAGGAGAGTGGGTCTGACCCTGGCACTGACACGACGGCGGCTGGGCTCTCTCAAGCTCCTGAATGCGCTGCGTGTGTGCCTCGTGCTGGGCGAAAAAATACATCAGAACGTCCTCAATAGTATACCGCATATGGAAAGAATGGTAGGGGTTGGTCGGCGGCACAACAGAAGGTGACGCCCAGAGAAACGGCTCACTGGTGGGATCAAAAGGTGCCACATGAAATGGAGAAACAGAGGGAAAAGTAGCAGACGGTGGTATAGCAGGGATAGATACCGGTACATGTCCAAAAGGGTGAGCCGAAGAACCTTCTAGCTCCCGTGACGCGATGCCGACCTGGAGAAGGTACTGAGTAAAAGAGAAATCAACGTGACGGGTATCAGTGATCTGAGGGGGAATAGGTGGAACCTCATCGTCAGCAGGAATCCACCCATGCTGGGCGCGCTCATCTCGTGGGTCAATCTGTGCCTCAAAAAGTGCTCGATCAAACTGAACAGGCATAGGATCAGGGTGAGGTGCAACAAGAGGGTCAACTGGTGCATCAGCAATAAGTGGGGGATCAACAAGATCAGCAGCAATGACATGATCGCCCTCCAACAACGGAGCATCTATAGGGTGATCATCAATAGGTGGGTCAGCAATGACAGGCTCAATAATAGGTGCGTCAGCATGAACTGGGTCATGCTCAAGTACTGGGTCAGGAGCAGGGTCCAGTGGATGCTCGGGATCATTAAAGGCCATCTCAAAATCAAACTCAGGGTCGATGGGATCAACTGGGTCAACTGGGTCGACTGGATCCTCCATAGGCTGATCCATGGGTATAAACTCTATGTCCTCATCTGAGTCGAATCCTGGGGGAAAGACAGGATCGGAGTCCTCCACATCGTCGTGGTCGAAAGCAAAACTAGGAATAGGGGCAACAGAGGATGCCTGGTCGGGATCTGATCCATGTGAGAAGTGCTGCGCACTCTGGGTGTGTGAAGGTGCGGAGGCCACAGACTCGAAAGAGTCTGGGACCGGAGAGTGAGCAGGTGACTCCTCGGCGGGAGCATCTGCGATCATCAAGAGATCACCAGCAGCAAGAAGGGCCTCGCCCTGAACGTCCTCCTCTAAGGGCTCATCATCATACAGATCGACGTCGTCATCATCGTCGGCGTCGAGAAGCAAGTCGTAAGCAGGATAAACAGCTAAGGGTATGGGAGCAGGGATCTCCACAAGTGGTAGGTCCCCGGCCAAAGGGCCATCAGCGAGCTCATCAGCACCATCAGGTAAAGCAAAGGGCTGAAAGTCGTCCTCGTCCGTGCTAGTAACGTCGGATGTGTGGACCTCATGCTCTGAAGACTCTAGGTCATCTGATACTATAGGTCTAGGTCCTGTGGTGTCTGAGTCACCTGTACCAGAGGTGTCCATGGTGTCTGTCACATAAACATAAACATGCACAAACAGTCAATCATACAGTCAAATAATCACATAAGTCACCAAGTAAGCATTCAAATAATTCTCCTAGTCCCACTAGCCTCCCAGCCTCTCAGACTGCTCTTCCTAGTCCCACTAGCCAAATTCTCCTAGTCCCACTAGCCAATTCTCCTAGTCCCACTAGCCAATTCTCCTAGTCCCACTAGCCAATTCTCCTAGTCCCACTAGCCAACTACCTCGATCTCTCAGATCGAGCCTCGGCCTCAAAGACCGAGCCTCAGCCTTCAAGACTGAGCCTAAAAACAATAAATAAAATGTGCTCAACATTTGTTTATAAAAAGTTTTGGATCTGGACTTAAGTGGTATGCAGTAAAAATGTTTTCGTGAGAGCCCTAGTGATCATAGTCTAGACTCAAGAAAGAATCATAGTTCGCTATGATCAGAGCTCTGATACCAAGCTGTCACACCCTGGCTTTGCGGAAGCGTGGTTATTTTGGTGTGACTTCTTAATACCATAGCTTAACCATAACAAAGCTATATGAAATAAAATCATGCAAGATCATCCATTCGATTAAGTTTTAAAAACCAAATACAACAACATTGTCTTAACGGAAACACATCCTAACGACATTGTTCAACAAACACAAACATTAACATGACATAAACATAGTTTAAGGTCTGTGACTTGTCCAGGAAAGAGTCACATTCCCTAAACCCGGATGACCTCGTAACTAGTGCAGCGGGAAAACGTGCCATACCGCGCCAGATCTTTTAATTCCCTGAAATACATGTAAGTTGAAAAATCAACAATAATGTTGAGCGAGTTCATGTGTAAGTGAGTAAATAAACCTTTGTAAGTATAAAAATCCTGGTATGTAGCAAATAAGGAAAAAGAGATCACCAATGGTTTGCAAGGCCATTGATATGTGTGAAGTGCAAGTAGGAAGACTCAAACCTAGCAGATTTCGCGTTTGGGCACAAAGTCACCCCAAGGTCCGTACTGTTGGACCTGGAGTTGGGCTCGCTACACCCAGATAGATCTACCGCTTACGTCCCTCGGTCCTACAATGAGGATTAATGGCCTCCAGTTCCCGCCTACCCACTCACATGATCTAAGTAGTAACCCTCCTTACGCTAACCATACCATGTAAAAAGTACTCGTAACCATAGTAACATGTATTTCACCCCCGCAGTTAAAAACTGAAAACAGTTAAGAGAAAAGGGGGACATGAACTCACAGTGGTGCGTCTCTACCAAGTATGCCTCCAAATCAAGCAGCTATGTGACGACCTACACGTACTGATTCTATTAGACGGACGGCCGTGCCTTAGCTTTATGGTTTAAGTTTTTGGGAAATAGTTAGGCAACTATTTCGTGTTTACATTCTGTATATACTTGGTAGTCATTTTCCTTCCCAAGGATGGGGGATTTAATACATGTGTGTTCGTATAATTTCAAAATATATTATTAAGTCTCACTTAAAATATATTTTATTTCCAACTTCAAAATATAAATATTCTTCTCAAAAATATTATACTTTAATACATGTGATTTTCCCAAAATAATAATACTTAGTAATATTATTTTTACCCTAAAATAATATTTACGTAGTTCACAAAATAATCATAAACACTTATACAAGTGATGTTGTGAAAAGTATATACTAAATATATATATGTATCACATTTTATTTTGTGAAATCCCACCTCCGGTATTTTGTAAATAAAGTCGTGGCGAAATCTATAATTTGAAAACAAGTCGAAAAGTATTTCTAATACTTATAGTGAAAATAATTCTAAGTGTTAGGTTTTTAGAAAAATTTCGCCAGAGTTTCCTCTGTAACTGGAGGTGGCCACGCTTTCAAGCGTATCATTTTCTTTTATAAATCAAACCAACCATTTTTATCATTCAACCAAAACAATGTTCAAACCACAAACTAGTCAAAATATATATAAATCGCAAAAATACATGAACTTGTGGTTTTTCCAAAATATGTAGTATCTTTCCATCATTTTTAGTGGATCTTTATATAAAACAATCCGATTTTGTAAAAACCTCGTTTTTAGGGAAGTTCCGTCTTTACAACTTCTCGTCATCTTTTACAAAAATAGTTATTTTGTCGAAACCTTGTGTTACACAAGTGTTTACACACTTGTGTATTCTAAAAACCATTCGTGTTGGTGTAAGATCCGCCTTTAAAAGCATGTTTTCTCTTGACACTTGGTCCTTTGAAAATACCACTTGTAGATCCGTAGATCTACTAGTTTTAAACACTATTTCACAAGCAAAATCGCTTTTACACAAGTTCATGATTCGTGTGTGGTAGAGTTTCATCCTTTAACCCTTATTACTTCCAAAACAACCTTATGTCATGATCCATGATCATGACCAACCCGGGTTAAATGATGATCCGAGCTACCATAACATAGATCGGGTCCAAATACTCACACAAATCAAATACCACATGATTTACACAACATATGAGCCTTTAACCAACATTTATAGCATTTTAAGTAGACTTTTGTGTGTCATCTTGTATGTTTACGAGTTTTAACCGTTACAAATCATATTAACCACTTTAAAATAGTTCAAGAAGGTGATTTAAGCAACTTACTACTAGCTCGAGGCTAGGGAAGAATCTAAGCGAAAAATGCGTGGATAAAAGCAATAGAGTGAGGTCCTTCGCCTTCCGTTTGCACCAAGCTTTCTTATACGAGATCCTTAACACTTGTATGAACTTGGAATGTGATGATCAAAATCGAAATGATGGATGGGTGTATAGGGGTGTTCGGCCGAGAGCATTGAGAGGGGAGAGAGAGAGAGAGAGATTTTTGTTCAAGTGTTGTGTGAAAGAATGATAGTCCAAGTCTTGATCTTATAGGCTAATCATATGTTTATTATCCAAGAGGTCTTGTGTAGCCTTGATATTAGGCATAAGTGTTTAAAATAATCATGCAAGTACAATGGGTGGTCACATAGTGACCGAATCGGTTGGGGGGGGGGGGTTAATCCGATTCCACTTCAACCATTAGTTGGATATTAGTTAGGTTAATCTAGTTAGTTTAGGGATTAACCCGGTTAGTAGTGTGTTGTAAGTTGTGACGGGTGTTAGGGTATTTAGGGACGCTAGCTGGCTCAGAAAAAGATAAACAATGAAAATGACAATATTTTCATGTTCCGGGTATAGTCCGGTTGCTCGGTTGGATAGTAATCCGTTAAAGTGCTTAATAAAGCTTTAAAGTGTCGTTATTACCCTTTTTAGTGACACAACTCATTTCTGACACTTTGGAATGTGTCTAGTAACATTTTTCTCATGTTTTGGCACTTTATTAGTTAGCTAAAAGCTGAATTATTATGTAAAGTGCTGAATTTTGTGCTTAGAGCACGTTTTAGGCACATCCAGTCATTGTAACTTATTCCTAGAGACGCAGTTCTACAACCCTTGTATCCCTACACTCACCACTAGTGTAGTAAAATATTTCTGGCTCATACAGGCCTTAGAGGCAGTGTTTGCCTGATGCTGGCTTATCAGCATGTTCAATAGGTTATCCGTTATAGTGCTACTGTGCTTTTTGTGCATCATGTTTGTCACTAAGGTTCAGCATGTAAATAATATAGTGACGGTAAGTAAAGTATGATGCAAGTAAGTACATGTATCAGTATTCAAGTAGCAGTTTATTCACAAGTTCAAGCAAGCACAGTAATTAAGCAGTAGTTAATTATTAATTAAGTCGTACGGATACCTGGTTTAGTGAGGGTTGTCACAGAAATAGAGGATCTTGCAAATCCTTAAAAATGCCTTAAAGTTTGCTAAACTTTATTTTATACATTCTGTGAAGATCCACCTGTGGATTTGATATTACAGGCTCGTCTATAATAAATACTTTGATATTTTCAGACATTTGAGTTTGTAATAATATTTTATATTCCAAGACTTCCGCTGTGCTATTCTGTGTATGTTTGACCATGATGATATCAACTACGTCACGATACTCCCTATCAGGCCCATCGGTGATATGTGCAAATATTGGGGTGTGACATGAATGATCGATTGCTTTCGTTATTTCCTGGTGATGCGAAAGAGTATCTGAGTTCTGATAGTATATGTCAAACTGAACAAATTCTTGATTCTTTTCAAGAAAGCTTATACTCAACAGAAAATTTGAATGCTCTTAAGATTTCTGGCTTGCCTAATCACAGATTAGTTCTTAAAGTTGGTGTTCCTGTGATGCTTCTTCGAAACATTGATCAATAGAAAGGGTTATGTAACGGTACAAGGCTTCAAATTACTTTTCTTGGTAAACGAGTTATAGAAGCTGAAGTTATATCTGGTGGGAAAATTGGCACGAGAATTTTTATTCCAAGGATTAATATGATCCCGTCTGACAAAAAAAATACCTTTTCAATTTCAACGAAGACAATTTCCGTTATCAGTTTGTTTTGCTATGACAATTAACAAGAGTCAAGGACAATCGTTATCAAAGGTTGGTCTTTATTTGAAAGATCCTGTCTTCACTCATGGTCAGTTGTATGTTGCATTATCAAGGGTCAAGACCAGAGAAGGCGTTAAAATACTAATATTCGACGCTGATGGAAAACCAACAAATAAGACTTCTAATGTTGTTTATAAAGAAGTTTTTACTAGCTTGTAATCATTGTGAGCAATGTTAAAACGCTGTTTGACCAAACTCAAACTACTTATGTTAAAAGCTAATTATAATAGATAAAACACTGTTTGAGCAATGTTAAAACGCTGTTTGACCAAAGTCTGTTTCACCAAAGTCAAACTACTTTTGTTAAAAGCAACTTATAATAGATAAAACACTGTTTCAGCAATGTTAAAATGCTGTTTGACCAAATTCAAACTACTTATGTTAAAAGGTACTTATAATAGATAAAACTAGATTTTCACCCGGCATTGCTTCTCGAGGTCATGAAACTTACTTATGTTAAAACCTAATTATGATTAATACATGATTTAAAGCATTGAAAGTATATGATATGTTAATGGTTTTGCTATAAGAAAAATTATTTTTCTTTCTTAATTTGAATACCAAATCAATTCAACTAATCATCTACTTTACTCTTGTATCTCAATGTAAATGTAAATAACAAATTCAATAAGGGGTGTATGTGTAAATATTTTCTAGCAGTTGAAAATATGGGAAGAGAAAAACACAACCGTCATTATTTCTTCATCATCATTACACATCAAACATCTATCATCTCTTCTTTCAAAAATCTCTTCTTCCCAGTCATTTTCTAGGGTTTCAATTTTCTTATCCCCCGTCTTCTACACTTCAATCACCTGAGGTTTTTTTATTTTTTCTTCAGCAACTGGTATGTACATTCCTATTGTAATGAACTTTATATTGTTTAATCGATCTTAATTTAAATCCTATCTTGCTACTAATACGATTTTAAATGTTTATTGCTATACATTCAAGAAGAGTTTACTTATGTGTTTGAATAATTTGTTGAGAACATGTTAAAATAATTATTATTTGCAGAAAATTTTTAACTCATACTCTGTTTCTATGATTAATTTCACTACATACTCTGTTAATACAAAAAGTTAATGTTCATTTTCGAAGCCAACTTTTTAATTACAATCTTTTAACATCTTTACTGATTCAGGTTTTATGATGTATACTACATTTGTTAAGTTTCTTGATAACCCAGAATCTTTGAAACTGGTATGACATGTTTTTACATACATAATTTATTTTTATTGAGATATATATTTAACAGTTCTTATGGTTTATATTTTCTTACACTATTTAAAAATTATATACAGGATGTACCTATATTCTTTGCTAATCAAAAGTGGGGAGATTGTTGGCAAAAAAATAGGTTGCGAATATATCATGAGTCTTGTAAAAAATGGGTTGTGAGGGTCAGAACAGAAAATTCAATGCCGATAATAACTGACGGTTGGGACAATGTTGTTAAAGATCTCAATTTTCCGAGGGATACTTTGTTGGTTTTCAAACCGTTAGGTGATTTTGGACTTGAAATTTCATGTTATGTTAATGGCATGTGTGGGGAATCTTATTTCACCTTTAATCATTATGCAAGATTTGGTTTTACGGTATGAGTATTGATCTTAACTTCAATTCTTTTGCATCTTTAACGTGTTAACACTTATTCTCATAAGATACATACTTCACGTATAGTATTCATTATTTTTAATTTTATGCAGGTAATTGAAGACTGCTTCATTAAACAATTTTACGTAAACAGCCCACCAAGTGGCAAATTTCAAATCTGTTATAAGGGTTCCTACTGGAATGTTGAGGCGTCTAAGGTTGATACCAACTTTGTATTTTCTAGAGGATGGCCGAAAATGTGCAACGATGTTGGGATACTAGAGGATGATTTGCTTGTGTTTAGCAGAATTGATGATGTTGTTTTTGAGGTAGTAGTTTATAGAGATGAGACTGAGATTTGTTTTTTGAAGAAACCTGAATCTGATGATGATAGTGTACTTGAGACATCGAAGGCTGATTATGTTGATAATGCATTCAAGGTACGTAAGTATTTAGCATTAGCAATAAAAGTTTTAATTTTTTAGCATTATATTAATTATTTCATTAATGTTGACCAGGACATCTATGAGGATGAAGAAGTTGTGTCTGTAGATGAAGGTACAACCGTTACTCAGGTACTTGCTAAATTATTAAAATTATTTATTTTTAATTTAACACATATAAGAATTTAATGTTTTTACAACTATTAGTAATGCTGTTTACTGATGTTATATTTATCCAATAATGTATTATTTACAAGAACTTACCAACCAATGCCGAATGCACGTCGAAGAGACGCATGTCTTCACGATTGAACAAAACCCAAGATGTAAGTTTACCATCTTAAAGATTGTTATATTACTATTGTTATTAAAGTTACTCTATGACAACAGGTTAAGAAGAAACGTAAAGTTACTTCTGAGAGAAAGGAGATGGTCAAGAATAGGACTAAGGGAAATGTTGCCTTACCTGTCGACACAAGTGATCATATTGGATGTTCTTCGTCTGTTCATAAAGTTAAGGTATCTATACTTTCCAGTTAATTAGTATATGTTATATAAACTGTTTTTTTTGTGCATATATTCAACATTCCTTTAATTCACATGTATATGTTTACTTTTTCATCAAGGGGAAGAGAGCCGCCAACGTTCAGAAAAAGCTTAACCGTAGAAATAAGATTGCAAAGACTGCAAAAAAACATTCTGGACATCCTCTCGACCCTGAGTTCTTTCATTTTGATCGCAAAGGAGACTATAGGCTGGTATACCATTTTTTATAACAAACTAATGATTTATGTTTATTTGTCTGACTATTATTTTTTCCACACAATACATGTAGCGTCTTCCTGCTGAAGTTGCCAGACGAGCAAGTCTTTCTCTTGATCTTCATCCTTTGAAAGTTCAAAACATGGTTGGAGTTGTGGAGGTTTATGATGTTAAGTCGGAGTTAAATGAATTGAACCCACGTTATGCGTTGGACGGTTGGCGAAAGTTTATGACTGACAATAACTTGAGGTTTGGTGATATGTTGCACTTCACATACGTGTCTTCACAACAGAAGATTGTATTAAATCAAGTTACATCAGTTTAACAAACACATTTAAGTCTGTTCTGATATCAGATACTATAACTATGAATTTTTTGATGGTGATGTTGTATGTTTTTTTTTAAATTATTAACTTGATGATTTGTTGCTATGTATGGCTAAGATGATAAAACACTGTTATTAGCACTTTATGTTTTATATTTGCCCAATTAGATTATGTGTTAAATTATAGTTCTTTAAGTCATTGTTTCATTTTCTTGAATTATATTTAATTTTGTAAAAAAGTTCAATAACAAACAGTGGTTTGAACATCTGTTTGCCTTTTGGTCAATAGTTAATGGAAACCCATGTTAGGTTGAACAGTGTTTTGAAGAGGAAATTAGTGTGAGAAGACGGTAGATCTTAGTAAGTTAAACATCTGTTAAGGCTTAAACAGATGTTTGGCCTTTTATATCAGATGTTTGGACTTAAACAGTTGTTTGACCTTAAACACATGTTTGACCTTAAACAGATGTTTTGCCTTAAACAGATGTTTCACATTCTATATCAGATATTTGGACTTAAACAGATGTTTGACCTTAAACAGATGTTTGGCCATAAACAGATGTTTGGCCTTAAACCAAACATCTGTTTAAGCTCAACATCTGTTTGACTATTTGTCAACATCTGATTGACTTTTGGTCAACATCTGTTTGAAATTTGGTCAACATCTTATTTTGTAAAGAAGTACAAAAACAAAGATTTTTACAAAATCCCAAATAACCCTATCATGTAAGTGCATTGAAGTAAAAGTGGAAATGATCTTATTCATATGGTCCTGTTGTGCTTTTTTTTTGTCCTCTAATATGAGTTCATGATCTAATCCGGTGATTTGAAGACATTGTTGTTGAATCGAATGAGATGGTTGATGTAATGTG
Source organism: Helianthus tuberosus (assembly GCA_030545235.1). Lineage (NCBI taxonomy): Eukaryota > Viridiplantae > Streptophyta > Magnoliopsida > Asterales > Asteraceae > Helianthus > Helianthus tuberosus. Next base: position 8,907,202 of record CM060386.1, on the reverse strand, counting down.
GTTGTATTAGTAACAAATAGTAATTAATATAACTAAGTTTCCCGAGCCCGGGAAGCAATCCCGGGTAAAAACCTAGTATTTATATATGAGAGAAGGAAAATTAATTGAATTTAATTTTTTTTTACCTTTATGACCGTTGCAAACGGTCAAAATTTTGAAATCATCTTCCATAAAGGAAAATTAATTGAATTTAATTTTTTTTACCCTGTTTTGGTGTGAGCCGACGCTATGGGCCAAAGGTGGCTGATATACCGCCCCAGCACACATGATCTTAAAAAAAATTACATTGTTTCTCTGTTTATTACAAAAACTTTCTCTATTTTATTACAAAAACGGATAATTTGGTAAAAAAAATGTGACACTACATTTAGTACGAATTGTTAACACAAGATAATGAATAGAATTAAATTTCTATCAATGTTTCACAATCTTTTGTTAAGAACACCTCCTAATTCTACTGTGACAGATTTTTTTTACATCATTTTCTGTTTACGTGATAAATATAGGAAAACATAGTAATTAAAAACCATGATAAAAACATAAAACGTAAACTTAGAAAGCGAGAAACTGTTAGTTAATTTATGTAAACCACAAATTAATGTTGTTTTACTTCAATTTTTTTTTAATTACTTTTTTTATCATAATTATTTTTAGTAACTTTTGATTTTTCTTAGAGCATCCACAATAACAACACCTAAAAACACCTAAAAACATGTCCAGTCAGCTGCCACATCAGAAAAACACTCACCCTTCAAAAACATCAAAAACCCACCCAATAAGAAAACACAAAAATACTTAAAAACATTGCCACATCATCACCACCTTTTACATTTAATTTTAATTACCTATCTTTTTCTTTCAATAAAATATTTAAGAATCCTTTAAATTATTTTGATGGATAAAAATTTTAAAAATTTGAAATTTAAAAATTTAAAATTAAAAAATTTAAAATTTTAATTTATTTTTAGTTATCAGTTTTTTACTTTAATAAAAAAATATAAGAAATATTTAGATACTTTTATGAAGGGAAAATTATAAAATTTGAAATTTAAAAACATTTCGAAAGTTAAAACATTATATTAAACATTACAATAGTTAAAATTACACAAACTAAACAATACAATAATTAAAATTACAAACTAAACCTTACAATAATTAAAATTACACAAATTAAACATTATAATAATAAAACATTACATAAATTAAACTTGTTCCTTAAGAGACCATATATGTTCCACCAAATCGGAACGAAGTGCATGATGAGCCTCTTCATTACGTAAATCTTTGAACCTCTGCAAGTATTGTTCAAATGCTGCTGGGGCTCCATGTTCGTAAGTTGGCTGTACATCTTCATCATCATCAGGCGACCAATTACCTATAGCATAGCCTTCATCCTCTACAATCATATTATGCATTATAATGCATGCATACATGATATCACTTATTTGTTGCAAGCTCCAAGCTCTTGCAGGACCACGTACGATTGCCCATCGAGCTTGGAGAACACCAAAAGCTCTCTCGACATCTTTTCTTGCAGACTCGTGTCGTTTTGTATATTTCTTCATTTTGTCACCTTGGGGATATGTAAAGCTTTTCACTAATGTAGCCCATTATGGATATATACCATCTGCAAGATAGTATCCTTTTGTATACGAAGTACCATTAACTGTAAAGTTACATGGCGGAGCGTTACCTTGTAAGACTTGGTTGAATACTGAAGATTGATTCAGCACATTGATGTCGTTATTAGAGCCCGCTACTCCAAAATATGCATGCCAAATCCAAAGGTCATAAGATGCAACTGCCTCTAGCATAATGGTGGGATATCCATGGTCACCTTGTGTGTACTGACCTTTCCATGCAACTGGACAGTTTTTCCAAGCCCAATTCATACAATCAATGCTTCCTAGCATTCCAGGAAACTCGTGCTTGGTTGAATGTGCTTCTAGTAGACGTTCTATGTCGGAAGAGTTTGGCCTTCTTAGATATTGTTCTGAGAAAACCTCAATAACACATCTACAAAAATTTTGAAGGCATTTGGCAGCAGTTGTTTCACCTATCCTTATGTAATCATCATGCAGGTCACCTGTTGTGCCATATGCCAATTGACGTATGGCACATGTGCATTTTTGGTGTGGCGAAAGGCCTTTTCTACCAGAACAATCATATCTTTGAGTAAAGTAGGGAGAATGTTGGGAAATACCTTCGAGAATTCGGTTGAAAAGTTTCTTACTCATCCGAAACCTTCGTCTAAAATAATTTTCAGGGTACACCGGCTGTGGAGAAAAGTAGTCTTTCCAAATACGAGCATCCCCCTCTTCATGATTCCTCAATATAGTTCTATGTTTTCTTCTTGTCCTTTGAGAACTTTCAGCAACATGTGCCTCCAACATTTCCGCATACATTTTTTCCACACTATCATCCATCAATTCATGCAACGCTCTATTGGCTAAATCCATAAATGGTGAAGCAGGAGGTGATGCATACGGACTTTCATTATCACTAGAACTCATTTTTATGTGAGAATTGGAAACAATGAGAGAAAGATGAAAGTTGGGAAGAAGTAAGGTGTGGAGTACATGAAAGGTGAGTGATTGTATTTATAGTGAAAATATAGCCGTTTGGAGAGGGAATTTTTGAAATTTTAAAATTCAAAACAGGAATATTCTAACGACTATATTTTGAATTTAAATTCTAACGACTATATTTTGAATTTAAATTCCAACGGCTATATTTTGAATTGAAATTCAAACGTTACATCGACTTTTCACATTCCATCCTTGCATCAAATTTTGAAACTCAAACGTCACATAAATTGAAATTACAATAACTAAACATAATAATTAGAATTACAATAATTAAACTACCTAAATACCATACTTTGCCCTAATTTTGTCACAACAAATTTTATGTATTGCGAGTTGCTCGGGAGTCATGAAGCTTGTATCCTTACAAAGGATTTCGTATTCGCGCAGTTCGTTCTCTTTGCGCTTGACGTCGACATATTCACGCATTTGGGTTTTGATATCATCATAGGCAGATATCTTAAGGTCACTAAAGTGTTGAAAGCGTTCCATGGCGTCTTCAGTTTTTGATGACCCACCCTTATTCTTACATTTAGCCTTTTTAGCCTTATCCATTGCTTTGGCCTTCTTTGTGCCGATAGGGCGAGGAAGCTCTTCCACATTGAAGTTATAATCCTCAACCGACACATCATTATCATCGTTGAGGTCAAAGTTGTTAGCATCAGATGAGATATTTTCAAAAGATCTTTTGCTGCTATGGCTTTGGCTTCCCTCCATGCATGTTTGTTCCTTCCATTTAGGCTGGTCTCTTACAATCTCCCAAACATGATGGTACATAAACTGCGAGGCTGGGGTTGGGTCTTTCCCTTTACTCCATAATACTACTTGGTACATTTCACGGGCACGATTAAGTAACACGTCATCAGAACAACCACTTATTTTTTGGCCCAATAGTTGATTGTAGATGTTGTTAAAAGACATCACCTTTGGTCTTATCATATGCCAGTGAGTTCTCACAGTGTCCACTGTTCTCTTCACATTGGTACCCTTGGTGAAATATGCAAGGACGTGCTTCCAAAAGTTATTTTTCCTTTGGGACTTCCCGGTAATCTCGTCGCTTGAAATATGTAACCACCCCTTTGTGAGAATGACTTCTTCCTCATTTGACCACAATTTTCTTTTTTGTGGTTCTGAAGATTCACCTGCTTTGCCCTTTTTTTCTTTTTGGTGGCCTTGAGCTGTGGGGATGGGGATTCATCTACACTACCAGTTAGTAGTTCAACCGTTGATGTTTTAGTGGTTGAGATGGCTGGACTTTGCGGGAGGTTAGTTAATGGTTGAGAGAACCCATTATTTGGGAATTAGGTAAACCCGAGATTTGGGTATTGGGTGAACCCAAGATTCGGGTGTTGGGTGAACCCGGGATTTGGGTACTGGGTGAACCCAGTATTTGAGAATTGAGAGAAGGTGGGATTTGAGAATTGAGAGAAGGTGGGGTTTGGGTTTTCATCAGGATTGGAATCGTCAAGTAATTGCAAAAACGAATTCGTGTTTGAATTCATGGTTTCTAATTCGGGAGAGGTTTAGGAGATAAAAAGGATTGAGGTATGAAATTTATGAAAGATGAAGGTTGTATTTATAGTGAGCAGAGCGGAGGGAATTTGAGAATTTGAAATTTGAATGTATGATCGTTTGGGTGGGAAATTTTTAAATTTGAAATTTGAAAATATAGTGGTTTGGGGGAAAATTTTAAATTTGAAATTTGAAAATATAACGGTTAGGAGCAAACACTCACCCAATAATGAAATCTAAAAACACCTAAAAATATTGCCGCATCATCACCAACTTTTACATTTATTTTTAATTACCTATTTTTTATTTCAATAAAATATTTAAGAAGCCCTCAAATATTTTCAATGTGTGAAAATTTATAAAAATTGAAATTTGAAAATTTTTAAAACGTAAAAACTAATTTGAAATTTATAAAATGTAAATAACGTTTGAAAATCTGAAAAAAAAAATCAAAGTAGTAAAAATAATAGATTATTTTATTTAAAGTGAAAATTAATAAATCCTTTTAGTTTAACAATATTTATTATTTATAAAATTTCAAGGTTTATATAAAGTGTTTATATATTTAAAGGTTTTTTTTTAATTTATCACCCAAACCCCCACCCTTTGGCCCCACCACCTGACAAAAAGCTTTTCAAATATGCATTCTTCGTGAAATATGCATCTCAAATACAAAGGGTAAAAATGATACCCACTATAATAACAAACTGATGAGGTGGATAAATGCCAAAAAACAACCCAAACAAATGTGTTATTGGAGATGGTCTTAGAACTATATTGTATAAATTCGAGTACATCGTTGCGGCGTGTAGGGTCGGATCTATGTAGAGATCAGGGGTTGCCCGAGATGCCCCTCAACTTTCTTGGCGAAATGCAACTTTTTTTCTTTTTTTCTTCGTTTTATACATTCAAATACCCTTGAGCAAATATTAGGATACCCCTAAATATAATATTAAAGAGAGATGAGAAGAAAAATGAAATATTTTGAAAAAAGTGGAGTTTTCCGGCGAATGTTTCAGAGACTTCGTTGAAGAAGAAGACACTTAAACCAAAAGATAAGTTTTATTAATATTACCTTTTTTTTCTATTGAAATTTGAAAAGTGGGCTGCAAATATCCACGTGGGCTAATGACAACCTATTATTTATTGTTTCCTATTTATTATACTAGCGGTAAGACCCGTGTGCAAACACGGGTCGTTTCTTATAAAACCATGCATAACACATATTGGCAGAGAGTAAAAAAATAATTAGTGCAGACTTACAAAATTGATATAAACTAATGGTCAATAGGTTTATTCAACAACAATTCCATTATGTTGATAGCAAACCACTGTTGTTTATTAACTGTTAAAAACTGCTGTTGCTTTCCAACAGACTTTCCTAAAAACTATCATCCATATATTTTAATTGGCTCTTCATGATACATTATAACTTGAATTATACTCTGTAAATTTATGGGCACTCATCGATACTTAAAAGGCTTCAACAAATTTATGGGCAGTCATCGACACTTAAAAGGATTTTCTTAAAAGGCTTCAACAAATTTATGGACAGTCATAGACACTTAATAGGATTCAACAAATTTATGGGTAATCATTGTCATAACTTCACTTGAATTAACCTCTAACTACAAATAACAGTCTTTTAACATCTACAAAAGGGATGCACTCAACATCTATTTAGATAAAGTCTGCCAAACCAAAAGCTCTGTGAAACAGAAAATCTGTTCAAGCAAAGTCTGTTGTTCCAAACAACCTCTGCTGATAAACACAAAGACTGTTGTAGCAAATAACCTCTGCTGATAAACACAACCTCTGCTGCTGAATATGAATACAAAAGCATCATAAAGCTAACATCTGCTGTTACTTAACAGATGATACAGTCTTTAAACATCTGAAACATCTGCTGTTGAAACAAAGGTCTGCCAAACACAACATTCGCTGATCATTCCACAGTATAGATTGCTAACATCTGCTGTGCCTTAACAGATGATGCAGTTCAACAGAGGATTTCAAACATCTGTTTACACGCACATCATGATGAACATCTGCTGATAAACACCGAGACGGTTCAAGCAAAGGTCTGCCAAAGAGAACCTCTGCTGTGGACTAACAGATGATGTAGTTCAACAGAGGATTTCAAACATCTGTTTACACAGGCATCATGATGAACATCTGCTGATAAACACCGAGACGGTTCAAGCAAAGGTTTGCCAAAGAGAACCTCTGCTATGGACTAACACATGATGCAGTTCAACAGAGAATGTGCAAACACGAGTCGTTTCTTAGAAAACCATGCATAACACATTTTATTAAATGATGAATGATTATAATTTTTTAAGGTTTATTTAAAAATAGATTATAAAGAAAGAGAACATCATTTAAATAACAAATAAAAGGGAACATCTTTTAAATAACAAATAAATAACAATCGAGTTCTATATTCCATGATCGTAAATCTTGAAACATCTCTTGATGCAAAATCATTCATTGTTGGGGTATAGCATTCCAAAAATCTTTTATCTTCATTTCTTAACGCCAAACACGGGTAGTCTTAACACGGGTAGTTAACATCATCGTCCGACTCGTCTTCAATTTCGGTAACAATCTCTGACACATACATGCACATGTTTTGTACCCAATATTTTTAATTATAATTACAACACAGACCATCTTAATTAGAGTAATATGCACACAAGTCACAATATACAAAGTTAAAAATCATATAATTATACTATCAGACATAGGAATCATGTTAACTAATTTGTTTCTAGCTGCTTGGCCAATTCCAATATGTTTCATGAGTTTGAGTCGGGTGCACCCTCCTCGCCTCCTTACCTACAATTTAAAAATAAAAGCATTAGATTAAGAAGCTACAATATCTTACTCATGCAAGCGTAATTCAAGTCCTTCTTAATTGGAGTTTTTTTATACTTTTTTTAAAATTCGACATGGAAAAAAAGTAGAAATAAACTAACAAACTAATATGTATAAATTAAGTCTAAATAAGCAAAACTCTAACACTTTTCTGTAGTCCATAAACTACTGGAGCAGGTGTAACACCTCCTGTTGTTAAGCTATGCATCAAATGAAATTAAAACTTTAGGTAATATACAAAAGGAAAATGGGCCAAGATATATGAATTGGATCGGACAAAGCTGGGATGGATCCAAAACCGTGAATACGAAAAATACTAAAACCTGACACGAAACTCATACTATAAAGTCCAGTTTGGTGGTAATGATTCAATCCAAAACTGGACCATGACCCATACTCAAAACCTTACACCTTACACCCCATCTTGTATAAAGATGCTGCAAAAAAGATGAGAATATCGATACTTACATGTCGTTCTTCACGTTCTATATAAGATTTGAGATCACATTGATTTTTTTTAAACCAAAGCCTTAGCCTATGCACATAAAAACTCATTTTATAAGATTTGGAAATCATTTATCGCATAATAATAATAATCATAACCAATGCTTCAAGACTTGCTTATGAGCATTGTTGAATAAAAATATGTTAGTAATTTTGTTTTAGTATATAATGAAGTACCTCTTTTTGGTGGACTGTCATGAAAATGAGGCTCGGAGTTTTAAGGTGTACGTCTTAAAGACATCTCTTGAAGACATCTGAGATCTACAGCACTTAGAATGCAATTTTAAAACACCACTTACTACTCTGTTATCTAGATGCCAAATATTTGAACTGATGTCGTCGAGAAACTTAGAAAACATGTGTTCCATTCTGTTCCTCTAAATTAGATCAATTTAAAACCCTTCACCAAAGACTTATCCATCTATTCATCAAATATGTCTCCCAATCTATCTAATCTCGATCACAACATTTGTCGCCTTTTTTTACAATTATGTGTTCTCTCTCAATACAGTATCAATACGCCTGTGCGTTGGACCGGCACACTGCTGCTACAAACTATATATGTAAACATTAAACAAATATAAATAATGACACTTCTCACATACTATATCACACAATGATTTCGCATCAAACATTCAATATGTATGATCTAAAACGCCACATACACGAATAAGCTTTTACCCTCTTACAGCATGACATTTGAAGGTTTTAAAGAATAATTAAAAAAGATTCAAGAATCACCTGCTGTCGTGGGACTTGATTTTGATGGTTTCTCAGTTGGTTCCACATCCATTGTCGTAACATCGCCGACATCAACATCCACTTGTATCATAGTTTCTCAGTTGGTTCCACATCCATTTAATAACAGATCCGTCAAGTTATTTGTGATTTCATTTGTTCTTGATCTGGTTGAAACGAAGAAGATTAACATCAGATTTGAATTAAATATGCTGAAATTCTTCTGATTGATATTTCAACAACTGACTGTTGAATCCATATTCATTCGCACAGATTATTGTTTGTTCACGATCAGGTTGCAGGTCGTTTAATCAGAAAAAAGTATAAAAAGGACTTTTAAACATAACTTTGGTTATATTTTTTGTAATACTTTTGCTAATTAATTACCATTATTCTGTGTGATAACTCATTAACCGCAGCAACCCACACCTTCTTGTCATGTTCATATCTACTCGATATTTCCCTCAGCGTTTCCGATTGTTTCTCTATTGTTTGGTCTGTTCAATATAAATTCGGGAATTTGTATGATAAACGTACAGTAAAACAAAAATGTTCCCTTTGACCAAAAAAACTTACCAAGAGTTGTTGTCTGGAAAAACTTATTATCGAGTTCCATACGAACCTTCTCCAGCTGCAGTCAACGACATCCAAGCTTGATAACATTCATCGGTTTTAAGTTGACATTGATTGGTAAACTCTTGATAACTATCAAAACACTAAAGATAGATATGCTTTATTCATTTTAAACATTAACAATTATTTTTATATCTTTTTTAAACCACAACTCATACATTAACAACCTCTTAAACATGTAACCGTTTGAAAATTCAACTAAACTGACCTGAAAGTCGAGATAATCACCTCCGATTCACCTCTACTCTCAGAATCTGCTCCGCTTTCGACCTAACTTGATACCAAACGAAACCATTTGAAATACAAGTAAACTAATCGAAAAACAACTCTTCTTTCTGGTTTTAAACATAAAAAGACCCGAATTAGAGAGATACCCAGTTGCGATTTCGAGCTTAACCATATAATCTAGATATAAATTATAATTTATTATGTTTACCTTCATCCATCTCAATCTCCTATAATTTTTTTTTAAATTCAACCTAATGATCTAAGAACACATTTTAATTTTAAACACATTTATAGACACATACCATATCATGATCATCCACCATTGTATCTGATGTTTCCAAGAACATTGGCACAGGTTCATTTTCATCTCCATCTTCCCATACACCAAAACCCTCACTTGATTCATTAATCTTCCCATACAACAGTTCAAACTATAAGTAAAAAATTATAGCAAAATTAAACAAAAGTCAACGTAATTGTAAGCCTGGAAAAGTTATTAGTACCTCTTGAACACACTGCTTCTTGTTAACAGTTTCTGTAGCAACTTTCCTTTTATCAGAAAAAAAGTCAAACCCAATTGTCAGTATAAGAAAATCAAACTGCATTATTTAAACTTTAAATGTGTAAACAGAAACTCAATTGTATATGAGAATATCAATTAACCTTTGATGAAGTCACCACATTCCATACCATAACCTGCAAAATAACCATTAACAATTGATAAATCTTACATCACTAAACCCTAAAATCACAAACATGTGTGGAGTGAAAAGTTGAACTTTCGGTGAGGAGGTAGAATGGCGGTGGTGGAGAACGGTGATTTAACAAAAACAATTGATTAAAATCAGATTATTAACTGCTGTGAGTAGTGGTGTAAGGAGAACGGCTACTATCTCTCTGGCGGCTGTTCCTCGATTAACAAATCAATAATTTTGAGCTACAATTATAGAATCGATGTATAATATTGTAAATTAGGGCTTGAAAAAGAAAAAAAAAGTGAAAAGAACCTGAAGAGATTGATCGATTTGAGAGAGTAGATCGGAGGAGTGGTCTGGTAGGAGGCTTTGGAGAGCGAAGAGAGTGGTTGTTGCATTGATTTGAGAGAGTAGAATTTCTTCTGAACCGAATGATTGAAGAAGAAGATATGCAGGAGCTCCCTGCTATTTCTTATGCTTTAATGTAGGATTTCTTGTGCTTTAAATGAGTTGAGAGTGAAAGCTGCAGAGAGAATCAGCTTCGTATTCTCCTCTGTACATATTGAATCTGGAATCAGCTTGGTATTCTTCATCGAAGAGATATAGTAGAGAGAGAGATTGGAATGGGTTTGGTTGGGGAAGAAAGAGTATTGGGTTAAAATGTCACACCCCAAAATATCAGAGCGTTGGCGTGACTGTACTGGTATCTTCATTGCACAGCGGAAGCAAATAAGCCAAGTCTTTTAGAAATTGAACGCCCACTAAGTACTCGACTCTTCATGGTTTTCCTATTCCAACCGTGCCTTGTCTTAGAACTGTAACCTGAGAAAGAAACATGCGAAAAAGTCAACATAAAGTTGAGCGAGTTCATAGTTTGTTTGTAAAAGATTTGAAATAAATCTTTTTGAATAACCGGTTTTTGAAGTATTGTTGAGAAAACGAATTTAAAATCATTTTCTTGTCATGTTGTATGGAACTTTGTATGAAAACATAGTTTGTGTCATGTATAAATCAAGTATTCATGTGTACACCACGTACTCATGTATAATTTAAGTTTTTCTTGAGTACCCCACGTACTTCAAGTATAATTCAAGTTTTCTTGAGTACCCCACGTACTTCAGGTATAATTCCCGTTTTCTTGAGCACCCCACGTACTCAAGTATAATTCAAGTTTTAGTATGGTATGAATTTTATGTAAATAAAGTATTCCTGTAAGTATCAGAATTGTTAATGGGTTGCAAGGCCATTAACATGTGACACGACATAGGAAGTCACCAAACCTTAGGCATTTTTCTAGTTGGCATATTCTGAGACACAAAAGCACTACTCGATACTCGCCCTCACCGAGAGTGTGGCTGCCCGGCACCCGTTAGATCTAACCTTTTGTTCTGCGGTCTAGGTATATTGTTGATTAATGGTGCTTATGTACCCTATTCGTGACACGATTTCCCGTATCATTTCTCATAACGCATCATACTTGGTACTCGTCCTCACCAAGCGCGCTTCTTGTATTCTTATATCTCATCACACTAGGTACTCGTTCTCACCAAGTGTGCTTCTTGTTTTCTTATATCTCGTCACACTAGGTACTCGTTCTCACCAAGTGTGCTTCTTGTTATCATACCATTTGTAAATATAGTAATATTTATGCATGTATTTCACCCCCAAAGTTATAAAACTGAAAATAGTTAAAAGAAAAGGGGGAGCATGAACTCACTTATTTGGTAAAACCGGTATCTAATATAAGCTTTTCCTAAACCATTTGTGTTCTTTGTATCATGGTTTAGAAATATATAATTCATGTTTATTGAAAATCTTGTATGCTTTGCAGAAGTGCATGTCTTTCCACCCCGAAAACATTTAGAAAAATGTAAAACCGTAAAAGGTGGGGTTATGAACTCACTTGTATATTCCTGTGCAAAGCTAGCTAATTACGACTTCGTAATGTCGTTTCCAAGACGTGACTCGCTAGCGTGCATTCTACAATATTCCTAACACGGAATATCTTATAAGTTTCTAATTAATGCTGTAACAAATCTACGTGTTACCGAGCTCTACCGAATCGTTGACGATAAGTGGTTAACTTAATAAAAATGATTAAGTTATACTTTGTCGCCCCGAGAAGTCGTTTGTGTATATAGGAATATTCGTACGAAAGTAATATATAATAAACTTGTATTATATATATTGTGTCTTGGATATACTTGCCATAATATACGTATACGTCGTTTCGGCGTTTGTAATAAATATAAAAAAAGTTATATTTATTTTGCGAAATTATCATCGAGTGTGTTTGAAGTTTGAAGTAAATAGATAAACTATATCTATTTTATAAAAGAATTCGTGTCGTTTATAATTTCAAATAAATATATAAACTATATTTATTTTAGCAAAACAATCGTCGTGTCGTTTGATATTTGAAATAAATATAAACTATATTTTTTTTGATGAAACGAATTCGTGTTACGCGATGCTTGAAATAAATATATATATACTATATTTATTTATAAAAGAATCTATCTTTATTTTCATAAAGAGAAGTCGCGTTGTTTGTCGATTGGAAATAAATATACAACTATATTTATTTTTATAAAAGCGTTAGGGTTGTCTGATATTTAAAATAAATATTCAAACTATATTTATTTTAATAAAAGAATCGTCGTTTCGTAAGTTGTAAAGTGTCGTCGAAAGAAACTTTATATTCGTATCTTGTTTTATAAAAGTCGCTTTATTGAAAAATACATTTTGTTTATGGTTTTTATCGAAAATCGGGCAGAGTTTCCTCTGTTTTTTGACTAACCCGACAATAAAAAGTTGTCGTATGTTATCAAACTCAACAATAACTCATTCAAACAATATATAAGGTTTTATCAATACGATCAGAATAACACGTAACTGAATTATAATGACTTGGTTCGAGCTCGTTTGTTACGTGAGTAATAATATTATAAAAATAACAAAATAAACGTGACGTTAAATTTTACCAAGTCTTCGCGTCGAATCGTCGAGCCGCTGACTGAGTTGACCGGGTCAACCGAGTTGAACTCGGTTCGACCGAGTTGACCGAACCGAACCGTCTAATCTCTTTGACTGCATTACTCGAACCCGCTGAGCTGAACCCGAACCACAACAGATTTGACCCGTTGACCCGAGTTGACTGAGTAGACTCGGTGAGTTGACCGAGTCAACCGAATTGACCGATTAACCACTATTCATCATCATCAAGCATCATCATCTTCATCAGAATGAAAGGAAATGAATCAGGCGAGACGACTTACCGGTAGACCCGTCAGATAACGGCAAGGACTGCCGGATAAACAATCGGACCGGTGGTCCGGGTCTCCGACCGCCGGTTCTTTCTCTCTCGGTCTCTTTCTTCTTCTCGGTCCCTGTGTATCGTCGCCGCACTCCACTGCCACCGCCGCTCACGGCGGTGCTGCTCCATCTCCGGCGCCCTCTCTCTCATCTCGATCTCTCTCCCTTCCCGAGTCTCTCTCTCCCTCCGCTCTGTTTTTCTTCGACGTCTGGCCCCACCGCCGCCGCTCACCACCACCCAACAGTGGTGGTGGTCCGTTTCTGGATCAAGAGGGGGGTGTTTGAGTGGACGTGAGGAGGTGAGGGGTAGAAGTGTTGAGGGTGTTTGGGTGAGTTACCGGTGGCCGGTGGCCGGTTGGAGGTCCGGCTCCGGTCACCGAAGATGTCGTCTAGAGAAGGAGAGAGCTTGGGAATGTGGGTGTGAGTTTGTGTGTTTGTTGTTGTTGTCTGCTTGTGGAATGAGAAAAAGAAAGAACTTCATGTTCTTATTTATAAGCAGAACTGTTTACATTGTCTTGTATGCATTTAAATGACATCCAGGTCATATGTTTTATCTTTAGGGTTAAAATCTTTTGTAGAGACTAATATTGATTTACTGAGATTTTTGAAGGGTCTCGAAAGGATCTTATAAGGATTTTGATTTAGTAGGTTTAGGCTTGTGGTTTTTGGGCTTGTGGCCCAGGGCCCACAAGCCCATCTCATGTGTAAGTGGCCCGTAATTCCTACGAGACCCGATATCGTGACCCAAACTCCATGAGCATAAAATATTCGTGTAACATCCATATTTGTCGGTGTCGTCAGTATTTTGTACGGTATCGGTCCGTTGTCGCGTAATATTCAGCATATTTTCCATAAATCACCACACGCGCACTATATAGCTGAACAAACGTTCCTGGGCACTCCAAGGGCCTAATTAAGTTAATTAGCGTCGTAAACACTATTTATTATTGCGTAATCACCTGTTAATCACGTAATTAAGGGCGTAAATTACCAGTTGTCACATTCTCCCCCTGTTAATAAAATTTCGTCCTCGAAATTTAGACTACATTAACTCCTTAGAGTTACGTTATGCGTAGAAAATACGAATAGTACCAAAGTGAACGATCATGAAATCGAATCAAGACTTATTCGAATAATGTGAATTCAAGGACGTATCACAAGATACAAATGAATTCTAGATATGATTGCATCCAATAAATGAATTTAGATTTCAACAAGCTCAAATGTACTAGTTTGCATGAAACGCTCGATCATGATCAGCCCAAGCTGCAAGTTCTACCGACGCCACAAGGTGTCGTAGTGAATGAAACAATTCAAATATAGCGGTGATCGAACAAGTATCACCTGTGTTTTGCATAAAACGCTCAGTCATGATTAGCCCAAGCTACAAGTCTGTACTGACACCACAAGGTGTCGAAATCAACAAACGACTTAATGGAGTCGTAGACCAAACAAATCTACTACGACTCAGAACAATGAAACGCTTTTTAAAATGAATTCAAATATGATGTTTCCAATACATCATATGATGTCTTGAATTGAATATGTGTAATGAACAAATTCAAACAATTGAATTTGATTTCGGCGCAAGCCGACAATAAATACATGTATCGACAAGAAAACTTTCGGCATGGTCACAACGAAAACCATGTATGTAACTTGAAAAGAAAAGAAATTTCAAGAAAGTGTGTTGACTTGATAACAAAGAAGCCAACAATTTCAATAATGCGGGTCATTCGAATCACAAATCAATAATTAGATTTAGCGAAATAATATTTGAACTTTGATGAAACGCTTATTCGAAACGAGACCACATGCGTAACAAACGATGCATGCGTATCATATGAATTTTCAAGAAACGAAGCAAATGAGTATTCGCTATTCTGAAGGAAATGATCGTGATACAATGACCATTAAGAGGAGTAGAGATACGAAAATATACTCAGTAAATGTGAAAGTCGAAATTTCAATAAAAGAAATTTAAGGACTTTACCTGGGGTTGCATGTGATAACCAGTTGTTAGGTGACATTACCATGGAATGTCAAACATAGCGTATTCGTCGTGATAGGGGGAATGCGGAGACATACGTCTTCTTCTTAGCATGACTCGTGTCGTTTGCAAGACCGCGCGCCAACTGCCGCTTCCTGATTGATAGTCACATGTGACGTACTTCAACCTCCGTTGACGTATAGCTTAAGTCTCACGTATACCTGTGCGCTAGCGTTTCGTTTCACATAGAATTTGATGTACTCCGACATCTGTTGACGTAAAATTTGAGTTCTATGTATTCTCGTGCGCTAGCGTTTCGTTATGCGTAGGCTGCCTGCTCGGGAAGTTAAAACATCATAGACAATATGTATAATTGTGTCTGCCCGAATTAATATTTGCAGTTCCTACGTGATGACCTTTAATGAACTTCAACATAAGTTTCCGAAGGTCTTACATGCATGTTTCCTAAACTCTCAGAGTTTCGTGTACTGTATGCGACTGATTTGTGTACCGTGGGTAAAACACCACTTTAGCGTATGTTTGAAAACAAAATCTTGACTGTTTGTTTTCCGGGAGACCATATTCGAGTACTATGCGTTCTGTATGTATTCAGGTTTTAATACTCTAAGTTTCCAAAGGAAAGTGAGGTTAGAGCCTAGGTATCTTTATAGAAACCCTATTCGCTGTAACCTATAGCTCTGATACCAATCTGTCACACCCCGAAATATCAGAGCGTTGGCGTGACTGGACTGGTATCTTCATTGCACAGCGGAAGCAAATAAGCTAAGTCTTTTAGAAATTGAACGCCCACTAAGTACTCGACTCTTCATGGTTCTCCTATTCCAACCGTGCCTTGTCTTAGAACTGTAACCTGAGAAAGAAACATGCGAAAAATCAACATAAAGTTGAGCGAGTTCATAGTTTGTTTGTAAAAGATTTGAAATAAATCTTTTTGAATAACTGTTTTTTGAAGTATTGTTGAGAAAACGAATTTAAAATCATTTTCTTGTCATGTTGTATGGAACTTTGTATGAAAACATAGTTTGTGTCATGTATAAATCAAGTTTTCATATATAAATCAAGTATTCATGTGCACACCACGTACTCATGTATAATTTAAGTTTTTCTTGAGTACCCCACGTACTTCAAGTATAATTCAAGTTTTCTTGAGTACCCCTCGTACTTCAAGTATAATTCCCGTTTTCTTGAGCACCCCACGTACTCAAGTATAATTCAAGTTTTAGTATGGTATGAATTTTATGTAAATAAATTATTCCTGTAAGTATCAAAATTGTTAATGGGTTGCAAGGCCATTAACATGTGACACGACATAGGCAGTCACCAAACCTTAGGCATTTTTCTAGTTGGCATATTCTGAGACACAAAAGCACTACTCGTTACTCGCCCTCACCGAGAGTGTGGCTGCCCGGCACCCGTTAGATCTAACCTTTTATTCTGCGGTCTAGGTATATTGTTGATTAATGGTGCTTATGTACCCTATTCTTGACACGATTTCCCGTATCATTTCTCATAACGCATCATACTTGGTACTCGTCCTCACCAAGCGCGCTTCTTGTATTCTTATATCTCATCACACGAGGTACTCGTTCTCACCAAGTGTGCTTCTTGTTTTCTTATATCTCGTCACACTAGGTACTCGTTCTCACCAAGTGTGCTTCTTGTTATCATACCATTTGTAAATATAGTAATATTTATGCATGTATTTCACCCCCGAAGTTATAAAACTGAAAATAGTTAAAAGAAAAGGGGGAGCATGAACTCACTTGTTTTGTAAAACCGGTATCTAATATAAGCTTTTCGTAAACCATTTGTGTTCTTTGTATCATGGTTTAGAAATATATAATTCATGTTTATTGAAAATCTTGTATGCTTTGCAGAAGTGCATGTCTTTCCACCCCGAAAACATTTAGAAAAATGTAAAACCGTAAAAGGTGGGGTTATGAACTCACTTGTATATTCCTGTGCAAAGCTAGCTAATTACGACTTCGTAATGTCGTTTCCAAGACGTGACTCGCTAGCGTGCATTCTACAATATTCCTAACACGGAATATCTTATAAGTTTCTAATTAATGCTGTAACAAATCTACGTGTTACCGAGCTCTACCGAATCGTTGACGATAAGTGGTTAACTTAATAAAAATGATTAAGTTATACTTTGTCGCCCCGAGAAGTCGGTTGTGTATATAGGAATATTCGTACGAAAGTAATATATAATAAACTTGTATTATATATATATTGTGTCTTGGATATACTTGCCATAATATACGTATACGTCGTTTCGGCGTTTGTAATAAATATAAAAAAAGTTATATTTATTTTGCGAAATTATCATCGAGTGTGTTTGAAGTTTGAAGTAAATAGATAAACTATATCTATTTTATAAAAGAATTCGTGTCGTTTATAATTTCAAATAAATATATAAACTATATTTATTTTAGCAAAACAATCGTCGTGTCGTTTGATATTTGAAATAAATATAAACTATATTTATTTTGATGAAACGAATTCGTGTTACGCGATGCTTGAAATAAATATATATACTATATTTATTTATAAAAGAATCTATCATTATTTTCATAAAGAGAAGTCGCGTTGTTTGTCGTTTGGAAATAAATATACATCTATATTTATTTTTATAAAAGCGTTAGGGTTGTCTGATATTTAAAATAAATATAAAACTATATTTATTTTAATAAAAGAATCGTCGTTTCGTAAATTGTAAAGTGTCGTCGAAAGAAACTTTATATTCGTATCATGTTTTATAAAAGTCGCTTTATTGAAAAATACATTTTGTTTATGGTTTTTCTCGAAAAACGGGCAGAGTTTCCTCTGTTTTTGGACTAACCTGACAATAAAAAGTTGTCGTATTTTATCAAACTCAACAATAACTCATTCAAACAATATATAAGGTTTTATCAATACGATCAGAATAACACGTAACTGAATTATAATGATTTGGTTCGAGCTCGTTTGTTACGTGAGTAATAATATTATAAAAATAACAAAATAAACGTGACGTTAAATTTTACCAAGTCTTCGCGTCGAATCGTCGAGCCGCTGACTGAGTTGACCGGGTCAACCGAGTTGAACTCGGTTCGACCGAGTTGACCGAACCGAACCGTCTAATCTCTTTGACTGCATTACTCGAACCCGCTGAGCTGAACCCGGACCGCAACAGATCTGACCCGTTGACCCGAGTTGACTCGGTGAGTTGACCGAGTCAACCGGATTGACCGATTAACCACTGTTCATCATCATCAAGCATCATCATCTTCATCAGAATGAAAGGAAATGAATCAGGCGAGGCGACTTACCGGTAGACCCGTCGGATAACGGCCGGTCGGAGGTCCGGCTCCGGTCACCGGAGATGTCGTCTAGAGAAGGAGAGAGCTTGGGAATGTGGGTGTGAGTTTGTGTGTTTGTTGTTGTTGTCTGCTTGTGGAATGAGAAAAAGAAAGAACTTCATGTTCTTATTTATAAGGAGAACTGTTTACATTGTCTTGTATGCATTTAAATGACATCCAGGTCATATGTTTTATCTTTAGGGTTAAAATCTTTTGTAGAGATTAATATTGAGTTGCTGAGATTTTTGAAGGGTCTTGAAAGGATCTTATAAGGATTTTGATTTAGTAGGTTTAGGCTTGTGGGTTTTGGGCTTGGGCCCAGGGCCCACAAGCCCATCTCATGTGTAAGTGGCCCGTAATTCCTACGAGACCCGATATCGTGACCCAAACTCCATGAGCATAAAATATTCGTGTAACATCCGTATTTGTCGGTGTCGTCAGTATTTTGTACGGTATCGGTCCGTTGTCGCGTAATATTCAGCAGATTTTCCATAAATCACCACACGCACACTGTATAGCTGAACAAACGTTCCTGGGCACTCCAAGGGCCTAATTAAGTTAATTAGCGTCGTAAACATTATTTATTATTGCGTAATCACCTGTTAATCACGTAATTAAGGGTGTAAATTACCGGTTGTCACATAAAAGACTGTGAACCGAATGATTGAAGAAGAAGATATGTTATATAACTAGAGTCATAATTTTGAATTTTGAATTTTGAATTTGGAGCCATAATATTGAATCGTCAGACGTTTTGAAGTTTGAATTTTGAATCATCGGTGGTTGATTTTTGGAGTTGGCCAGTGGTTTGGATGAAAATCAGTGGTTTGCCCTTTTGTATGAACATCAGTGGTCAGACCTTTGAAAAAGGTGAATGTGGGCTACCTTTGAAATTTTAAAGTGTGGCAGTGGTTTGAATTATAATGTCACTATGCTCTCTATTTGGCTTCCACCTCATCCTTGATGACATAAGAAAAGCCTTGTTGAACATGCTCTCTAGCTGACACCTTAGCTTTTCTTATGTCACTTGAGTTTCTTCTTTTATAGAAAGTATAGATTGTTTATTATAGTTACAATTTAACTTTGGCTAAGTTACATATTGTATTCTACTACTTGTATTTTATTTTATATATTATTATTATTTTATAAGTACGCAAATACCAGATAACACTTTTTGGCATATAATAGTACTTTATTGTCGAGATTATTTAGTACTAAAAAACATCAAACACTTTAACAAATATACTAAATTAAAGTTCGTAATGAATTATTACTACATATCCGAAGAAACAAAAACTTAGCTTAGGACCCGACCCGAACCGAGCCAAAAAATTTTATGTTCGTTTGTATGAATTTGAGGCATCTAAAAACATTGACTTCATACAAATAAAATCTTAGATCCACCATTGAATGCACGGTAAAAAAAAAGTTGCTCCGTTTTATGAATGTATGATAAAAAAGGGGATACCCCTAAATTTTTCTTCTAGTTCCGCCACTGGCGGCGTGTTTATTTTTATTAACGTCTCAATACATGTATATATATTTTTTTAAAACTAAGTTGTGTGTAAGTAACCAAAACACAAACGCATATACTATCAAAGATGCCGCACATTTCTTTTTGTATAAAGTGACGTCGTTTCAATAAAAAGTTATTTATTTTAATCAACCAACTCAGATATATTTTTGAGTAAACTTCCGTTTTGCTCCCTGTGGTTTGGTCACTTTAACGGTTTTGCCCCAAACCTTTCAAAATAGCCATTTTGCTCCCTGATCTATGACGTCATTCTCCAGTTTGCTCCCCGGCCCTTAACCTCATCCATTAATCCAGTTAACCCATGTCACGTGCAAATCACCTGAGGGGCATTTATGTCTTTTCCCAACCATCTCTTTAATAAAACCCTAACTACTCCAAACCCACCTGCAACTCCATCTTCTCTCTCCTCACCTTTATCTCTCTCAACATCCAGGTTCATCTTTCATTCTCCATCACCATAAACACCACCTCCACAACCATCATACGCCATCACCTCCACAACCATCATACGCCATCACCACCATAAACCACCTCCACACATTCCAAACCCTACCACCACTACGGCACATCCCCGTCACCTCTGAGCACCACCATTACACCACCTCTGCCACTCAACTCTCGATAAGAACCGTCACCTCCGAGCACCACCATCAAAATCACCTACACCAAACCCCATCTACTTCGAACCAACCACTCAAAACCTTCATCGCCATCGTGTTTGAAACCCTAATCGAACGGCTAGGGTTTGAACGTTTAGATCCGCACGTTTATGTCGGAGAATCGCCGGAGCCGCCAGAGTTCTTACTCGTCCCGTCGGAAAAACAGTTAAATCGCACACCGGTAATGTTTAAATACATCACTGAGTTTAGTTTCCTCAGGGGATCAAAACCCCTCTCATAATTTCATTGAACGTCAACCGTGGTGTTCGAATTTATTGATTAAAGGGATAGGGTTTCCGGTTTGGGTTTGTTTGAGGAAGATGAATATATGGGTTAATAAGAAACAGAAAATTAAGTGGTGGAGGATGGTGGTGATGGCAGGTGGTGGCGGCGGCGGGACGGTGATGTTGGTCGATTAGCAGCAGCCGGAGGTGGGAGTGGTGGTGGTTGATGGTAAACTAATGGCGATGAAGCGATGAAGGTTCTTATCGGTTAAACTACTTTCTTATGGGTGTTGAAAAAAAAGTGATGTTTATGGTGATGGAGAATGAAAGATGAACCTGGATGTTGAGAGAGATAAAGGTGAGGAGAGAGAAGATGGAGTTGCAGGTGGGTTTGGAGTAGTTAGGGTTTTATTAAAGAGATGGTTGGGAAAAGACATAAATGCCCCCAGGTGATTTGCACGTGACATGGGTTAACTGGATTAATGGATGAGGTTAAGGGCCGGGGAGCAAACTGGAGAATGACGTCATAGATCAGGGAGCAAAATGGCTATTTTGAAAGGTTTGGGGCAAAACCGTTAAAGTGACCAAACCACAGGGAGCAAAACGGAAGTTTACTCTATATTTTTTTATGTAATGTGAGTAACCGAACATATACCATCCGAACAACTTTAGTACCAATATCAGTATTCGGTATACATTCCGTTGAAAACAAAGTTGTATTCACAATACAATATATTTTGGAACCGCTATTTGTTTTTATTTTTTTCGACTACCGAATATCAGTAATATACCAATACAATAATCAGTGGAATTGATATAGATTGAATTCCCGTTGCAACGCTCAAAGCATATTCACTAGTCTTTTCTGTAATTTCTACCATACCGCATTTCTATTCTTATTTTCAACATCATTTTTTTCCTAGTGGAAATCATATCTTTTATGTCAAAATACTTTTAAACAAATCGCTTGTGTCTAACTAAATTATAATTTAAATATATAACTAATCTACAAGGAGGCTTAACTAATCTATTAGGACGTCACACACTTTTGCTCTGATCTTTACTTTTTTTACTGCTCAATCGCAATCACACTAGAAATCATTGTATCATCGTTCGGTTTTAGCTCTCAAGTTTTACTTATTTTATTTAGCTAATAATATTGACTGTGGCAGACAACTTGTATAGTCGGCATCAAGGTTTTGTGTCGACGATCTCAATTGATCAAGGGCTTTCCTCGTAAAATCAAGTGTTCTTCAATGTTTTATTGTTTGCTTATTCTAATATCCTTGGTAATATAATGATATCTTGAGCAATATTTTAACATTCTAAATGATATTTTGATACTTACACTTCACATTTCAATTCATATATTTTCCAACAAACATTTTTCATAATATATATTTCAAAATCATAGGCTAGCACACTACCTCACAAACAAAGTTTGATCACTCAATTGCTTATGTAATTTTTGACTAAAACAATAATAATGACTGATTTTCTTGATCGATGTCCCTTAAATCAAGATGCACATGTTTATTTCTCCTATATCTTTATATCATATATTGCACATGTTTATTTCTCTTATATCTTTATATTGTATATATTTATAAAATTATGACCCATTTATTTACATATTATCTACTAACTTAAAGATCAAAGTCGGTGGCATACGCCACCGACCACCACTCACTTATATTTTTTGCATGCTCTCATCTATACAAAACAATTAATATACTATATACTTTAAATAAATTTATTAAATTAATAGGTCGTAACGCACAGGTAAAAAAAGAGAATTCATGTTTCATAATAAGCAACTCAATTTTCTGTGACTTCCAATTTTTTATCCTATGTTTAAGTTTCCATAACAAAATCTACTCAACATACAACGCTTCTCTTTAATTGTCTAGCCATATCGATTTCACAGCCGTACATATCCGGGTTAGCAACAACGTTTTGATGTTGGTTTTAAAGTTTGCAAATGTACCTTTTAACACGTTAATGTCATTGTAAGGCATCGTCGCAATGTGCGAGAGGTAATTATGGTCTTTCTTTTAAAATACCTTTTTTTAATTTCATAAAGTCGTAATGTGTGAGGCATGTGTTTTTTATATGTTTTCTTATATGTGCTCAAACACGTTAATGTGACTATCGCAACGAGCGTGACGAAATTTGCAAACGCAACGCAACACGCGGTCCCGCCACAACTTCGATCCAACTGCACTACTTATATATGTTACATTGAGTGAAACCAAATACGTTGAAACATACATTTTCATATGGTTAACGCATCACCTAATGTTTGGGCTAATCCATATGACATTTGCAACGGGCCTGCGGCGCATCGCCCGCGGGTCATATTACTATTACTATTACTAGTATATATTAATTGGTAAGTTATTATTGTATTAAGGTGTTGTGCCTCATGCTTGTTAGTGTTTTGGGCTTTATTTATTGTACATGTTGCTTTGTGGGTATCTATTTTCTGAATTGCCGTGTCACCCACTTTAAAACACGTGGGGCTCTTTATTTGTTGACACCGCTATTTCTAGGGGTTTTTAAACCCTTGTCTCCTTCACTTGTCTCTTACCTGTCTCTCTCTTCATATCAAAGGTGGGAGTTTGTGGTTGTTTAATTTGGTAATTTCCAGCTTTGTTTGAGATGGTTGTTGATCTGTTGATTTGTTTGGTTGCTTTTGCTTTTGATTTGGTTTTTTGTGTAACTGTAGGCGATTGGTGTTTTAGATGTTGTGGTAGTTGTATGTGGTTTACCGAGGAGTTTCTTTTTTCTTTTTTTGGTTTTAAAAGGTCGATGAAGATGAGGTTGGTCTCATCGGAGATGTAAACCGCTTTTTATGCTTTTGATTTACGAGGTTTAATGGCCTGATGTTGTGTCCGTTATGTTATGTTGACACTTAATTATTGTCGATTTTATGTTTTGGAAGGTCGATGAAGATGACATTTGGTCATCCGAGTTGTTATTATGTTTGTTTGGTGACTTTTGTTTTTCTTATGAGGGTATGACACAATGTATGATGTCTTTTTGGTAATGACCTATGGTTTTGGATTTTTTTGATGTGTTTTTGAGACTCTTCACTAGGTTTGATGGTTGGACTTGCTTTATAGTCGATGAAGATGGATACAAGTTCATCTGATACCTAATTGGGCAGTTGTATGCTTTAGCTGTTGGACTGGGTCGTTTATTATAACCTACGCTTTTGTGACGATCTTTTGTGACTCATCAGAGAGACCATAATGGATTGTTGATTATTATGTTTGTAGGCTTGATGTTCATAGTTGTGGTGGCCTATTCTATATATTGAATGACTGTTACTAGGAATTTTTTGGTATACGGGAATTGTTAAACGATTGTTACTAGGAATATTGTTGTTTTAAGAGCTATGATGCCTTGCTGAGCTTTGTTGAATTTGCCTGAGTTAGGTGTTTATGGTTAACTCTTGCCGTGGCAATTGTAATTGAAACATGGTTTTCTTTGTGTATTGAATATGTTGAGGAACTATTGGTTGTAAATTTAAATCTTTTGTTGCTATGATGCATTGCTGAGCTTTGTGGGTAGTACACAACTTTGACGATGATGATTAACTCTTGGTGTGACAACTGTGTTGCTTGAGACAAGCAACTAGATAAGATGCATCCACGAGTCTGAGCTGATGCATCACAAATGAAACCATTTGTATTTGTTATATCTATATGGTGTTAATTTGTAAGTTGATTTTGCATTAAGGTGTTGTACCTCATGCTTTGTTAGCGTGTGTGGCTTTATTTGTTGTACATCTTGTTTGGTGGGTAGTTTATTTTGTGAAATGGGCATCGTCATTCCATTTAAAACATGTAGCTTTCTTGGTTTGTTGAAGAAATTGATATTCAGAGGAAATCAAAATCGATTCATACTTCTGTTTTCTTTGTTTTAATTGAAGATTACAAGACCATATATAAGCAGAAGAAACAAAAATAACGGAACCGACCCACTGGAATGTCGGTTGAATGATATCATGCAAAAATAGGTTAAAATAAAATAGGAAACCATATCTATACATATAATAAAAGAAACTAAATGAGGGACACGTGTCATTCATTGGAGACGTCTATTTTTTGTTTTCTCGCCTATCTCCAACTTATTATGGATATAATTTGTTTCAAATAAAGATAATTATTATATTATAGATTGTTTTTAAATAAATATAATTATTATATTATGGATTTTAATTAATAACAATATTACTCCTATCCATTTTATTAAACCTATTATTTTTGCTCTGCCATCTATTTTGGCAACAATTATAAGATAGGTTTATCGGCTTACGAAAGTATAGAAATCATTAACAATATCAAGTGTGTTTCAAAATTTAAAACTCTGCTTTTAGAAAAACATAAAGAGGACGCTTAATAATACATTTTAAATTAAAAATGGTATCTCTTCTTTAGATTATAAATTGAACCCTCCACGCATGTTGGGGCGTGTTAACTCGAAAAATTTATTACTTAACTTAAAACGAAAAACTCACGAAAGATAAAAAATACGGGGGAACCAAAATTGAAAATAAAAAAAGTGTTAGTGGTTAAATTGCAAAAGATGAAAAGCTTTTTGTTAAAAGTAAAAAAATTCAAAGGAGTTAAATGCAAAAGATTAAAATCTTTAAGTCTAAAGTGAAAAATACAAAAGTTTTTTTGAAAAACTCCCAATGCCTATGTTACAACAACATAAAGCATAAATTTGTTGATAATTTATAGTTTAGAAATAAGTAAATAACTAAAAGGTTGCCGGCAATTAAAAATGAAGTAAATAACTAGAAGGTTTGATTAGTCGAAATTTTGATATGTTATACGGATATTACACAAACACAAGCTTAGTTAGGGGACCCGGGGTGGAGGTGTTTTCCACCGCGATGGGCTTGTATAACGCGTTATACATGTTTTCACACCACCGCCACTCAATTTAATAACGCGTGGTATTTTTCACGCATGATGGGGTATTGGGTGGTGATGGAAATTGTTGGTTGTGGGGGAAATTGTTGGGTGTGGTGGTGAGTGATTACCATTTCCACTAAAAAAGGTTGTGAGTGATGGAATTATGGTTGATAACATGGCGGAACTTGATTGAATGTTGTGAGTGATGAATGATCACCACCCCTACCCCTCTTAAAAAGATAAGGTAAAAAAATTGTTAATTTAAGATATTTTTAAGTAAATCAAATTATTTATCACAAAAATCAAACTTTGTATTAATATAATTTTATTTTCGTTGCTAAAAAATTATTATATCAATTTTATTAATAATTCATAAATCAAATTGTTAGAATTGATACCCGCATTTTATCACTCAAATGGTTGCTATTTTGTTATAACTCATTGCGTATCCAGTATACCGTTAGTTTTTTTCAATCATATAACATTTTTTTTACTATTTCGTATATAAAATTAGATTTATTCAACCGGGGTAATTCACGTGTCTTCTAAAGATATAACTTTTTTTTAATTATTTACCATACAAAATTATATTTATTCAACACATACAATACACGAGTTTTGAAAGATGTAATTTTGTTATTATTTAATGTGTAAAATTACATTTATTCAACCCATGCAATGTGTGTGGTTCTTAAAGATATAACTTTTTTATTATTTAATATATAAAATTACACTTATTCGACCCATACAACACACGGGGTTCTTAAAGATATAATTTTTTTTATTATTTAGTATATAAAATAACATTTATTCAACACGGGTAATAAATGAGGTTTTTAAAGATGTATATTGTTTTATTATTTAATACATAAAATTATATTTATTCAACCCGTGTAATACACGGGGTTCTAACCTAGTCTATATATATATATAAACATGATAAATAAGGGCTTATGTGGCATGATATGGGGGCTTGCAAAATGATGTGGCATCACCTTAGGCAATCTAGAAATTGGTTTTGGCTCCAAAACCACGGGTCAAAAATTTTGGTATATGGGTTGAGGCGGGATCCATATCATATTATTATGACCCGACTTCAACTTTTTTCACTTCCCTTACAAACCCCAATTTTTATCTCATCGTTCTTCTGCCGTTCATTCCTATTCGCAAGGAATCAAGACTTCAAAATCACCAAGAACCGCATCAACAATCAACATAATGTGGTATCTTCATTGATTCTTGCTTCCAATTTCTTATTCTCTGTATGTTTCTTAACTACTACAGTTTTTTTTATCAAAGTTGTTTAGAATTTTGTTGTTTTTCGAACGCTGGGTTTTGACAAGAAAAGAGAGAGATAGAGGCGGTGTCGGAGGCACGGCGCCGGCCTTTCGCCTCAACTTGCTAGGGTTCCGGCACTGTCTACAGATTTGTCACTTTGTTCTGATCATCCGAAGACAAGTAATCGCTAGGGTTGGGACTTGGGTTCCGGCACCGTGTTCAAATCCTCAACTATCTAGGGTTTCGGCGAACTGTATGTTTTATGTGCTTCCTGTGTTGTTTTAATCTAAGTAAAATTGTTTTGTCAATAGATTATCATCAGATTTTTTCATTTATTTTTTAATTTATATTGTGTAGGTATCTTTCTATTGGTAACCTAAGAGATGCTAACAATATTATGGATGAGATAGAGAAACTTGCTAAGGTCAAGGGGCATGAATTTCCTGATTCAGAATTGATGCGATTAATCAACTATCTCTTGCAAACGTTAGTTCTATCTTTCTCATCTTCGTATGCATAACATGATCTGTTTGTAGATATTGAATGAAAGAAAATAGTATCCGACAAATTGTTATCGCAGGTTAATGAGAGATGCATTGCCATTATTCAATACGTTGAAACAAAAATTCAGCTCAAGTATAGAACGAGATCCTATGTTCTAACGAGGTGAGTACATTCTGTTTAAATCATATAGTCACTCAATCCTGACAATTGTTATGTAGTGAGATGGGGACCCACAATGACACTTTCGTGTCTTCTCGTGCCATTAAGGGGGACACATAAAATAAATTGTTAATATTATTTGCGCGTAGTTGTTAGAAGACATTGGGGAAAAGTTATATGGAGTACGCCGTAAAAATCCCTTACAAGGGATGTTTGGAGAAAAGTTCCAGTATTTTTTTTGTTGTGGACGAAGTCACTTATTAGTACCATTATTTAGGTTTGTGGAGAGGATACAGAGTTCGGTAACATGCTGCTAAAATATACGTGGATTCTTTCTACAAGCATCCAAAAAAATTATGAGCAAATCATTGCTTTCTTATATGCAGATAAGGTATGTAATTTTATACTTCATTGCATGGTGAGCTAAAAGTAATATGATAATTGTGCACTAGATTGGAATTGTTGAATAAAGTTACATCTTTCTTATTTTATGTGGCGTTATTAGAATAGGTGGAACTTTTTTGTAGATTACTTGGGTGACCCGCGTATATGGGTCATTGGTCAGTCATACTCTTAAGCCGGGGTTTGCTTCTGATCTTGGGGTAGACATTCTTTGTGATCCTTTCTTTTATTGAAACTTGTAACATTTAGTGTTTTTCAGTATTCATACCTTCAATGATACACGTATGAATATGCATACGTACTTCCATATTTTTTGCATACGTAACTTTATCTGTTACATATATATGCATCTTGCTTCTTATGCTGTTCATACATATTCACATATTTACTTGGACATTTTTTTATTGCTCTTGCTGCATATAATTAGAGTAGTACTGTGGGTAAACCTAACCAGATTTGGTGTATCATGTACACCACAGTTTTTAAGCCAAAATTATTAAACTCTATAATTAATAAAACCATCCACGAATATGTAATTTGCAAATAATTTGTTTATTATACAGTTTATTAATGCAACAGAAGTAGTTTGGTCTTAGTGTTCTTATCTTTAATAATGAATCCCGTCGTTTTATTCTTTAGATACTGCTTTTGTATTTTACTTGGAGTCCCTTTTCTTGATCCGCTTATTTTCTCACTCTGGTACACACATCACACGCACACGTCATCAAAGCTAAGCTAATACATGGCTTCAACTTGAACCATAGTTTTCGAAGGCGTAAGGCACACTCAAGGCATAAAGGGTTAGCCGTAGGCCTTAGTGCAAGGCGCTTAAAAAGCCAGGGCTCTTATAGGCGAGGCATATAGTGGTGGTGCCGAGGTCGACTACACTACAGTCAGTGACGGACCCAGAAATTATTTACTGGGGTGCGGATTAGGTGTTCAACCATATTTTCAAAGAGTGCGGTCGGGTTTTTTTGCCTAAAATATACACTAAATTTTTATTTTCAAGTGGTGCGACCGCCCACCCTGGCCAAAGGGTAGGTCCGCCACTGACTACAGTAGAGGCGAGGAAAAGCTTTCTTTTATGTGTGTGTTTTAGGAGAGATCTTGACAGCCAAAGCAGCGATTGTATGTAATGTGATAATGGTAAATTAATTGAATTGCTGCAACTTAGTAGATTACTTTTAATATTAGTTTTCTTTTGTTTTCTCAAGGGTTATCTTTCATGTCTCATGGACAATAGAGGAGGTTTCGTCCAGTTGCGATGTTGTTCGATTCTTTCAATTATATGTAAGCAATTTTTATACATCCGTTCTTTTTTTCTTTCCTTTGGGCTTTGGGTGACCATGAGAACCCGTTAAAGAAAAGTCATGCCCCACACATGTACTCCATTGTTGCATCAAACAACTTTTTAATTTCAATGTGAAATATTATATTGTTTTGCATTTGTTTTTAGGTCTACAAGAGGCGTGAAATGTATGCTCTGATGGTGAAAAGATCTGAAACAATGGATTCAAAGGTATTATTCTTACTACTGACACTACTAAACTTGGCCATAGGGAAGCCGACATAAAAACAAGTCAAAATTATCCCAAAATCAGTGATCTTTCCACCATTTTTTTTAGTTTTATTATATTGTTTTCTAGAAATTTATATAATCTCCTTTATTATGCGACTCTGTAACATTTTTACACAGAATGATTGCGCCCTAGCTGAAGAATTTTGAAGGTCTTATGTTAACTACAGTTCATGATGTAAGTGAATTATATGAGTAAAATTTCTTCTAATTTATATGGAATTATTTAATATATCGATGCAACTAAAGAAATGAAAGGCACAAATTGAAAGCGCTAAAATCAACACAAAAAATGGCTACATTATAGTGTTCCAAGAGTAATTGTTTTCTCGAAATGGCAACTTTAATATTACTCGATGATTAAAATTGTCCTTTTACCGTTTGATAAGTCGACAAAGGTCTTAGGTATCGGATTTTGACCGGTTTGAAGTCAAAATATTTCGATGATCATGCCAATGGAGCGGGTAAAAGTCAAGAGGTGAATCCTTCAATGGTAGATTTTACATTCTTTAGTAAACGGTCTGGTGCAATGCAAAGTGTTAAAATGGATAATTTGTGTTTGCTTATTGTGGTCATTTGGGTTTGATTCACTGGTCAAAATGGGTCGCTCTTAAGAAACTTATTAACTTATAACGGTTTCAAATGTGCAAACACCACCAAGTGCAACTATTTAATATACAAATGAGTCAATTTGGGTTATGTTATATCTCTAATAGGTCAACACTGGTAGAAAGCTCAACTCGCTAATGATATATTAACTAGGTTTTACTGTTTTTTGTTTATTGTTCTTTTGGTAGTGGACTGTTGGTGGTATATGGGCAGACAAAATTGGTAGCTTAATTTAGTGAATGTCCTCAGAAAAAATATGAAGGAGAAGAGAACGAGGTAACGTTTTTCGAGAAGCTTGATGAGGATCTTAATTCAGTGAATGTCCTAATAGAGAAGGTACATTAGGTATGCGCCATATGAAACATTTTGAAGTCTAAAAAAATCGTAAAAGTATTGATGATCATTAACTTGAGTTCTGTATTGCAGAGAACAGACACGTGGGTTCTAAATTTGATGTCAAGGGGATCGATGATTCCTATAGAAATGGAGTGAATCCTGATAATAATGAATCGGATCCTTTGGATGTACTTGACCGTGTGAGGATTAATAATACTCTTGAAAGCCCAATGTCAACCATCAGAAGTGTTCTTAACGATTCAAAAGACAAGGATTTGAGATTTAAGAAAGAGGATCTAAAAGAAGTCGAAGGACAGCTGAAGGTATGAAAGTTTTGAGGCCAAAATGAAAGAGAGAAAAACACAGGGTAACATTCTTTTCAGGTACATAAGCAAGCATCCACTGTCACACAACGTTTTCAACTTCTATATATTATGATGCCATTGTCTGCAATTAAAAACATATATGTATAATGTTATTTTGTTCCACTTTTTCAGGATTCTTTTCTGGTTGCTCAATATCACTACTGATTGTTATCTTATTACTTATACAAGCAAGGAAAGTAACTATTTGAAAGGAGCATTCCATGTATATAGACAATGTTTTCCCTCTTTACATGTGATGTATTATTTAAAAGAAATAGAAATGATTCCCCTGGGCCTCTTATGTTTTATTGAACTCTTGATTAACAATTTTTAATGTACAGTTTGTATGCGTATATAATCCTAGATATGCTTATGTATGTCGCAAATATATACTTCTGGAAGCCCTGCAGAATCAACTACTCCTTCATATTTGGTTTTAATCAAGGAACTGAATTAAGCTACCAGGATGTATTCCTCTTTAGCACGGGTCTTGCAGTTTATCTGCTCATATACCACCAACAATCCACTACCAATAATCTTATCTTATAATTTATATAGGATTATCAGCCAATGTCCTCACAAATTTTAAAAAGGATGTCAAAGTTTGACACTTTGTTTATGTAACATTACACTTTGTATTTTATTTTATTTTGTTTATACACTTAATATATGTCTAATCAAATTTCTCCTACCCGGGAAGTTCCCGGGTGATAACCTAGTAATATAATAAACTCCTATACTCCACCTCAAGGTGGAGCATGTAGATTCGAAATGCCCAACTTGTCGAGTAAGAATTTCAACTGGAGTCCACTCAACGGTTTTGTTAACAAGTCAGCAATCTGATGCGTCGATTCAATATGCATAGGTTTTATTTCATTGGATTCAACACGTTCTCGGACAAAATGACAATCCATCTCCACATGTTTTGTACGTTCGTGAAACACGGGATTATTTGCAATATGACGAGCAGCTTCATTATCACAAAATAATAGAGTCGGACCGAGTTGTGTAGCATCGAGTTCGGTGAGTAACCATCGAAACCATAAAATCTCACTAACGGTGGTAGCCATTGCCCTGTATTCAGCTTCGGCTGAGGATCGAGAAACCACCGACTGCTTCTTTGATTTCCATGAAACGGGTGCCCCACCGAGCAAGAGGAGATAACCTGTGCGAGAGCGTCTGGATAACGGGCAACCCATCCAGTCGGAATCACAATAAGTCACTAGGGTAGTACCCCCATGTTTAGGCAAAAGAATCCCTTGGCCTAATGTGGTTTTGAGATAACCTAATGTGGTTTTGAGATAACGTACCACGCGAATGGCAGCATCAAGATGAGATTGTCTCGGGTCGGCTACGAATTGACTGAGTAAGTTAACTGAGTAAGCGACGTCTGGTCTTGTAGCTTGTAAGTATAAAAGACGTCCTACCAATCTTCAATATTGCCCAGCATCAACACGAGGTTCTTCATCTCCTTTATCAAGCTTTAAGTTTTGTTCCATAGGCAAGGAGCTAGGTCGACAACCTTCAAGACCCATGTCTCGTAATATGTCCAAAGTATACTTCCTTTGGCTAAGTACAAGACCGTCTTTTGTTCTAGCGACTTCAATGCCGAGGAAGTACCGCAAGCGACCGAGGTCTTTAATCGTGAACTGTTCATTAAGCACCGATTTGGTGGCGTGAATTTTCGCCATGTTATTTCCAACGATTATGACGTCATCGACGTATATAAGAGCAACTACATGTACCGTATCATGCTTGTATATGAACAAAGAAGGGTCTGCTATCGATTGCTTGTACCCCATATCAACCAGTGTGCGCGTAAACTTGTAATACCAATTTCGTGATGCTTGCTTGAGACCATACATAGATTTTCGAAGCCGACACACACGTTTCTCATTCTCTTTCATGAAGCCTTGGGGTATCTTCATATAGACTTCCTCGTCAAGATCACCATGTAAAAACGCATTGTTCACGTCTAATTGATGCATAAACCAATCTCGCTTCACCGCCAAGGTTAGAAGGGTCCGCATAGTTACTAACTTAGCAACTGGTGCAAACGTATCGTGATAGTCCACACCTTCTAGTTGAGTGTATCCCTTGGCGACAAGACGCGCTTTGTACCGTTCGATTTGGCCATCGGGTTTATAATTGATTTTGTAAATCCATTTCGAGTCAATGGCCTTCTTTCCAACGGGTAATTCTGTAAGAGTCCATGTACCGTTTTCTTGAAGGGCTTTAATTTCCTTTTCCATAGCCTCACGCCATTTCGAATCCTGTGATGCTTGTTTGAAACTCTTAGGCTCATGACAAGAGTCAATAGCCGAAAGGAAAGCTTTGTGATTACACTAAAATTATGATAAGAGACATAGTGTGCTAAGGGATGTACCGTAGAGGTTACTTGATCGGATGACGGGTTTGCGTGGTCTATCGATGGAGGAAGCTTGACTTAGTAATCTTTGAGATGTTGTGGTTGAATTCGAACTCTTGTGTTGCGAGTACTTGCTATGGTCTCATGCGAGTTATTGGTAGGTGGTTGGCTATCATTTGGCTCTAGTTGTTGAGTCGTTGGGCCAGTGGCGGTGGGAGGTGGTATGGATCCCTCAACATTTTCTTGTATTGTTTCTTGTATGGAATTGACGTCTTCATTGCTTTGTGGGCCCTTTGAGTCATGGTCATTAGAATCAACTCCATTCATGTGTGTAAATTTTTCTCCCCCTTGCCGCCAATCCTCATGCAAATGCTCTCTTTCGTCACCCTGAGCTACTGCATTGACTTCAACTCCTTTATTTGAGAAAGGGAAAGATGTTTCTATAAATTTTACATGCCTAGTAATAACCACTTTCTTCGAATCAAAGTCATATATTTTATAACCCTTTGTCCCATAGGGGTAACCAAGAAATATCCCTCGTCTACCTCGTGGCTCAAATTTATCCCCATTGGTGTCATGGTTCCAATGATAAGTCAAACACCCAAAAACTCTCATGTGATCATAACTTGGACTTTTCCCAATCAATGTTTCGTAAGGCATTTTGTTATTTGTTGCCTTGGTGGGTATTCGATTGATGATATACATTGCGGTCAAAATGCACTCGCCCCAAAATTTAATAGGTAAATTTGCCTCAAAGCGAATGGCACGAGCTATTTCCAGAATGTGCCTATTTTTTCGTTCTGCTACCCCATTTTGTTGTGGGGTATGTGGACATGTGGTCTCTAGGACTATGCCGTGGTTGGCATAAAAATCTTTCATTTGATTAGATGTGAATTCACCCCCTTTGTCACTTCGAAAACGTTTAATTTTCTTCCAGTTTTGTCTTTCAACCATGTTGTAAAAATGAATCAAACACGTGCTTGCCTCATGTTTTTGTTTGAGCAAGTAAACCCAAACTAATCGGCTATAATCATCAACTAAAGTAAGAAAATAACTCGCACGTGACAAAGATGGGGTTCGGTACCCTCCCCAAATATCACAATGAACTAAATAAAAACAATCATTCGTATTTATGAAGCATTTTGGAAAGGGAATTTTCATAAACTTAGCTCGAATGCAAGAGTCACAAACATCGTTTTCAAAATCCAAATGAAAATCCTTAAAAAAGTTCACATGAGATAACTTTATATTTGGGGTATGACCAAGTCTTTTGTGCCAGGTACCAGATGAAACCGCCAATGCTTTTCTTTCTCTCCGCATGACTCCCATCCTGTAAAGACCATTCACGCAGTTGCCCGTTCCAATCAAGTTCCTCGTTCTCAATTCCTTTATTACAAAGAAATCCGGAAAAAAAATGATAGCACAATGTAAATCTTTCGCTAGTCGGCGAACGGATAATAAATTATACTTGAATTTTCGAACAAACAATGCCCCTTTTATTTTGATCCCACCCTTGAGGAGGATCTCGCTATTTCCCTCAACAGGTGCGTCCTCCCCATTCGCAACTGTTACAGGTGCTTCATAGGTTTTATTGACAATGTTTTCGAGCACTTCTTGTTGAAAGATCATGTGCTCAGTTGCCCCTGAATCCATTACACCCCATTCAATATTGTCATTATACATACCTGCCATGTTCGCTTGCGGAGTCATCTCACATTGTGCACGATCTTTATTGTTACCGAAAAGTTTCAGGAACATATTGTATTGTTCATCGGTCAATCCGGTCACTGGGCTCGTAACCGATTCAGCATAAGCTGCCTTTGGTTTGATTCCTTCTTTCTTCGTCTTTCCTGGCCACCATTCCGGATAGCCGATTCTCTTGAAACATCCTTCCATGTTGTGACCATCTCGACCACAAAAGGTACAATGGTTAGATTTTGTTGCAGGAGCCTTCTCGGACTTTTGCCATTGTTTTTTTAGGCTGATTATCTTTTCGACTTGACTGACTCGCTTGAAAAGCTGCTACTTCGGATGTCGTTTTCTTCCCGAAAGCTAAGTTTCTTTGCTGCTCGTCCTCCGCCACCATATGGTAAGCATTGCTCAATGTAGGTGTTGGTTTCATAGCAAGGATCTGAGTTCATATGACCGCAAACTCATTGTCAAGTCCCAACAAAAACTCATATAATCTCTCCTTTTCTTTTAATTCTAAGAGTCGTTTTCCGACTCCACATTTACATCCATCACACGAACACTGTGGGATTGGCAAAACTTCATTGATCTCGTACCAAATCCTCCTGAGCTTCGTGTAATATGCAGAAACAGAAGCCCCATCCTGTCGGGTGACGTTCAACGATTGCTTCAATTCATACGCTCTCGGCGCACTTTCTTTACCGAAACGTTCGTTCAAATCCTTCCAAATCTCAGCCGCTGTGTTCGCATATTTTACACTTGCCCGTATGTCTTTTTCCATCGCAGTCTTTAACCATCTTTTCACCATGGCATCGCATCGCATCTACGGCGTATAGTCTTTGTGAGATTTTTCTGGCTTCTTAATCGTTTCATCGACGAAACCGAACTTGTTCTTGGCAAACAAGAATTCTGTCATCTCTTGCACCCAATCATTAAAATTGTTATCCGTCAGACTATCGTTAACCTGCATCTGTCTCGGATAATCTGATGGATGGAGGTATAGTGGTGAGTTGGGATCGATCAGATCATTGGCCTTGGATCCGTCTGCACCGGCCATCAGGTTTTTCGAATTTAGGATCTTAATTTTGACTAACTTAGCTCTGATACCATAAAGAAATTGGTATTCAGAGGAAATCAAAATCGATTCATACTTCTGTTTTCTATGTTTTAATTGAAGATTACAAGACCATATATAAGCAGAAGAAACAAAAATAACGGAACCGACCCACTGGGATGTCGGTTGAATGATATCATGCAAAAATAGGTTAAAATAATTTAGGAAACCATAAAATATAATAAACTCCTATTCTCTACCTCAAGGTGGAGCATGTAGATTCGAAATGCCCAACTTGTCGAGTAAGAATTTCAACTGGAGTCCACTCAACGGTTTTGTTAACAAGTCAGCAATCTGATGCGTCGATTCAATATGCATAGGTTTTATTTCATTGGATTCAACACGTTCTCGGACAAAATGACAATCCATCTCCACATGTTTTGTACGTTCGTGAAAC
Source organism: Helianthus tuberosus (assembly GCA_030545235.1). Classification (NCBI taxonomy): domain Eukaryota; kingdom Viridiplantae; phylum Streptophyta; class Magnoliopsida; order Asterales; family Asteraceae; genus Helianthus; species Helianthus tuberosus. The sequence goes on along the minus strand of CM060386.1, from coordinate 8,870,618 downwards.
ACGGGATTATTTGCAAAATGACGAGCAGCTTCATTATCACAAAATAATAGAGTCGGACAGAGTTGTGTAGCATCGAGTTCGGTGAGTAACCATCGAAACCATAAAATCTCACTAACGGTGGTAGCCAATGCCCTGTATTCAGCTTCGGCTGAGGATCGAGAAACCACCAACTGCTTCTTTGATTTCCATGAAACGGGTGCCCCACCGAGCAAGAGGAGATAACCTGTGCGAGAGCGTCTGGATAACGGGCAACCCATCCAGTCGGAATCACAATAAGTCACTAGGGTAGTACCCCCATGTTTAGGCAAAAGAATCCCTTGGCCTAATGTGGTTTTGAGATAACCTAATGTGGTTTTGAGATAACGTACCACGCGAATGGCAGCATCAAGATGAGATTGTCTCGGGTCGGCTACGAATTGACTGAGTAAATGAACTGAGTAAGCGACGTCTGGTCTTGTAGCTTGTAAGTATAAAAGACGTCCTACCAATCTTCGATATTGCCCAGCATCAACACGAGGTTCTTCATCTCCTTTATCAAGCTTTAAGTTTTGTTCCATAGGCAAGGAGCTAGGTCGACAACCTTCAAGACCCATGTCTCGTAATATGTCCAAAGTATACTTCCTTTGGCTAAGTACAAGACCGTCTTTTGTTCTAGCGACTTCAATGCCGAGGAAGTACCGCAAGCGACCGAGGTCTTTAATCGTGAACTGTTCATTAAGCACCGATTTGGTGGCGTGAATTTTCGCCATGTTATTTCCAACGATTATGACGTCATCGACGTATATAAGAGCAACTACATGTACCGTATCATGCTTGTATATGAACAAAGAAGGGTCTGCTATCGATTGCTTGTACCCCATATCAACCAGTGTGCGCGTAAACTTGTAATACCAATTTCGTGATGCTTGCTTGAGACCATACATAGATTTTCGAAGCCGACACACACGTTTCTCATTCTCTTTCATGAAGCCTTGGGGTATCTTCATATAGACTTCCTCGTCAAGATCACCATGTAAAAACGCATTGTTCACGTCTAATTGATGCATAAACCAATCTCGCTTCACCGCCAAGGTTAGAAGGGTCCGCATAGTTACTAACTTAGCAATTGGTGCAAACGTATCGTGATAGTCCACACCTTCTAGTTGAGTGTATCCCTTGGCGACAAGTGATGTGTGAAAAATGCAACATATAAATTACATCAAATGAGGCATAAAACTAACCCTTTTTTAGTACTAATATTGGAAAAAGAGTGTTTTTGTCTTCCTTTTGTATTTTTAGGATTAAATGAGCTCAAAAACGCAAAAGAAGCAAAAAGACAGCTAAATCCAACATAAATACAAGAAAAGGAACATTAGTGGACTGCCCGAACCCTCAACGGCACCTTCTAAAGCAAAATAGAGAAAACAGAAGACTGAACACGCCCCGTGCTCAGCCAGCACGGGGCCGTGTCCAAGAAGCAGCAGAAAAGACAAACTTATAGAAGCTTCTATTGCCCATCATGGGGCCGTTCTCAGCGGACACGGGGGCGTGTCGAAAGTACAGCAGGCGCATTTATTGTAATTGCGAATTACAATTAATGAGGAGAGAGAGTGTCAGACGGACACGGGGCCGTGCCCAGCGGACACGGGGCCGTGTCCAGCTCTCTGTTCAGCCTATAAATAGGAGTGCTTGGATTCATTTCATCTCATCCCTTGGCACACCACCTCTCTCACACTTCATCCACCACCCACCATCATCCACCACCATCATCCATTGTCCATCGTAGAGTGTGTGAGTCGTCTCGGGATACAAGATTGATCGTAAGAGTTCTTGACAATCAAGGCCATGTTTGCCTAAGTCTCTTACATCACTTGGTGAAGACAAAGTGTCTAGTATAATACTTTTTATTTCTAATCTTTTGCACTTTTTATTTGGTTTTGTATTAATGACTTTAATAACTAGTTACTTATGTTGAAGGTGATCTTTCCTTATCGTTTGTCCGTGGTGTCTTGGCATTATTTTACTGTCTATATAAAATAAAGGATTTTCACCATTCATATCTCCACGGTCTATATGGAGATATGTTGGCTACCTGGTAGGGGGTTAAGGGAACGGTTTGGTAAAGGTCTTGCCATTGTTCAGCGTTTAGAGGTCCTGCAATGGACCTGGGTCAAATTTAGTAGGACCACATTCAATACTTCACGGTATTGGATGGCGGGGGTCCAAACTCTTTGATCCCCTCATAAGTTAACTACTATTAATACTATAACCCGGCTATTTAGGACTGTATCCCTGCTGACTCAGACTACTTAGCCGAGGGTAACGTCACCGCCAAAAGCGGGGCCTACCACAATACTGCATTAATAACTTAATTCATTATCTTCCAATAATCCACACTTTTAGGATTGTATCCCTGCTGACTCAAACTACTGGGGTGAGGGTAACGTCGCCTTCAAAAGAGGGGCCTACTACAATAACTAAGATAATCTCTTAATTATGTGCAAAAGTGCGGAAATAATCAAAGGTTATACTAGATACGAGTCGGAACCAAGTGATTCATCTTGTCTATCTGTTTTTATTTTTATTTTTATTTTTCAGCATTTTAGTTAGTTTTATTTTTCTTAGTTTAAAACATTTTTCTAAACTTTTATTTTGGTTAGACGTTGAGGATAAACCGGTACTAAAAGCTCTTGTGTCCTTGGACGACCTCGGTATCTTACCAACGCTATACTACACTCAACGATGGGTGCACTTGCCCATATGTGTGTTTAGTGTTAGTGAAATATCGTGTTTTATAAATTTAAAACTTGGCTAAAATAAGTGTTAAAAAGGGCTTAAAATATACACCTAATATATATAACACTTTACCGCACATCAAGTTTTTGGCGCCGCTGCCGGGGACACAAGGATTTTAAGAAAGTTAGGAATCAACGGCCTAATCATCTTTTATTTTTCTTTTTATTTTTTTTTAGGATTTTCTTAGTTTTTCAGCTTGTGCAGAGCTCAGCACGGGCCGTGCCCGCTGAACACGCCCACGTGCTCAATCATTGGAACTGGCAATCCTGTTTTACATCAGACAGTAAGCTGAACACGGGGCCGTGCCCACTCAACACGCCCCCGTGCCCAAGTTTCAGTTACTGAAAACAGAACCGTTAGATCCCGACGGTTGGTAATTTCTGACATAAACATGAGTGATAGTAATTATTTTTACTTTCGACACTCTTATGGTACGTGGTGTCAATTATGTGGTGGCGAACATGAAGAAGTAAAATGCTACTTCCTAAATTATAGGCCCCACTACATGGACCCACCATCTTCTCACAACCTTAAGAGGGGCGAAAGTAAAAATAAGCACTATTTCTCCCTCGAATGCGCCCAGCCAGATATTCTAGGGGAAATGCTCCTTAGCGAGTTATTTCAACTAGAAAAGCTAATTCGGAAATGGATAGAAGAGCTTGGGAAGGATTTTATTGATCCACCCCAAGACGATACCCATGAAGAAATGTTGGAACCGCATTCCGACAACCTCGTTGCTCCCAAAAATACCTTCGTACCTAGCAAAGACTTGGACGATAGTCGTCCCTGTGTCGATTGTGCCGTGAAGGACTCTCCATCGACTTCGTTCGGTGCATACATAGACCTGAGCGATTCGGCATATACCTTCTTTAACAAGAGCCCGGGAAAGGGTTGGACTTGTCCACCTAGAATGAAAATAGGAATTACCCTCACCGACAACCTCTTGCGTTCTCGCCTTAGTCTAGGACAATTAAGGTATATTAGGCACTTTGGGGTTGTTCCAACCAGTCAGGAGCCACCCGATACTAACAAGTTCCTTAAAAAAACTAGACAACTTCATAAAACAGTCCCTAGACACGGGGCCGTGTCCAGCCAACACGTCCCCGTGTCCATCAAAAGATTCTCTGCTGATTTGGTCAGAATACGGACAAAATGTGTCAGGATTTCCTCTGAACACGGGGCCGTGTCCAGTCAACACGGGGCCGTGCCCAGGGCGCTGTCGTTTTCTTTAAATGCAGCCTGATTCCTGCTCATTTTGACCAATTCAATTGACAGAGATCCCTGGGATTTTCACTCATACCATCCTAGGTAAGTGTTAAAAGAAGGTTCCAAGGGACCCTCTTGTCCCTTCTACTTTTATTCATTTCCTCCTCTTTCAAAATTTTTTCAAAAGTTCCTCCATGGAAGCTTGGAAATCCCTTGATTCCAACCCTCTATGTGAAGTTTGTAAGATTATTTGCTAAAGATTCTGGCTTAAAGTTAGTTGTATAACTTTGTTTTAAATTATCTGAGCTTAAAACCCAGATAGAAATCATAAAAATAATTTAAAACTCCAAGATTCTTTAGCCAAAAATCCTGCAGACAAATGGACACGGGGCCGTGCTCAACGAGCACGGGGCCGTGTCCAGGGGCTCTGTTTTGTAAAAATTTAGCTTTCTTCGGTTTTCTTCGCAGAAAATGGCAAGCAGAACAAGCGGATCATCTTCAAGGAATAACCGACAAGGGAGGAGATCTTCAACAGCAGAAGACTCTCTTGTAAACTATGTTTACGCTCTAAGGGAGGCTATTGATGAAATGACGGGAGTGGAAGAAGCATTGGTCGACCGTATCAACCATCTTACTGTGGGGCTGGAGGGCTGTCTCCATGAAGTAAACCTCTTGCACCAGAGGTTGAACCTTCTCGCCTCCCCGCCTTTGGTACCCATAATAACCCAAAGGGCGTGGAACATGGTGCCCGAAGTTATCATTCCAGCCGAATGGTACGCCATGCACCAAGAGCTTCCGCGAAGAGTGGTGCAAGGAGTCCCGGTGAATGTTCCCCCTCAACCACCAGCAGCAGAGGAAAACGAAGCCGCATTCTTCCTCCCGAGGGAGATCGAAGAATGGCTTTAAACAACGTTTAGGGAAGAATTCGTTCGGCTAAAAGTCCTACTATATCGGGAAATCGTTCTCGAAATTTTCTTAAAATAGTAGAACTCCTTATGATAACCTCGTGTACCTGCTGACCTATCTAGATAAGTTTTAGTTTTATTTTAATTTAGGATTATGTAAGTTCTCTCTATGATGAAATGAAATGATGGTTTTAAGGTTTGGATGGTTTGTAATGAGTAAAACACACTCATGCTGGTAAAGGATGAAAAGGGGAACGAGAAAAATGATCCCATGCACAAGAACGAGGCAACCCGACAATTTTCTCCATTTCAGAAGGTTCAACACGGGCCGTGCCCAACCAACACGGCCCCGTGCCGAACCACCTGCAGAAAAACGCCCAGTACAGGTACCTGGACACGAGCCGTGTTCACCCAACACGCCCCCATGTCCAGACTTCTGTTTGACTTATTTCAATTTTGTTACTGGCACTTGAACACGGACCCGTGCCCGGATAACACGGGTGTCACACCCCAACCGATGGCGGAAACATCGGGATGAGACGAACAAATTGCTCAAAACATCATAACACTATGTGACAATATTTAATTAAATCCAAATTTCATTTCAATACTAAATTGTCATACAAATCCCCAAAAAGAAATACAACATAGTTCAACAAATCAGATAACATGAGAAAGATAGATAATTTAGGTGTGTATCTAGTCCACCCTACACTTGTTTCATCAATCATCCATACTTCATAATTCAACCTGCAACATGTATTAAAATAGAGTTTCAATGCAAAGGCAATGAGCGAGTATACAAGTTTGTTTACATAGCATAATAGAATAAAACTCAATCCAACATGATTCATAATATGTGCTTGCTAGTATGCAATTTTGGCGTACAATATGATCAAACCCTAGAACACAACGCATAAAATCCCAATAGTTCAGCGGGATGGTAAACTTAACAATACCCAATAGTTCAGCAGGCGGGGCGTAAATCCTATAGCGCTATAATTGTTAAGGTGGGCGAACAAATCAATGAGCATATAACGTTCCAAATCGTTCATAGAGCATACAATAATAGCAAGTAAGTCACATTAGTTTCATGCATTCGTTCAAAGGATGAGTATGTTTAGTTCAAAAGTTGTTTACATAATTATACATGTTGCATCCCAAAGTGTAAAGGGGAAAAAGGGATCGAGTATACTCACGGTGGTTGCAAGCTTTCCTACTTGAAATCCCACGAGTGAGTTGGTGATGGATTACTTTGGAGCACCTAGTCCTTCTACACGAGGAAACATAGGTGTGTGAGTTTGGCGTACACGGTAGATTAAAGATTCGGATTGTAAATGTATCATAAAGTATCATAATATGAAAATAATCATCCTTGACTTAGTAACTCACGTATGACACTATGTAACCAAGGAGGTTATAATGTTTTCATGGGTGGTATGCCCATTAGAATCATACTTAAAGTTCTAGGTCTTAGATGGTATCCTACTACTTCAATATATAAACACAAGTTTATTATCAAAGGTCCGAATAAGTATATGTAAATAATAATTAGGTTAGTATATTATTAGGTCCAATGGTTCAAGTAGGAGGTAGGAGATTAAATCTCCATTTAGGCACCTCAAGTTGTTCATAGATGTCATGTATGGGGTAGGAAGACAAGCTTCCATTTAGGAACCCCTTGAATGTTCACCACTTCTCTTGATGTAAAAACAACCAAGGAGGGTCACGAACTAGGATTAGTATAATATATACAATCTAACTAAGATAAATCATCAAATCATGTGAGGATTGTATGTTGGGAACAACCCAAGTTGTTCCATAATCACTCTATATCAAGAACTAGCTCGAACATGACTTGTGGGTCAAAACACCCTAACAAAACAGAAAGTATTTGAGGTTTTAACCTCTGATTTATAGTGTCTCAACCATGTTTTTAAGCTTAACCAACCATAAGAGGGGTTGTAAGCATTAGGACATTGGTGTGAGATGTGTTAGACACAAGTTGGATGAAGTTTAAATAAGTTTGTAAGAACATAAATCAAAACAGAAAGTTTTTGGATCATTTCAGGGGATTTCCAGGTCTGATTTCTCCAAGGAGAAGTCAAGGAATCATACCCTATGATTATCCAAGCAAGTAGGAAGAAGAATCAAGCAATTTCGTTAAGAAATGAGCAAGTTATGCTCACTTTAGTACAAGTGTATGAATCTGCCCGAAAATGCAACTTTGCTACTGATTTGAGAGAGTATTTGGAGTGATTTGAGAGTGTTGAAAGTGTAGAAAGGTGAGGAGAAGGGTTGTATTTATAATGGTGAAGTTTGGTGTTGATTGGTGGTGTTTAAGGTGGAAATAAGGTGATTGGGGAGTAAAAGGATTGTGGGATTCGTGCATTTTTCGCATCTGATTGAAGCTGGCACGAATACAGGCCTAAAGCGGCCCGCATTGTATATCCCTTAAGTCAAAGCGGGCCGCCCGGGGGTGGCTCACCAGACATGAAGTTTCCAAAAATGACATTATAGTCCCTGAAGTTGTCTAGTTGATGCTTTAAGGACTTTTAAGGGCCATTCTTGTCATATAAGCATATTTTAAGGTAATTCCAAGTACGAGGAGTATAACCCAAGTATAATTAATCGTATGAGCATCAAAGTCAAGTGTCGTTCTCGTTCAAAACACGTTTTGGGCATAAGTTTAGCTTAATTACAAGTTTAGCACATAGTTTCCAAGAATGACGATTAAACATCAATTGATTCACCAATTCGAACATACGAGCATATACAAAGTGTGTATAACATATTTGTAACAAAATACGAGTTTCATTAATGATCCAAGTCTCGGTTTTATAACGATTACAACGAAGGAATGATTACAAGAATGCAAAGTTTCCAAAAATGGAAATACGAACAAAACTTTCTATAAATGGAAAGTACAAAAGAGCCGGGCGTTACAGTCTCCCCTCCTTTAGGAAATTTCGTCCCGAAATTTAGGAAGATGTAGGGAAGAGATGAGGATACTTCTTTTTCATCTCGCTCTTGAGTTCCCAAGTAAATTCGGTGCCTCGTTTACCTTCCCATCGAACCTTGACGATAGGAATCTTGCTGCGCCTCAATAACTTGACTTTTTGATCCATGATTTCGACGGGTTTCTCCACGAAATGCAAAGTGTCGTTTATTTGGAGATCTTCGAGAGGAACGTGAAGTCTTTCTTCAGCGTGACACTTCTTTAGATTAGAAACATGGAACGCTGGATGCACGTTGTTGAGTTCTGGAGGTAAATCGAGTCGATAAGCCACCGCGCCAACCCTTTCGAGTACCTTGAAAGGACCAACATAGCGAGGGGCAAGCTTTCCCTTTTTACCAAAACGAACCACTCCTTTCCAAGGAGACACTTTGAGTAAAACGTGATCCCCAACATTGAGTTCCATATGTTTGCGTCCCTTATCAGCATAAACCTTTTGGCGTTCACGAGCTTTGAGTAGGTTATCACGGATTTGGTGAATCTTATCCGTTGCTTCTTGTATGATTTCAGGGCCAGTAAAGTGTTTATCACCAATCTCGTGCCAGTTTAAAGGAGATCGGCATTTGCGACCATACAATGCCTCGAATGGAGCCATTTTAATACAGGAGTGGTAGCTATTGTTATACGAGAACTCGACCAAAGGTAAATGCACATCCCAACTACCACCAAAGTCGATGACACAAGAACGGAGCATGTCCTCTAGGGTTTGGATAGTACGTTCAGTCTGTCCATCCGTTTGAGGATGAAAAGCCGTACTGAGATTCAAATGAGTACCCATAGCGGACTGAAAGGTTTGCTAGAGACGTGAAGTAAATCGACCATCGCGATCCGAAATGATGTCGAGAGGAATACCATGATGTCGTATGACTTCATTGGTATAGATGCGAGCAAGTCGTTCAACCTTGAAATCTTCACGAATAGGAATGAATTGAGCGGACTTGGTCAGACGATCGATGATCACCCAAATGCTATCGTGACCAGAAGATGTACGAGGGAGTTTAGTTATGAAGTCCATTGCAATACTATCCCATTTCCAAACGGGGATTTCAGGTTGTTCGAGTAGACCAGAAGGTCGTTGATGCTCGGCTTTGACTTTTGAACACGTAAGACACTTAGAGACGTAAGTGGCAATGTCTTTCTTCATCCCAGGCCACCAATAGGATGTACGTAGATTATGATACATCTTGTCGGCACCAGGATGAATTGAGTACTTGGATTTGTGTGCCTCGTTCATAATGAAGTCTCGAAGTGCTTCGCGATCAGGGATCCAGGCACGATTGTTGAGGTATAGGATACCATCGGCCTTGGAGACGAGATCGTGTTCTTTGGCGCCTCGTATCTCGACATGGAAGTTACCTTCGTTAATAGAGGCGTACTGAGCGTCACGAATGCGCTGAGGAAGGTCGCTTGAGACATGAAAACAACGCATATAATCTACATGAGTTTTACGACTAAGCGCATCGGCCACGACATTTGCTTTTCCTGGATGGTATTTTATTTCACAGTCGTAGTCGTTTAACAGTTCCACCCAACGACGTTGACGCATGTTCAGTTCCTTTTGGTCGAAGATGTGTTGAAGGCTCTTGTGGTCAGTGAAAACCACACACTTAGTACCATAAAGGTAGTGTCGCCAAATCTTCAACGCAAAAACAACTGCGCCAAGTTCAAGGTCATGGGTAGTATAGTTTCTCTCATGTATTTTGAGTTGACGAGAGGCGTAAGCGATGACCTTGCCTCGTTGCATGAGGACGCAACCAAGACCACGGTTTGAGGCATCACAATACACCACGAAATCATCATTCCCATCAGGAAGAGTAAGAATAGGAGCGTTGCAAAGCATGTCCTTGAGAGTTTGAAAGGATTTCTCTTGCTCAGGACCCCAAACAAAAGGGTTCTCTTTTTGAGTCAACGAAGTGAGAGGAACGGCGATTTTTGAAAAATTCGAGATGAATCGATGGTAGTAACCCGCCAATCCTAAGAAAGAACGGATTTCGGAAGGAGATTTAGGCGCGGTCCAATTCTTTACGGCTTCGATCTTTGCAGGGTCTACGTGGATTCCTTTTTCACTAACAACGTGTCCAAGGAATTGGACTTCTTTAATCCAAAACTCGCATTTAGAGAATTTAGCGTATAATCGTTCCATACGTAAGAGCTCGAGTATAAGACGAAGATGACGTTCATGATCGGCTTGAGTTTTAGAATAAATGAGGATATCATCAATGAAGACGATTACGAAACGATCCAAATAGGGCTTACAAACACGATTCATTAGATCCATGAACACAGCGGGTGCGTTGGTCAATCCAAAAGGCATAACCACGAACTCGTAATGTCCATAGCGAGTGCGAAAAGCGGTTTTGGGTACGTCCTCTTCGAGGACCCGAAGTTGGTGATAACCAGAACGAAGATCGATCTTGGAGAAACAAGTAGCGCCTTGAAGTTGGTCAAAGAGATCGTCGATACGCGGAAGAGGGTAACGATTCTTGACAGTGAGTTTGTTGAGCTCGCGATAATCGATACACATACGGAAAGAGCCGTCTTTCTTTTTAACGAAAAGCACAGGTGCACCCCAAGGTGAGGTACTTGGACGAATGAAGCCTTTATCGAGGAGTTCCTGAAGCTGCGTAGATAATTCTTGCATCTCGGAAGGCGCAAGACGATAAGGAGCCTTGGCAACAGGAGTCGCACCAGGTATGAGGTCAATGCGAAAGTCAACGGATCGAGGTGGAGGAGGACCGGGTAAATCTTCAGGAAAGACGTCAGGGAAGTCGCGCACCACTGGAACATCACTTACACTCCTTCCCTTGCCCTTTTCTTCCACAACGTGGGCTAAAAAGGCAAGGTACTTTTTGTGTAAGTACTTGTTCGCTTGTGTGCAGGACATCAACTTCAGTCCCTTTGAAGGTCGGTCTCCATAGACGTGTAAAACATCACTAGATGGGAGGGGTAAACGAACGTATTTCTCGTGACAAACGATTTCGGCATGGTTCTTTTGGAGCCAATCCATGCCTATGATGATGTCGAAACTACCCAATTGCATGGGTATGAGATCGATAGGGAAGACGTGCTCGTTAAGAGTAAGGCGACAATTACGAAGGACGGAATCGACTAGGATGGATTTGCCATTGGCGACTTCAACGGAAAACGACTTAGGTAGCTTAGAGCGTGTGCAATTTAACAATGGTTCGAATTCTAAGGACACAAAGCTTTTGTCCGCACCAGTATCAAATAGTATCGAAGCATAAAGATGGTTAACAAGGAACGTACCGTTAACGACATTATTGTCGTTGCGCGCTTGGTTCGCGTTCAGATTGAAACAGCGTCCACGAGGAGGTTGTAGTTGCTCTTGATTCCATAGTGGGCATTGAGGACGAAGATGATTGGTGTCTCCACATTTGAAACAAGCTCTAGCGGGTCTTGCATTTTGAGGAGGAGGTGGAGCTTGTTGCGCTTGTTGAGCTGGTGGAGCTTGTTGTGCTTGCTGGGCTGGTGGGGCTTGTTGTTGTTGGTAGCGACAAAATGCGGTGTCATGTCCATAACGGTTACAATTGCCACAAAGACGACACCTGGCATTGACGGGATGGTGGCGGTTACAAGTGGCACACTTGGGGTGAATCCCAGTGTACGATCTTTGGGTGTTATCAGGAGCAACAGGGTTTGGGTTAACAGGTGGTACAATCGCATTGCAAACAGGGTTCGATTGCTTTCGCTTCTTCCCCCTATTGCCACTCGACTGTTGGGTGATTTGGTTGGCTGGCTTGAAAGAAGCGGGGTTTGAGGCTTGTTTATCACGAACGCGATTGTTGTTCAGGGAAGCGGCCAAACGATAAACAGCTTCGATGGTGTCGAGTTTGGCAGCCTCGATCGTATCGCGCATAGCAGAGGGTAACCCATTGATATACTTCCGTATCTTGCGGTCGGTGGTCATAACAAGGTGAGGAACTATGAAGCTAAGTTGTTTGAAACGGGTGGTGTAGGCTAGGTTTTCGTCTCCCACTTGCTTTAGCGCCCAAAATTCTTCCTCCAACCTTTGTTGCTCATGCGGAGGACAAAACTCGTCCATCATCAGGGCCTTGACTTCTTCCCACTCCAACGCATATGCCAGTTCGTTCGAACGAATGTTCCTTTCGTTCGTCCACCATTCGAGAGCTCGGGCTTGGAATACCCCAGTCGCACTACGCGTTCTGAGCTCATTGGGGCAATCACTGTTGATGAACGTGACCTCCATGCTATCAAACCATTCGAGCATGGCGGTCACCCCATCATTGCCGGTGAATGGCTTGGGATTGCACGATGAAAAGTGCTTGAAGTTGAACGAAGCGGGCTTGCGTATTTCGACCTTGGAGTCGACGGAAGAGTTCGGAGTTTCAGAAGCTCGAATTTCGGAAATGACCTTTGGAACGACGCGCGCAAATTGATCGGCCATGAAAGCCATCATTTTCTTCGTAGCACGGGACTTTGACTTCTTAGACGAGTTGGAGTGACGAGAAGACATCTAAGATTCAAAAGAACGAATAGGTGAGACTTGATCATAATGTTTGTTTAAGAAAAAAAAATCGTTTGCATAAATTGATTCACATAGCATAAAGTGTCACATAGCATAAAAGTTTCAAATTGAGTCACATAACATAAAGAGTTTAGACGTCGCATATAGCATAGTCATGAGTCCAACATAGCATAACATGGATAAATGAAAGCATTGTAAATTTAGTTTGTTCACGAGGGATTATTATTGTTTGTGATTGCGATAACGTGCGAAATGATTAAAACGAAATCTTGAAATGAACGAACGTTCAAGTATAAAATCACATATAAATTGAGAAACATAAAAGAGAGGCTCAATAAAACATTAGATTGTTTCGGGTAGAGAAACGTCGACTATTCCAAAGTGGGTCGAAAGTTCTTTCGAATTAGAGAAAACGTGCTTTGGCCTATAAGTAAGATACTCTCGTCGAGAAGCGATTAACGGTATCTTACCCTTCCGGTTACTACACATCTCTAATTGATTGAAACAATCGGGACTTTGGCGAGATTGAAAATCGAGGAATGGGACTTAATCGACGAGATGCGGGTTTCACCCCTAACTTGACGATTTCGTACCCTAGATGTGGTTGGTACTCGTCGGGTCAAAAATAAATTTCGACACTATGACAAGGGTCCACTAGAGTTGAAATGGAAATTACCATTAAGTTGTGGATTTCACTCCTAGCTTAATGGTGTAATTTCGTGCAAAAGAAATAGTTCAAGGTAGAATGAGAGTCGTTTACCAAATTGTGGGTTTCACGCCTATTTTGGTAAAGTTGTCTCGTTTGTGTTACAAGAGTATACAAATAACAAAGTGTATTCATGTTAACCTTAGGAAAGGCATATAAATTTAATCAACAAGAAGTGTAGCTAGGAAGCATGCATGGTAGAGTACAAAAGTTTTAAATGACACATAAGAGGCAAAATTTCCTAGAACTATAGATTAGGGCAAAAGCATGGCAATTTTCCTAATTCCCTATAGTTATGGCTCTGATACCAATCTGTCACACCCCAACCGATGGCGGAAACATCGGGATGAGACGAACAAATTGCTCAAAACATCATAACACTATGTGACAATATTTAATTAAATCCAAATTTCATTTCAATACTAAATTGTCATACAAATCCCCAAAAAGAAATACAACATAGTTCAACAAATCAGATAACATGAGAAAGATAGATAATTTAGGTGTGTATCTAGTCCACCCTACACTTGTTTCATCAATCATCCATACTTCATAATTCAACCTGCAACATGTATTAAAATAGAGTTTCAATGCAAAGGCAATGAGCGAGTATACAAGTTTGTTTACATAGCATAATAGAATAAAACTCAATCCAACATGATTCATAATATGTGCTTGCTAGTATGCAATTTTGGCGTACAATATGATCAAACCCTAGAACACAACGCATAAAATCCCAATAGTTCAGCGGGATGGTAAACTTAACAATACCCAATAGTTCAGCAGGCGGGGCGTAAATCCTATAGCGCTATAATTGTTAAGGTGGGCGAACAAATCAATGAGCATATAACGTTCCAAATCGTTCATAGAGCATACAATAATAGCAAGTAAGTCACATTAGTTTCATGCATTCGTTCAAAGGATGAGTATGTTTAGTTCAAAAGTTGTTTACATAATTATACATGTTGCATCCCAAAGTGTAAAGGGGAAAAAGGGATCGAGTATACTCACGGTGGTTGCAAGCTTTCCTACTTGAAATCCCACGAGTGAGTTGGTGATGGATTACTTTGGAGCACCTAGTCCTTCTACACGAGGAAACATAGGTGTGTGAGTTTGGCGTACACGGTAGATTAAAGATTCGGATTGTAAATGTATCATAAAGTATCATAATATGAAAATAATCATCCTTGACTTAGTAACTCACGTATGACACTATGTAACCAAGGAGGTTATAATGTTTTCATGGGTGGTATGCCCATTAGAATCATACTTAAAGTTCTAGGTCTTAGATGGTATCCTACTACTTCAATATATAAACACAAGTTTATTATCAAAGGTCCGAATAAGTATATGTAAATAATAATTAGGTTAGTATATTATTAGGTCCAATGGTTCAAGTAGGAGGTAGGAGATTAAATCTCCATTTAGGCACCTCAAGTTGTTCATAGATGTCATGTATGGGGTAGGAAGACAAGCTTCCATTTAGGAACCCCTTGAATGTTCACCACTTCTCTTGATGTAAAAACAACCAAGGAGGGTCACGAACTAGGATTAGTATAATATATACAATCTAACTAAGATAAATCATCAAATCATGTGAGGATTGTATGTTGGGAACAACCCAAGTTGTTCCATAATCACTCTATATCAAGAACTAGCTCGAACATGACTTGTGGGTCAAAACACCCTAACAAAACAGAAAGTATTTGAGGTTTTAACCTCTGATTTATAGTGTCTCAACCATGTTTTTAAGCTTAACCAACCATAAGAGGGGTTGTAAGCATTAGGACATTGGTGTGAGATGTGTTAGACACAAGTTGGATGAAGTTTAAATAAGTTTGTAAGAACATAAATCAAAACAGAAAGTTTTTGGATCATTTCAGGGGATTTCCAGGTCTGATTTCTCCAAGGAGAAGTCAAGGAATTATACCCTATGATTATCCAAGCAAGTAGGAAGAAGAATCAAGCAATTTCGTTAAGAAATGAGCAAGTTATGATCACTTTAGTACAAGTGTATGAATCTGCCCGAAAATGCAACTTTGCTACTGATTTGAGAGAGTATTTGGAGTGATTTGAGAGTGTTGAAAGTGTAGAAAGGTGAGGAGAAGGGTTGTATTTATAATGGTGAAGTTTGGTGTTGATTGGTGGTGTTTAAGGTGGAAATAAGGTGATTGGGGAGTAAAAGGATTGTGGGATTCGTGCATTTTTCGCGTCTGATTGAAGCTGGCACGAATACAGGCCTAAAGCGGCCCGCATTGTATATCCCTTAAGTCAAAGCGGGCCGCCCGGGGGTGGCTCACCAGACATGAAGTTTCCAAAAATGACATTTTAGTCCCTGAAGTTGTCTAGTTGATGCTTTAAGGACTTTTAAGGGCCATTCTTGTCATATAAGCATATTTTAAGGTAATTCCAAGTACGAGGAGTATAACCCAAGTATAATTAATCGTATGAGCATCAAAGTCAAGTGTCGTTCTCGTTCAAAACACGTTTTGGGCATAAGTTTAGCTTAATTACAAGTTTAGCACATAGTTTCCAAGAATGACGATTAAACATCAATTGATTCACCAATTCGAACATACGAGCATATACAAAGTGTGTATAACATATTTGTAACAAAATACGAGTTTCATTAATGATCCAAGTCTCGGTTTTATAACGATTACAACGAAGGAATGATTACAAGAATGCAAAGTTTCCAAAAATAGAAATACGAACAAAACTTTCTATAAATGAAAAGTACAAAAGAGCCGGGCGTTACAACGGGGCCGTGTTCAGCGCCCAGTAACACAAATTTTTTGCTTTTTAAACACTATTTTACACATCTAATCAACCTAAAAATTTATTTTTGGGACACATTGAGGACAATGTGTAATTTAAGTGTGGGGGGATGCTAAAACCTTGAATTTTGCAAGTCCTAAATACAAGCCTTACACAAAACTCTATTGGAACCGCTAATCACCCCAAATTTTTTCAAAAATTTCATTTTTTTTTTACTTGTCTAGATTTAACTCGGGAAATTCAAGTTCTCAAAAAGGTTATATTTTTACAAATTTACAACCGATAGCGTAGTGATAAAAAGAACCAACATAAGAAAATTATGAAAAGGCATAACAAACTTATTTAAAATTTGATTATATACTTGATCACATAAAAACCCATTCCCACAAAAGTGAGTTTTGAGCCTTTATTGAGCACACAATTACATATCATTTGACTAAATGCTCATTTTTCGTTTCTTGTGTGAATAGCTGCTTGGTTCTTACAACTCTAGAACTTGCCATGACAATACATTCCCGGTCCTTATCAACTTAAACCCGAGTAAGTAAATGATGGAGGCATTAGGACTAACCCTTTTCATTTCTACACCATTATTTTTCTTTTTCCTTTACCACCTACCCAAAAATCCCCCTAGTTAGCCCCTTTGAGCCTAAACCTTTTCGTTTCATCACCTAAACAAAAACCCTTTCATCCACCAAAACCTTTTTCATTTTTAACCCTTTATTTTAGTAACAAGTTCGGTTCTTCGTGAAAAAAAAAATTTGTGATAATGATGAAGCAAAAAGAAAATAAACAAACAAGTTTATCAAAAATAACTTAGTTTGAATAAAAGCTTCATCAAAATAAAGAGTTGCAAAAATACGAAAACCGACACTTGTTACGCTTTTAGCTTTTTTTTTTACTAACCACTAACCCAACCACCTACCTTTAACCCTAGCCAACCCTTAACCCACAAAGTCCTCTTGATATCTACAAAGGTATAAAAGTTAAAAAGGAGGAGGATTGATTTCTTTGCAAGCCTATGGTAGGAATAAGTTCCGTGCCGCTCTCGAGTGATTCACTAAAAATACACCTTCGGCCGAGTGTGAGTGATTTCCCCGCGAGGTATGTGAACTTGTATATAAATAGAATTTTAAAAAGGCATGTTATGCCCAAATAAGTCATTTCTTTTATGAACAGTTCTAAATAAATCATTACGAATAGGAGTGTAAATAAATAAAAATAAAACCCAAAAAGATCTTGGAAATCCCGACACTCTACGACAAGCCCAAAACCTTCTCTTCTACCTATTCCATTTGGGAGTGTAAGCCACATATTAAAGAGTTTTGCTTGAGGACAAGCAAAAGTTCAAGTGTGGGGGTATTTGATGTGTGAAAAATGCAACATATAAATTACATCAAATGAGGCATAAAACTAACCCTTTTTTAGTGCTAATATTGGAAAAAGAGTGTTTTTGTCTTCCTTTTGTATTTTCAGGATTAAATGAGCTCAAAAACGCAAAAGAAGCAAAAAGACAGCTAAATCCAACATAAATACAAGAAAAGGAACATTAGTGGACTGCCCGAACCCTCAACGGCACCTTCCAAAGCAAAATAGAGAAAACAGAAGACTGAACACGCCCCGTGCTCAGCCAGCACGGGGCCGTGCCCAAGAAGCAGCAGAAAAGACAAACCTATAGAAGCTTCTATTGCCCATCATGGGGCCGTGCTCAGCGGACACGGGGGCGTGTCGAAAGTACAGCAGGCACATTTATTGTAATTGCGAATTACAATTAATGAGGAGAGAGAGTGTCAGACGGACACGGGGCCGTGCCCAGCGGACACGGGGCCGTGTCCAGCTCTCTGTTCAGCCTATAAATAGGAGTGCTTGGATTCATTTCATCTCATCCCTTGGCACACCACCTCTCTCACACTTCATCCACCACCCACCACCATCACAACACCATCATCCACCACCATCATCCATTGTCCATCGTAGAGTGTGTGAGTTGTCTCGGGATCCAAGATTGATCGTAAGAGTTCTTGACAATCAAGGCCATGTTTGCCTAAGTCTCTTACATCACTTGGTGAAGACAAAGTGTCTAGTATAATACTTTTTATTTCTAATCTTTTGCACTTTTTATTTGGTTTTGTATTAATGACTTTAATAACTAGTTACTTATGTTGAAGGTGATCTTTCCTTATCGTTTGTCCGTGGTGTCTTGGCATTATTTTACTGTCTATATAAAATAAAGGATTTTCACCATTCATATCTCCACGGTCTATATGGAGATATGTTGGCTACCTGGTAGGGGGTTAAGGGAACGGTTTGGTAAAGGTCTTGCCATTGTTCAGCGTTTAGAGGTCCTGCAATGGACCTGGGTCAAATTTAGTAGGACCACCTTCAATACTTCACGGTATTGGATGGCGGGGGTCCAAACTCTTTGATCCCCTCATAAGTTAACTACTATTAATACTATAACCCGGCTATTTAGGACTGTATCCCTGCTGACTCAGACTACTTAGCCGAGGGTAACGTCACCGCCAAAAGCGGGGCCTACCACAATACTGCATTAATAACTTAATTCATTATCTTCCAATAATCCACCCTTTTAGGATTGTATCCCTGCTGACTCAAACTACTGGGGTGAGGGTAACGTCGCCTTCAAAAGAGGGGCCTACTACAATAACTAAGATAATCTCTTAATTATGTGCAAAAGTGCGGAAATAATCAAAGGTTATACTAGATACGAGTCGGAACCAAGTGATTCATCTTGTCTATCTGTTTTTATTTTTATTTTTATTTTTCAGCATTTTAGTTAGTTTTATTTTTCTTAGTTTAAAACATTTTTCTAAACTTTTATTTTGGTTAGACGTTGAGGATAAACCGGTACTAAAAGCTCTTGTGTCCTTGGACGACCTCGGTATCTTACCAACGCTATACTACACTCAACGATGGGTGCACTTGCCCATATGTGTGTTTAGTGTTAGTGAAATATCGTGTTTTATAAATTTAAAACTTGGCTAAAATAAGTGTTAAAAAGGGCTTAAAATATACACCTAATATATATAACACTTTACCGCACATCAACAAGACGCGCTTTGTACCATTCGATTTGGCCATCGGGTTTATATTTGATTTTGTAAATCCATTTCGAGTCAATGGCCTTCTTTCCAACGGGTAATTCTGTAAGAGTCCACGTACCGTTTTCTTGAAGGGCTTTAATTTCCTTTCCAGAGCCTCACGCCATTTCGGATCCTGTGATGCTTGTTTGAAACTCTTAGGCTCATGACAAGAGTCAATAGCCGAAAGGAAAGCTTTGTGATTAGCACTAAAATTATGATAAGAGACATAGTGTGCTAAGGGATGTACCGTAGAGGTTACTTGATCGGATGACGGGTTTGCGTGGTCTATCGATGGAGGAAGCTTGACTTAGTAATCTTTGAGATGTTGTGGTTGAATTCGAACTCTTGTGTTGCGACTACTTGCTATGGTCTCGTGCGAGTGATTGGTAGGTGGTTGGCTATCATTTAGCTCTAGTTGTTGAGTCGTTGGGCCAGTGGCGGTGGGAGGTGGTATGGATCCCTCAACATTTTCTTGTATTGTTTCTTGTATGGAATTAACGTCTTCATTGCTTTGTGGGCCCATTGAGTCATGGTCATTAGAATCAACTCCATGCATGTGTGTAAAGTTTTCTCCCCCTTGCCGCCAATCCTCATGCACATGCTCTCTTTCTTCACCCTGAGCTACTGCATTGACTTCAACTCCTTTATTTGAGAAAGGGAAACATGTTTCTATAAATTTTACATGCCTAGTAATAACCACTTTCTTCGAATCAAAGTCATATATTTTATAACCCTTTGTCCCATAGGGGTAACCAAGAAATATCCCTCGTCTACCTCGTGGCTCAAATTTATCCCCCTTGGTGTCATGATTCCAATGATAAGTCAAACACCCAAAAACTCTCATGTGATCATAACTTGGACTTTTCCCAATCAATGTTTCGTAAGGCATTTTGTTATTTGTTGCCTTGGTGGGTATTCGATTGATGATATACATTGCGGTCAAAATGCACTTGCCCCAAAATTTAATAGGTAAATTTGCCTCAAAGCGAATGGCACGAGCTATTTCCAGAATGTGCCTATTTTTTCGTTCTGCTACCCCATTTTGTTGTGGGGTATGTGGACATGTGGTCTCTAGGACTATGCCGTGTTGGGCATAAAAATCTTTCATTTGATTAGATGTGAATTCACCCCCGTTGTCACTTCGAAAACGTTTAATTTTCTTCCAGTTTTGTCTTTCAACCATGTTGTAAAAATGAATCAAACACGTGCTTGCCTCATGTTTTTGTTTGAGCAAGTAAACCCAAACTGATCGGCTATAATCATCAACTAAAGTAAGAAAATAACTCGCACGTGACAAAGATGGGGTTCGGTACCCTCCCCAAATATCACAATGAACTAAATCAAAACAATCATTCGTATTTATGAAGCATTTTGGAAAGGGAATTTTCGTAAACTTAGCTCGAATGCAAGAGTCACAAACATCGTTTTCAAAATCCAAATGAAAATCCTTAAAAAAGTTCACATGAGATAACTTTATATTTGAGGTATGACCAAGTCTTTTGTGCCAGGTACCGGATGAAACCGCCAATGCTTTTCTTTCTCTCTGCATGACTCCCATCCTGTAAAGACCATTCACGTAGTTACCCGTTCCAATCAAGTTCCTCGTTCTCAATTCCTGTATTACAAAGAAATCCGGAAAAAAAATGATAGCACAATGTAAATCTTTCGCTAGTCGGCGAACGGATAATAAATTATACTTGAATTTTCGAACAAACAATGCCCCTTTTATTTTGATCCCACCCTTGAGGAGGATCTCGCTATTTCCCTCAACAGGTGCGTCCTCCCCATTCGCAACTGTTACAGGTGCTTCATAGGTTTTATTGACAATGTTTTCGAGCACTTCTTGTTGAAAGATCATGTGCTCAGTTGCCCCTGAATCCATTACACCCCATTCAATATTGTCATTATACATACCTGCCATGTTCGCTTGCGGAGTCATCTCACCTTGTGCACGATCTTTATTGTTACCGAAAAGTTTCAGGAACATATTGTATTGTTCATCGGTCAATCCCGTCACTGGGCTCGTAACCGATTCAGCATAAGCTGCCTTTGGTTTGATTCCTTCTTTCTTCGTCTTTCCTTTCCTGGCCACCATTCCGGATAGCCGATTCTCTTGAAACATCCTTCCATGTTGTGACCATCTTGACCACAAAAGGTACAATGTTCAGATTTTGTTGCAGGAGCCTTCTCGGACTTTTGCCATTGTTTTTTTAGGCTGATTATCTTTTCGACTTGACTGACCCGCTTGAAAAGCTGCTACTTCGGATGTCGTTTTCTTCCCGAAAGCTAAGTTTCTTTGCTGCTCGTCCTCCGCCACCATATGGTAAGCATTGCACAATGTAGGTGTTGTTTTCATAGCAAGGATTTGAGTTCGTATGACCGCAAACTCATTGTCAAGTCCCAACAAGAGCTCATATAATCTCTCCTTTTCTTTTAATTCTAAGAGTCGTTTTCCGACTCCACATTTACATCCATCACACGAACACTGTGGGATTGGCAAAACTTCATTGATCTCGTCCCAAATCCTCCTGAGCTTCGTGTAATATGCAGAAACAGAAGCCCCATCCTGTCGGGTGACGTTCAACGATTGCTTCAATTCATACGCTCTCGGCGCACTTTCTTTACCGAAACGTTCGTTCAAATCCTTCCAAATCTCAGCCGCTGTGTTCGCATATTTTACACTTGCCCGTATGTCTTTTTCCATCGCAGTCTTTAACCATCTTTTCACCATGGCATCGCATCGCATCTACGGCGTATAGTCTTTGTGAGATTTTTCTGGCTTCTTAATCGTTTCATCGACGAAACCGAACTTGTTCTTGGCAAACAAGAATTCTGTCATCTCTTGCACCCAATCATTAAAATTGTTATCCGTCAGACTATCGTTAACCTGCATCTGTCTCGGATAATCTGATGGATGGAGGTATAGTGGTGAGTTGGGATCGATCAGATCATTGGCCTTGGATCCGTCTGCACCGGCCATCAGGTTTTTCGAATTTAGGATCTTAATTTTGACTAACTTAGCTCTGATACCATAAAGAAATTGGTATTCAGAGGAAATCAAAATCTATTCATACTTCTGTTTTCTATGTTTTAATTGAAGATTACAAGACCATATATAAGCAGAAGAAACAAAAATAACGGAACCGACCCACTGGGATGTCGGTTGAATGATATCATGCAAAAATAGGTTAAAATAAATTAGGAAACCATACAATATAATAAACTCCTATATTTGTTGATACCAGTGTTTCTTTGGGGTTGTCTTATATGGTTAGCCAACAACTTTGAGCTTAGTCTCATCCAAGTTGTTACGGTCTTTGTTTAATGATTGTGATTTTCGCTATGCGGATATAACACGATGAGCAATTGTTATTTGGTTATTATTTATGGGTGGTAATTAAATTTTTGATATATTGGCGATGACGATATGTTAGCCTTGGTGTGGTAACTGGGGCGGCTTGAAAATAAGCAACCAGATGCAACCATTACTTTAACCATTACTCTGTGCCTCTTTTCGAAACGCAAATTTATACTAAATAAATTACACATTTTATGTTCTAGGGTTTCTTACTTAAATTCATTACTAGCAATGATGAACCACGTGTTGTTCCGCACCTCTTAATTGTAATGATGATATATATTGAATTACATAACCCCATAGTACTTATATAAATACTATTTATGTCTTTCAAAATGTCTTCTTCAAGTGAAGAGTCAAATGTGTTTGTACGAATCAAACAAATGTTGGAGGATATCATGACATCCGATTGTTAACTTACGCAAAAACTTAGTGAATTAACAGAAAAAGCGGGTAACATTCGTAAAACTCAGGCGGAATTGCAAGTGGTCATCGACACACTATATGCGCTTTACAAAGCTCGCAAAGATGTTAAAGAGTAAGATATACCTAAATATGTTAGGTGTTTAAATAATTGATTGTAAATTTTGTTATATATTAGTATACAATATGTAGGAAACGTTCGCGTAATTAAATAAAATAAACAAATTTTATTACTAGATTACAATACAGAGATTATGAAAGCTGAAAAATACTAATACAATTTACAACTGAAATAAACCAAAATACAAGAAAGGTGTAGAAGCAGAGTGGCTGAGGCACGTGTCCACACGCTTCCCTTAAAACAAATTCCAAGTCTCCCAAGAGTACTTGTTTTGTTTCCCAGTGTACAACAGCCGGAGCAGAAGTACTGCCGGAGATGGCCTACAACCCGAAGGCTACCTTGAAACTGCAAGAAAGAGATCAGAAGCTGTAGAGAGAAAGTGAAATTGCTGTTGTGTTGCTGGTGTTTGTGGTGTATCTTCTGCAGTGGCCAAGTGCTGTATTTATACAGCTCCAGATTCGAAACCGTCAAAAAGGAATTAAAGGAGAGGTATAAATTGCATTAAACGTCTTCAATGCAATTTAATACGTCATTTAATTCTCAGTCAAAAACCATTAATTCGTCAGTTTCGAAGTTGAAATGTAACTGCACTGTCATTCAATGCTGGAAGCTTCTGCACGTGCGCGCGCGCAGGACACACTGGTGCGCGCGCGCCCAGGTCGGCACGCTCATGCGCGGTACGTCCTTTTGGCTCACTGCCATGCGCGCGTGCGCCACACTGACTCAGGTCCATGCGCGCGTGCGCCACGTCACCTGTGAGCCTCTACGAGCACGCCACACAGTCGCGCC
Organism: Helianthus tuberosus; assembly: GCA_030545235.1. Lineage (NCBI taxonomy): Eukaryota > Viridiplantae > Streptophyta > Magnoliopsida > Asterales > Asteraceae > Helianthus > Helianthus tuberosus. The sequence goes on along the minus strand of CM060386.1, from coordinate 8,846,930 downwards.
GTTTTGGCTCACTTTGGTGCGCCGCGCACGCCACAACAGGACCCATGCACTATGCGCAACCGCGCGCCTTCGTGCCATGTGTACTCGTGCGCGGACTGCCACGTCACGCGCCTCGAACCTGCACGCCACTTCACCACTTGGTCCTTGCAGCCTGTGTGATCCACCATGCGTACGTGGTCAAAAATACAAAGGCGGCTCGCGGCGATGCGAAGTGCAAAGTGCGCCATCAAAGCGCCACATTGCGCCTCATCGCCCACGCCACGCGCGCGAGCGTGCGGGAGTACAAGTTATTCGCGAGGACACTTAGTGTGTGGAGAGTTCCCACTTAAATACCCATTTAAGTTCCATCTCTCCTCCGACATGGGACAAGGTGCTACTTTCCCTTTTGTTTCAGCATTCAATGTTTCAAACACCCAACTTTGAGCATCGATATCTCATTCATCTTAGCTCCGTTTTGGACGTGGTTTAGTTCGTTGCGAAGCTCTTCCAACGTAGAATACAAACCCACAAATAAATATATAAAACCCGCTCATCACTACTAGAAAAGTGGTCATTTTGCTACGGAAATTTCCTACGCAAAAAAATGCGTCGCAAATTTTGACACATTTACTACGCATTTCCTACGGAAAAAAGACCTTGATTTTTTTGGCCAATTTGCAACACAATAGTGACAAAAAATACTAATTCTAAGTATTGTGTCGGAAATACGTAGCAACTTGCTACGCATTTACGACGGATGAATTATATTTGTATTTGAATTATATTTAAACGTTTAATTATTATATATATATTGATTTCGAGTGATGATGAATAGTAATTTTATTTTTATAATAATATATAGTTTTTTATTACTTTATTATTTAATATATTATAATAGTTTATTACTATATTTACTTTTAATAACATATTTTTCTTTTTTTTTAAACATATATTTCCTTTACCTTTTTTTAATAATTGTTTTTCTTTTTTGAACATATATTAATTTATCGATTAATTTGATACTTTTTTAATAAGTTACGTTTATAATTTTTTTCTAAAAACTTAAGTACGTAGTTGTAATTGATTTCTTTCCCTGACATTCCGTTATAAGTTTTGTTAAAACGAGGTTATACTCAAAATAAAGTATTTATTTGGTATCATAAAACGGTACGTTGATAAACTAAATCGTTCTAATGGTTTGACTTTCTAAATAACATGTTTTTTTTTTCAATTCACGTTTGTTTTACATTATCATTTGCTCGGTTTCGCCGCAACGCGCGATATAAAAAAAACTAGTTATTATTATTAACTATTGCGTCGGAAATGCGTAGTAACTTGCTACGCATTTCCGACGGAACTATTATTTATTTGTTAGAATTAGATTTATATGTTAAATTCATTTAAATATTAATTGTTGCGTCAGAAATGCGTAGCAACTTGCTACGCATTTATGACGAAATATTTCTTATTATACTTAGATTATATTTTAATGTTTAATCAGCATTATTATTAATTATTGCGTAGCAAATGTGTAGCAACTTGCTACGCATTTGTGATGGAAAATTTATTACCATATTAAAATATTTAACTAGTTTTATTATTACCATATTTTATTATTACCATACATCTCTTAATGCCCTTTCAATCATTACTATCCAATTCATTTGCTCATCATTTGGCATTATAATATAAATGCCATTTCAAAAATATATTGATAATTTATGTGCAACAATAATAAAACTAATAGATTCCAATTTTCAACTAAAAAGAATGTGATGGAGGCATGTGGTAAATAAATCACTTTCAAATTATCAACATGTTGATACATTGAGTAGTTGTACTCTATGTTTAGGGAGATTTAAAAAAAAATTGATATACTTACACTTTTAACCTAAAACTATTTTGATTTTTTACTTTTAACCCCAAAGCTTTTTATCTTTGTCAATATAACCTAAGAACTTTTTTACTTTCAACTTTAGTACACTATACTTTTCATATTTCGCAAAAATTTGTTTTACGTTTTGTTCTAAATTTTGCGAGTTAACATGACGCAACGTTCTTGTGTGGTTCAACATTTTTACGTTTTGTTTTACGCTTCGTTCTAAATTTTGCGAGTTAACATTATGCAACGTGCGTGTGTGGTTCAATGTTTTTATGGTCGTCCTTTTTTCCCGTTTGATAGGTTCATCGTGACGCACGGGTCCTAAATCGACTTAGTTATTATTTTCTATTTTTATATTTCGGTCTAATTTCTCCGCATTAACACTTCGCAACTTCAGTGTTGGTGGTCGCTAGAAGTGTTGTGGCCTTGGTGCTATTTGTCACGATTTTACGCCCCCACCGCAACGCGGGGGGCTTAATACTAGTTTATAACAAATTTAAGATTTAAAATCTAATTACATAACATATAGTTTACGAAAAATGTGATTTATAAAAAACTGGATATAATTTATGTGCCACCATATTAATAATAATAATATTTTTTCATTAATTAACTAGTTAATAATAATACAAGTAATAGATTCCAATTTTCTAACTTATGAAAAGGATAATGGAGACATAATGTTTTACACATAATTGAGCCAATCAAAAGCTTTAGTTAAACTTCACACGGATCACCATCCTACGGTCCATTGCTCACCTAATATTCAATCAACGGATTAAAAATACCTCTAGAATCAAAAGCTTTAGTTAAAATCCTAAATTCCTTTTACTTTGAGCAGCAGCACACCACAAACCCCCCTGCCCCCTTCTCTCTCGATCAGCCTATCTCCGGCGACATGCCAGCCGGTGTCGGCCGCTCTCCGACAACCACGCCCCACTGTGCGTCTCCTTCTGCCGACGACACTCACCCACACAAGCAAACCATCACCTCCTTGCACCTTGTTTCCCCCACCTTACTTTTGGTATCATCTATAAACATCTTTCTGCGATTGTGACATGTATATATATTGTCAACTATTTGACCTTGGTGCATAGAATGATAGAAACAAACATATATTATAAATCTATTTGCAATTAATATATGTAGGAACTAGGTTCACTTTTTATTAAAATATTAATAAAATAAATAATAACGAGACTCTCGTTATTTGTGGGAAATTCATCAAGTACAATACCGGTTACATAAACCAAATGAACGAAAATAAAATACACAACAATTGTACCAATCTTGATTCAAGCCAACATCTTTGGAAGAACTTCTACCGCACCCTTTAGTAAACCTCCGCTGCAAGAATGAACAAACTGTCGTTGAAGGTTTTTGGTTGAGGCACGTGTTCAACACGCTTCCCTTAAAACAGATTCCGCGCCTCCTCTCAGACGGTCTGTCTCCCAGGGTACAACAACCGGAACAGTATGTGTACTGCCGGAGATGGCACCCGCGCCCGAGATTACACCGGGTATAAATTGGTGTTATGGAAAAAGATGAAGTTGATAAAGGATAATTTAGAGAGTGCTCCTCTCTAAAATTTCCATGGAACAAACGACCTCTATTTTATGTGTATTTCTTTTCTTCTTTTTCAGATACTCTAGAATGAACCATCATTCTCTTTTTATATTCACACACATAAAGAAGCCATTAAACCTCAATTATTATCGTCATGAATTAGACAATTAATTCTATAATAAACAAGGTTTAATATCATTTTAATGGATTTAAGTGGTAGTCAAAGCTGTCATGTAACTGACGGAGACTGGGTTGACTGTGTGTGACCCGCCCGCAGACAAATCGCATGCTACGCAGTCTTCGCGCCACACGTGAGACACCCACCACGTGTAGCGCCATGCGCCGCCTGGAGTTGTACTGTCGCGCCATATCGACATGCGGCATGGCATCCGCCTGCGCCACCCAATGGTGCGCCAGAAGCGGACCCGCCATGTATTTGACCACACGCTCATGGGCAAAATACAAAGGCGGTGTGCGAAGTTCAAAATGCACCACATGCGCTCATATTAGATGTGGAGTCGCTCGCCACACGGATGCTACTGCGCATACCAGGACGCCACCTGGTCATGCGCCATCCATACTCTTGCGCATATGTGCGGGTGCGGCGCACCTTTTGGTCCCCACTAGTGTTTGCCTTGAAGGAAACAAATTATAAGGAGTGCTCCTCCTTATATACCACTTTGAGTTTTGTCATCCCACCTATCTAGGACAAGTTGACAAAACTAATCCATTTTATTCATCTTTGTTTGTTCCAAACATACAACTTCAAGCTTCGATATCTCATTCATCTCAGCTCTATTTGGACATAGTTTGAACACAAACCATAAATAATTATTTATACAACACATATATAAATATTATTGATGTCCAAAATATTTAGTGAAAAACTCATTTTCACTAAAATTTCCAACAATCCCCCACATGAATGGAGATCGATTAAACACACAAAATTCCCCGATGAAACCTTGACAGTCGAGTATTGCAGGATAGGTAGGTTTTGCCTTTGAACCTTCCTTTGTGAAGCATACTTAGCCTACTAGAGTTTTGTAGACGTGATGTCCTTGAACAACCCCCCATTTGTGTAAACGACAATATACATTCACACAATACTTTCCCTAGCCGGGCCATCCCCTCACTATCGTGTCCTATAATGGTCATGGAGCACTTTCCTGGTTCTGCGGGAGCTCTAGGAATTATGCCCTAATTCCATTCGAAGCGACCACACTTCTCTCCAACATAGGTGATTTCCCTTTAAATCATTAAAAGCATTATGGTTTACTATGATTTACACAAATCATAAAACCACATATTATGCTTAACCTCACAACAATGTCACTGAATATTTTAGGAATGGACTAGGACGTATTTAAACACCCTTTTATAGTTTTAGGGGGTTATGTGAAACATATAAACTAGCTTATATATAAACATATATATTAGCTACGCCCCCACAGTGACTACCCTTCGGTTCATGATTAAGTTGGCCTATTGAACCTAGATCTTGGGATCTCCAGTCAACTAGGTTAGGTTTCCCTCATGTCCCTTTTTCCATGGCTTTAGTCCCATTCCACAACCTGATCTCTTATCAACCCACTGGTTGTTGGATCCAAAATTATCTTTGACTTCGCTAAGTCACCAACGACAATTTAAATTGAGATCAGTTGTTCTAACGTGTTTCTTGACTCGCTAGTCACTTTTGCCTTTTAGTCGATTCATAAGACTTATAACTCGTGATCTCAACCTGGATCCAGTTATGTACCTTGTCTTAGAATGACATGAAACTCAATTCATGGCCAAACACGTTTTCACCATGCCTTTGGTGTGTCATGACTGACATCTTACTAGATTTTGAATCTAACCAATTGGCATTCGAGTCCAATCTACTCGATTGACTCCATACAACCATTGTGTACTCCACTTGGTCATGCGTTTGCAATATATGCAAGTCATCCCCACATTTAAGTGTAATTGGATAGCATCCAAATGGGGCGATGAAAGGTTCTCCCTTTCATTTCAAGTTTGAGAAAACTTCTCAACTACCATTTCCACATTCAAATGCAAGTCACCCCCACATTTAAGTGTAATTGGATAGCATCCAAATGGGGTGATGCAAGGTTCTCCCTTTCATTTCGAGTTTGAGAAAACTTCTCAACTCCCATTTCCACATTCAAATGCAAGTCACCCCCACATTTAAGTGTAATTGGATAACATCCAAATGGGGTGATGAAAGGTTCTCCCTTTCATTTCGAGTTTGAGAAAACTTCTCAACTACCATTTCCACATACCCTAAAGGGTTTGTTTCTTAAATGGCATCCTCCCCCCACATTGCTTGCATTTTAATGAAGTTATATTTATAGTTTTGTTTAGCACAAAATTCGTTCTTGTGTCATCACATATTTTGAATGTTTAAAGTTAATTTAATCTCCGTCGAGCATATAAATTAACAAGTATTAGTCTAGCATGCTTTAGACCACAATACTCTAGCATGTGAACAGAAGATGCATCATTCTGATTCTTCACAGCCTTAAGAGATAACGCCCTATCTCTTCCGAACATTCGTTTCTTAGTTTAGACACAATAATGAAATTTTATCTCACCATTCCAAAACCAACGGTTTTAGGAAGGTCTCAAAACCATAGTATAACTCGTTTGCCTTTTTATCTCCAAGGCTTCACCATTGACTTCCTAAGGACTTAAACATAAGTCTTAATCCAAGTCACTTTGATGAAAAATCTTTGTATAAAATCACTTAAGTCTTGAGATATAGCCAATTAGATTGACTCTCAACAACAAAGCATTCACGTATGCCTATAGTGATATATACATTCACGTTGTTGTTTCATTAATACCATGTATCGGGATACTCTCCCATATTGAGGACCAAGCCTTCACATAGTTTAAACAACATTGATGGTGGTAGAAGCATCTACAAGTCCATCACTATTGTAAATTTCCGTTAATAAATTTGCTAAATTTATTAAAACCATTTACAATAATAACATATATTTCTTTCATATGTTATATTCTTTGAAAACTTACATGTGCATATGTTGATGCTCTCAACATTAGATGACATATCTCGTTTTAGTGTATTCCATCTCAAACCATACACCACGTTTCTCACGACACCGTTATGCATTTGATGTTTTATTTGTGACTTATTACATAAGTCATGATCACAACTCGCTCGTTGTGTTTGTGTAAATTACTTTTTACACTTTGTATCAAAATATGTATCCTTTTGACAACTTATTAGTAGTCCAAAATAACGGATACACCAATGATATCTAAACATCAAAAGCCAAAGTGTTATTATCTTCAACACTTTTTTACCGAAATAAACGCAATTATTTCGTTTGGTGTCATGTTTTGAGGTACTCCCTCAATGGAACGCGTATAACTTGTTTCGTCAGTTGTCCAAAATATAAAGTTGTTTACAATTAATTACTCGCAAGTAGTTGAGCAACTTATTATATTTATAACAACATCGAGTTGTTTTTCACCAAATAGTCTCTCCAAGACTATTATATGGTTCAAGACGTTATACATTTGCAAAGACATGTTTTATTCGTTCAAAACATTTCTCGTTTTTGCAAGTGTTTTAATATTAAACTATATATTTATGTTTTGATTACAAATCAAGACAATAAACCTTATAATAGTTTAATAAATAAAACAATTTCAAACTCGCTCGTTTGAAAATAAAACGAATACACATCGTTTTAATAAATGGTTTATCATATTCAAACCATTTCTAACCGCTGTTAGATAATAACGATTACCAATCGTTAAAATGAGCGGTTTGTATGATAACCAATTCTAATATGCTAATTAGAATTTAAATGTTTAACAAACATTCAAAATATTCGGTTTTTATAAAGTAAACCGGTTCTAACGCGCTCGTTAGAAATAAAACGAATACAATTATTCACTTTTGGTTTAAATGAACGTTTTCTAACACGCTCGTTAGAAATGAACACAAATCTTTCTAACACGCTCGTTAGAAAATATATAAACCGATTACAAATCATCTTAAATAGTTTATGATAGTTAACCCGGTTCTAACCCGCTCGTTAGAAATTAACGATTGCAAATCGTTAAAATAGTTAGTTATAAGATAAACTAATTCTAATACACCCATTAGAACATTAAACGATTATTTATTGCCATAAGCCGTTTTTTGCTTATATAAAATAACCGTTTTTCTAACCCGCTTGTTAGAAATAAACAATTGACAAAGTCGTTAAATCGTTTCTAACACGCTCGTTAGAAAATAAACAACTATCAAACTCTTTAAATTGTTTCTAACACGCTCGTTAGAAATAATCGATTACAAAATTTTGTTTTGAAGTTTATAAAAACTATAAACTATTTCTAATACGCTCATTAGAAATAAACAAATAAAATCCGTTTAAACGTATGTGGAATAAAATCCGTTTCTAACTCGTTCGTTAGAAATTTAATAGTTTAGACGAAACCGTTACAAGGTTTATTATCCAAAATAATTGTCTCCAACACGCTCGTCGGTAATTATTTGAAATAATAATATTTTCTAACATGCTCGTTAGAAAAACTAGACGTATATTTTCTAGCACGCTCGTTAGAAAATCTAATCGTCTTTCAACAAGTTAGTTTTACACAATCATCGTATCTAACACGCTCATTAGATATAAAAGATGATATTAAAACTTTCATTCTATACAATTCTAACACGCTCGTTAGAGATATAAAAAGTTTTAATGTCGTTATTCTTTGAACAACGTTTCTAACACGCTCGTTAGAAGATATTAAAACTAGTTATGTTATAAAATAATTATTTTCTAATATGCGAATTAGAAAATAAATATATTTCAATACTTTTAAAACCAACATTAATAAATCAATTATGGTTACTAAAAGCTTATGATTAATACTTAAACGTTACAAAAACATTACAAATGAGTTACAAAATAAAATTTTCTAATACGCTCATTAGAAAATTTATATTTCAAAACATATTGAAATATATTTTATTTTGTATATGGTTCGGTTTATCTAAACACGAACACAAGCCATGAAACTCCAAAACTTGAATCAAAACGTTCGTTTTGCAACCCGGTATTCGGATTAAAGATTGTACTCCAATCATAAAAATTAATCCGACTCAATGTACTAAATAAATATTTCCCAAAAAATATTTTCAAGATTTTAACAAAAATCTCATTAAATATTTTAACTTTCGTGAACCTAAATCCTCGTAGAGAAGGGATTTAAGATTGTAGCAACAATCTTCACGAAAGTCTGTTTTAAGATTGTAGGAACTAGGTTCACTTTTTATTAAAATATTAATAAAATAAATAATAACGAGACTCTCGTTATTTGTGGGAAATTCATCAAGTACAATACCGGTTACATAAACCAAATGAACGAAAATAAAATACACAACAATTGTACCAATCTTGATTCAAGCCAACATCTTTGGAAGAACTTCTACCGCACCCTTTAGTAAACCTCCGCTGCAAGAATGAACAAACTGTCGTTGAAGGTTTTTGGTTGAGGCACGTGTTCAACACGCTTCCCTTAAAACAGATTCCGCGCCTCCTCTCAGACGGTCTGTCTCCCAGGGTACAACAACCGGAACAGTATGTGTACTGCCGGAGATGGCACTCGCGCCCGAGATTACACCGGGTATAAATTGGTGTTATGGAAAAAGATGAAGTTGATAAAGGATAATTTAGAGAGTGCTCCTCTCTAAAATTTCCATGGAACAAACGACCTCTATTTTATGTGTATTTCTTTTCTTCTTTTTCAGATACTCTAGAATGAACCATCATTCTCTTTTTATATTCACACACATAAAGAAGCCATTAAACCTCAATTATTATCGTCATGAATTAGACAATTAATTCTATAATAAACAAGGTTTAATATCATTTTAATGGATTTAAGTGGTAGTCAAAGCTGTCATGTAACTGACGGAGACTGGGTTGACTGTGTGTGACCCGCCCGCAGACAAATCGCATGCTACGCAGTCTTCACGCCACACGTGAGACACCCACCACGTGTAGCGCCATGCGCCGCCTGGAGTTGTACTGTCGCGCCATATCGACATGCGGCATGGCATCCGCCTGCGCCACCCAATGGTGCGCCAGAAGCGGACCCGCCATGTATTTGACCACACGCTCATGGGCAAAATACAAAGGCGGTGTGCGAAGTTCAAAATGCACCACATGCGCTCATATTAGATGTGGAGTCGCTCGCCACACGGATGCTACTGCGCATACCAGGACGCCACCTGGTCATGCGCCATCCATACTCTTGCGCATATGTGCGGGTGCGGCGCACCTTTTGGTCCCCACTAGTGTTTGCCTTGAAGGAAACAAATTATAAGGAGTGCTCCTCCTTATATACCACTTTGAGTTTTGTCATCCCACTTATCTAGGACAAGTTGACAAAACTAATCCATTTTATTCATCTTTGTTTGTTCCAAACATACAACTTCAAGCTTCGATATCTCATTCATCTCAGCTCTATTTGGACATAGTTTGAACACAAACCATAAATAATTATTTATACAACACATATATAAATATTATTGATGTCCAAAATATTTAGTGAAAAACTCATTTTCACTAAAATTTCCAACAATCCCCCACATGAATGGAGATCGATTAAACACACAAAATTCCCCGATGAAACCTTGACAGTCGAGTATTGCAGGATAGGTAGGTTTTGCCTTTGAACCTTCCTTTGTGAAGCATACTTAGCCTACTAGAGTTTTGTAGACGTGATGTCCTTGAACAACCCCCCATTTGTGTAAACGACAATATACATTCACACAATACTTTCCCTAGCCGGGCCATCCCCTCACTATCGTGTCCTATAATGGTCATGGAGCACTTTCCTGGTTCTGCGGGAGCTCTAGGAATTATGCCCTAATTCCATTCGAAGCGACCACACTTCTCTCCAACATAGGTGATTTCCCTTTAAATCATTAAAAGCATTATGGTTTACTATGATTTACACAAATCATAAAACCACATATTATGCTTAACCTCACAACAATGTCACTGAATATTTTAGGAATGGACTAGGACGTATTTAAACACCCTTTTATAGTTTTAGGGGGTTATGTGAAACATATAAACTAGCTTATATATAAACATATATATTAGCTACGCCCCCACAGTGACTACCCTTCGGTTCATGATTAAGTTGGCCTATTGAACCTAGATCTTGGGATCTCCAGTCAACTAGGTTAGGTTTCCCTCATGTCCCTTTTTCCATGGCTTTAGTCCCATTCCACAACCTGATCTCTTATCAACCCACTGGTTGTTGGATCCAAAATTATCTTTGACTTCGCTAAGTCACCAACGACAATTTAAATTGAGATCAGTTGTTCTAACGTGTTTCTTGACTCGCTAGTCACTTTTGCCTTTTAGTCGATTCATAAGACTTATAACTCGTGATCTCAACCTGGATCCAGTTATGTACCTTGTCTTAGAATGACATGAAACTCAATTCATGGCCAAACACGTTTTCACCATGCCTTTGGTGTGTCATGACTGACATCTTACTAGATTTTGAATCTAACCAATTGGCATTCGAGTCCAATCTACTCGATTGACTCCATACAACCATTGTGTACTCCACTTGGTCATGCGTTTGCAATATATGCAAGTCATCCCCACATTTAAGTGTAATTGGATAGCATCCAAATGGGGCGATGAAAGGTTCTCCCTTTCATTTCAAGTTTGAGAAAACTTCTCAACTACCATTTCCACATTCAAATGCAAGTCACCCCCACATTTAAGTGTAATTGGATAACATCCAAATGGGGTGATGCAAGGTTCTCCCTTTCATTTCGAGTTTGAGAAAACTTCTCAACTCCCATTTCCACATTCAAATGCAAGTCACCCCCACATTTAAGTGTAATTGGATAACATCCAAATGGGGTGATGAAAGGTTCTCCCTTTCATTTCGAGTTTGAGAAAACTTCTCAACTACCATTTCCACATACCCTAAAGGGTTTGTTTCTTAAATGGCATCCTCCCCCCACATTGCTTGCATTTTAATGAAGTTATATTTATAGTTTTGTTTAGCACAAAATTCGTTCTTGTGTCATCACATATTTTGAATGTTTAAAGTTAATTTAATCTCCGTCGAGCATATAAATTAACAAGTATTAGTCTAGCATGCTTTAGACCACAATACTCTAGCATGTGAACAGAAGATGCATCATTCTGATTCTTCACAGCCTTAAGAGATAACGCCCTATCTCTTCCGAACATTCGTTTCTTAGTTTAGACACAATAATGAAATTTTATCTCACCATTCCAAAACCAACGGTTTTAGGAAGGTCTCAAAACCATAGTATAACTCGTTTGCCTTTTTATCTCCAAGGCTTCACCATTGACTTCCTAAGGACTTAAACATAAGTCTTAATCCAAGTCACTTTGATGAAAAATCTTTGTATAAAATCACTTAAGTCTTGAGATATAGCCAATTAGATTGACTCTCAACAACAAAGCATTCACGTATGCCTATAGTGATATATACATTCACGTTGTTGTTTCATTAATACCATGTATCGGGATACTCTCCCATATTGAGGACCAAGCCTTCACATAGTTTAAACAACATTGATGGTGGTAGAAGCATCTACAAGTCCATCACTATTGTAAATTTCCGTTAATAAATTTGCTAAATTTATTAAAACCATTTACAATAATAACATATATTTCTTTCATATGTTATATTCTTTGAAAACTTACATGTGCATATGTTGATGCTCTCAACATTAGATGACATATCTCGTTTTAGTGTATTCCATCTCAAACCATACACCACGTTTCTCACGACACCGTTATGCATTTGATGTTTTATTTGTGACTTATTACATAAGTCATGATCACAACTCGCTCGTTGTGTTTGTGTAAATTACTTTTTACACTTTGTATCAAAATATGTATCCTTTTGACAACTTATTAGTAGTCCAAAATAACGGATACACCAATGATATCTAAACATCAAAAGCCAAAGTGTTATTATCTTCAACACTTTTTTACCGAAATAAACGCAATTATTTCGTTTGGTGTCATGTTTTGAGGTACTCCCTCAATGGAACGCGTATAACTTGTTTCGTCAGTTGTCCAAAATATAAAGTTGTTTACAATTAACTACTCGCAAGTAGTTGAGCAACTTATTATATTTATAACAACATCGAGTTGTTTTTCACCAAATAGTCTCTCCAAGACTATTATATGGTTCAAGACGTTATACATTTGCAAAGACATGTTTTATTCGTTCAAAACATTTCTCGTTTTTGCAAGTGTTTTAATATTAAACTATATATTTATGTTTTGATTACAAATCAAGACAATAAACCTTATAATAGTTTAATAAATAAAACAATTTCAAACTCGCTCGTTTGAAAATAAAACGAATACACATCGTTTTAATAAATGGTTTATCATATTCAAACCATTTCTAACCGCTGTTAGATAATAACGATTACCAATCGTTAAAATGAGCGGTTTGTATGATAACCAATTCTAATATGCTAATTAGAATTTAAATGTTTAACAAACATTCAAAATATTCGGTTTTTATAAAGTAAACCGGTTCTAACGCGCTCGTTAGAAATAAAACGAATACAATTATTCACTTTTGGTTTAAATGAACGTTTTCTAACACGCTCGTTAGAAATGAACACAAATCTTTCTAACACGCTCGTTAGAAAATATATAAACCGATTACAAATCATCTTAAATAGTTTATGATAGTTAACCCGGTTCTAACCCGCTCGTTAGAAATTAACGATTGCAAATCGTTAAAATAGTTAGTTATAAGATAAACTAATTCTAATACACCCATTAGAACATTAAACGATTATTTATTGCCATAAGCCGTTTTTTGCTTATATAAAATAACCGTTTTTCTAACCCGCTTGTTAGAAATAAACAATTGACAAAGTCGTTAAATCGTTTCTAACACGCTCGTTAGAAAATAAACAACTATCAAACTCTTTAAATTGTTTCTAACACGCTCGTTAGAAATAATCGATTACAAAATTTTGTTTTGAAGTTTATAAAAACTATAAACTATTTCTAATACGCTCATTAGAAATAAACAAATAAAATCCGTTTAAACGTATGTGGAATAAAATCCGTTTCTAACTCGTTCGTTAGAAATTTAATAGTTTAGACGAAACCGTTACAAGGTTTATTATCCAAAATAATTGTCTCCAACACGCTCGTCGGTAATTATTTGAAATAATAATATTTTCTAACATGCTCGTTAGAAAAACTAGACGTATATTTTCTAGCACGCTCGTTAGAAAATCTAATCGTCTTTCAACAAGTTAGTTTTACACAATCATCGTATCTAACACGCTCATTAGATATAAAAGATGATATTAAAACTTTCATTCTATACAATTCTAACACGCTCGTTAGAGATATAAAAAGTTTTAATGTCGTTATTCTTTGAACAACGTTTCTAACACGCTCGTTAGAAGATATTAAAACTAGTTATGTTATAAAATAATTATTTTCTAATATGCGAATTAGAAAATAAATATATTTCAATACTTTTAAAACCAACATTAATAAATCAATTATGGTTACTAAAAGCTTATGATTAATACTTAAACGTTACAAAAACATTACAAATGAGTTACAAAATAAAATTTTCTAATACGCTCATTAGAAAATTTATATTTCAAAACATATTGAAATATATTTTATTTTGTATATGGTTCGGTTTATCTAAACACGAACACAAGCCATGAAACTCCAAAACTTGAATCAAAACGTTCGTTTTGCAACCCGGTATTCGGATTAAAGATTGTACTCCAATCATAAAAATTAATCCGACTCAATGTACTAAATAAATATTTCCCAAAAAATATTTTCAAGATTTTAACAAAAATCTCATTAAATATTTTAACTTTCGTGAACCTAAATCCTCGTAGAGAAGGGATTTAAGATTGTAGCAACAATCTTCACGAAAGTCTGTTTTAAGATTGTAGGAACTAGGTTCACTTTTTATTAAAATATTAATAAAATAAATAATAACGAGACTCTCGTTATTTGTGGGAAATTCATCAAGTACAATACCGGTTACATAAACCAAATGAACGAAAATAAAATACACAACAATTGTACCAATCTTGATTCAAGCCAACATCTTTGGAAGAACTTCTACCGCACCCTTTAGTAAACCTCCGCTGCAAGAATGAACAAACTGTCGTTGAAGGTTTTTGGTTGAGGCACGTGTTCAACACGCTTCCCTTAAAACAGATTCCGCGCCTCCTCTCAGACGGTCTGTCTCCCAGGGTACAACAACCGGAACAGTATGTGTACTGCCGGAGATGGCACTCACGCCCGAGATTACACCGGGTATAAATTGGTGTTATGGAAAAAGATGAAGTTGATAAAGGATAATTTAGAGAGTGCTCCTCTCTAAAATTTCCATGGAACAAACGACCTCTATTTTATGTGTATTTCTTTTCTTCTTTTTCAGATACTCTAGAATGAACCATCATTCTCTTTTTATATTCGCACACATAAAGAAGCCATTAAACCTCAATTATTATCGTCATGAATTAGAAAATTAATTCTATAATAAACAAGGTTTAATATCATTTTAATGGATTTAAGTGGTAGTCAAAGCTGTCATGTAACTGACGGAGACTGGGTTGACTGTGTGTGACCCGCCCGCAGACAAGTCGCATGCTACGCAGTCTTTGCGCCACACGTGAGACACCCACCACGTGTAGCGCCATGCGCCGCCTGGAGTTGTACTGTCGCGCCATATCGACATGCGGCATGGCATCCGCCTGCGCCACCCAATGGTGCGCCAGAAGCGGACCCGCCATGTATTTGACCACATGCTCATGGGCAAAATACAAAGGCGGTGTGCGAAGTTCAAAATGCACCACATGCGCTCATATTAGATGTGGAGTCGCTCGCCACACGGATGCTACTGCGCATACCAGGACGCCACCTGGTCATGCGCCATCCATACTCTTGCGCATATGTGCGGGTGCGGCGCACCTTTTGGTCCCCACTAGTGTTTGCCTTGAAGGAAACAAATTATAAGGAGTGCTCCTCCTTATATACCACTTTGAGTTTTGTCATCCCACCTATCTAGGACAAGTTGACAAAACTAATCCATTTTATTCATCTTTGTTTGTTCCAAACATACAACTTCAAGCTTCGATATCTCATTCATCTCAGCTCTATTTGGACATAGTTTGAACACAAACCATAAATAATTATTTATACAACACATATATAAATATTATTGATGTCCAAAATATTTAGTGAAAAACTCATTTTCACTAAAATTTCCAACAATATATGAATATGATTATAACAGGGGAACTGAAGAAGATGGGGACGAAGATAAGTTAATTGGTCATGAATTTAATACTAAAATGAAGCATTGACATCTCGGGTGTTCTTGGACATCAGCTTTAGGAGTCAGTAAATGTGAATGAGAGAGAGAGAGTGTTGACGAAGGGAGAGAGATCGATGGCGGAATAGGCGACGTAGACGGCAGTCGGACCGACGACCAGAAGCGCCGACAATGGCGGCGGTGTTACCTGGCTCCGACAAGTAATCCGGTCAACAATCCAGCAGATGATGTTCGGGTGTTGAAAGATGTTACTCTGATGTTCTGTTTGGCGGTTCAGCAGATGATGGCTCGGTTCAGGCGACTGTGATTCGGGTTACGTTTCGCTCAAGATCTGGTTCGAGTTCCGTTGATGGACTGAGGCTAATAATCAAAGCAAAGTAGAATGGTTAAACTGTTAAAGTGGAAAAGAAAAAGGAAGACTTAATCAAAGAATAGTGGGTGAGTATTGTCGATGGCAAGGCCACCGACTTTGTACTTTAAGATAGATAGCAATGTTATTGAATTTGTTAAAGGAATATGTAATTTTATTTTCTTTATGTACGTAGATTTTATATATTTTTTGTGTGTAAATTGTATAAATTTATGATTAATGTTATTAAATTTGCATAGTTTTTAGTTTTATTTGCTTTTGTATCGGATCTCTCGGATGATTTATAAATAGAATAAAACAAGAAAAAACATTTTCTTTAAACAAAAGATATTTTTACTGACGGGTTTGTGACACAAAATATATCGCCAAAAACCTTTTCTTTTTTCATTTTATTTATTACAAATTCGTCAGAAATGCGTAGTAAACTATGAAAAAATATAAAAATTAAATTTCGTGACAATTGTGTAGCAAAAATTAAAAATTAACTTCCGTTAAATGGGTAGGAAAATGCGTAGAAAATGTGTAGCAATTTGTGACATCCTTTTTCTGTCAGAAATGGGTAGGAAAATGCGTAAGAAACCAGTTTCCTACTGAAAATGGTGTCATAAATTTTAATTTTTCTAGTAGTGCATTTTATTATATTTATTTCTAGTACAAAATAGGAAAAAATCATTTTCTTATATTTGTGAAAAATACTATTTTCATCTATTTTTCAAACACAATCAATGATGTTAATATGAACGTTGATAGTTTTGATTCTAAAATGACCGATTGTAAATTTTCCGTCGTATTAATATAAAATCAATCGTGTTATTATTTATTTGTGCTAGGTACGGACAACGCACACTCACATAAAAAGGTTTTAGTCTCATGTAATTTGTTGTGGAAATTAAAACAATCAAAGCGGGATACCATATATGATTTATTTCTATAATTGTATCCTGATCTGCTACTCTAAAAACCTAATTAAGAATAGAGTAAAATGCACGGGTAGTCCTGTGGTTTCGCAAAGTTTCAGCTATAGTCCCCAGATTTTGGAAATTACACTCATAGTCCCTGTGGTTTGACAGTTTGTTACGCGGATAGTCCCTGGAGTGGATGTGGGTTAGTTTTCTCAGTTAAGTTGGTGTAAAATGACTAAAATACCCTTAGGATTAAATTAAAACAATATATAACACTTGTTAATATATCTACATATTTTTTAAAATAATTTAAATAGTTAAGAAATCATCATCATCATCATCAAACCACCATGAACACCTGCACATTCCGAGCTCCATTTTTCAACTACTTCAGCCCTTCAATCAAACACCAATCCTCCAATTCACTCTCCATCTTCCAATACTCAACCAACAATTCATTCAAAATGAACAACAGCAAGAATAATCCCCAACTTTCCTTCGATGAATCCGCGTATGAGGCGGAGAGGCTCCCCTGCCGCCATCACCACTCCCCACCACCGCCATCCCCTTCCACCACCACACCACCGCCTCCTAAACCCATACCCGCCTCCACCATCAACCACCCATCCCCAAATCAACCAACACAGATCTGTTCCCAGTAAACCGAACCAGACTAAACTGTTCCCAGTATCGCCATCACCGGCACCACCGTCGCCGGACAAACAGAACCCGCCCATCATCATCATCGGCATCAATACCAAAAGAAAAGAAACAGTCGAGAGGGATTTACCGTCGAAATTCGTCGGAGAACACCACCACAGCCGCTCGTCGGCATCATCATCGCCTTCAGTAACATCGCCGGCAACTGCCGGCTCCACTCTCTTCGCCGGTGATCATCGTTGGTGGAACTTGTCGCCGCCGGTCAGTCGTGAGAGAGGGAGAGCCGAGAGGATGGTTGGGTACAAACTCCAGATCTGTGGTGGTTTTTAGTGAGAGAGAGAGAGAGAGAGAGTAGAAAGATCTGGGTATTAGAGAGAGAGAGAGAGAGAGTAGAAAGATCTGAGTATTTGATGAATATAATACATGAAATCTCTGATCATGCTAATACATACACAAATTTGATGAATATAATAAAAGCAAGGGTAATTTTGTAATTTCACATGGACTTAACTGAGAAAACTAACCCACATCCACTCCAGGGACTATCCGCGTAACAAACTGTCAAACCACAGGGACTATGAGTGTAATTTCCAAAATCTGGGGACTATAGCTGAAACTTTGCAAAACCACAGGGAATATCCGTGCATTTTACTCTTAAGAATAAATCGGAGTCTTTGACATGAAATAAAAGATGAATGAAGCTAGAATTAACCGAACATTACTTGATAAAGTTTATTAATCGAAGTCCAAATACAAGAAAGAGCTAGTGACACTCAACATGGCTAAACTTGAAACGAAGGAACCAAACAGACACGTAACCATGCCTGATGCAAACGAAGATTGATGATGCAGTTACATCGACGAGTTTTAATTAGCGAGGGGAACCAGCTGAATGTTGATCTTGGAAATGGTGGCATCTTCTGCCCCTGCCATTGGCACCAAAGTAACCAAAACATACTCATCATTTTCAGCTTCAAGGTCCTCCAAAAGCTGTGTGAGCCCAAACGCCGCTCCACTCGTCATGACCATATTCCCTCCGAGGTCATGTGGCACCTGGGCAAAAGTACCAACAAACTCGCTTGAAACCGGAGTGGTCTCGATCCCATCGTCTACATCATTCAGCAACACGTCAAACTTGAAAAACTGCTCACCGTTGTATTTGATCCCCTCCAAAAATAACACTTCACTAGCTTTCATCTTGTCATCCTCATTCCTCTTTGTTGCTGGTCTCTTCACTACAACCTTCACCGTCTGGTCTAACTTCACAGGAAACTCAATCTCCTCCACCTTCTTCACAACCCCAAATGACTTAGCTGCAATGTTGGACGCCTTAACTCGAGGAAACGGGCGACCCTGGAGCCATGTGAGTCTTGAAGGTTTGTAAGTGTATCCCATCTTCTTGATGTCTACACAGTCTTTGTTATAGACACGTACAAGTTTTTGGTTCTCATCGTAAAACACGAATGATGCATTCAGCCAGTCGTAGTTACTTGGATTTACGTTTCTGAAGTCCTGCTCGTTCCAGATTTGCCACATGCGGTCGACATTTGAGTGATGTACGTAAAAGGCTGGATCATACCCGGCCGAGTAAAAGTTCCCCAAGTCCTCATTGTTAGGCATCCTAGGGTTACCCACCCATATGTGCACCGCTGTGTGAACACCACTCTCTATACGCCCAGCCAGAATCTTGGAAGGATCTGGATCATAATTGGTACCGAAAAAGGCATCTGGAAGTGCCGTGGTGGTTCCAATCATTTGAGTGTACACTGCAGATAGATTTTCGCTTATCTGCTGGTGTGCACAGCTTTTATCACCAGCTGCACTTGAAACATCGAGATCGACGATGGCGGGAGGTAAGTGTGCGACATTTCGGTAAGGGTCAAACAATGGGTTGAATTTGGGATTGGGTGGTTTAGTAGGGTCTGCTGGGTTAGGGTAAGGGGATTCAAACATCTCTGGAAGCAACATTCCCTTGGGATTGTCCCAGTTCCAGTATGGTAAACCGAAAGTTGGATCATCGATTAAGCTACCCAAGATCCGCTCATAGAAATATAGGTACCAGCGGTGGAAAGGAAAGAAAAGCGAGTTGTTGTGAACCTGGATTTTTAGCTCCGGATGGCCATTCATATATTGAGTGTAAGCTCCATTGCAGTACGCGCAATGGATCTTAGCTTGTTGTTTCCAATTGCGTGGATCGTCCTCGGGGAGAGCCTTCATGGCCGCAACTGCTGCTTGATACTTTGCGATGTACTCTTCAGAAAGTTGATCTGCGGCGGGTCGAAAACGAAGTTTGGTGAACTTAGGCAAGACATAAGGAACTGCGGAAGTCTGTGTGGTTGGAGGGCAACAAAAATTGCCTCTTACAGCGTCTCCGGGGATAATGCCATCTTCGGCAGGAACACACTTTGAAATATTGTCTGGAGAAGTGATGGGGTATGCTAAGGCCGAACCGATGTTGGTCAAGTTGGCCGCACCGTATAGACTGCCAAGGCCCAGGAGCATGTTTCTCCGGTCTACGTTCTGCATGGGAAGTATGAGCTTCGGGTTGTTTTCCGAGTGGTCATCTGTGGATGACTTGCATGAGATTTTGAAGCAATGGGTACTGGAAGTTTTGGAAAAAAAGGGTGGTCGAGAGGTGGTGGGAACAGCGGACAAGCTAATAGAAGCCATTGTCGACTGTGGTTAAGTTGTGTTCTAACTTGGCTACGGAAAGCCACTTATATAGAAAAATTTCCGGTAAAAATTGGATCAAGGACGTGTTTCAAAGTAGGTTGAAGAAATGATTTTCGCACGCGAATTTAAATTAGGGTTATTGAATTTTATCACCCTTAACTATTGGTCATTGGCCGCTGCCACCCCCAATTATCACTTTGACCTCCGCCACCCCCAACTTAATACTTAGTGTGTTCTGTCACCAGATCACTAACTTTTGATCATGCTACTATATTTTATGGGTGTCCTAAGATCCCTAAAACCTTCCCAAGATCCCTATGACACCCGAAAAAGTGTAATAACATGATCAAAAGTTAGTGATCAGTTAACAACATGGTGACAGAACACACTAAGTGTTAAGTTGGGGGTGACGGGCGTCAAAGTGATAGTTGGAGGTGACAGCGACCAATAGCCAATAGTTGGTGGTGATAAAATCTAATAACCCTTTAAATTATCATTCTCAACTACTACAAACTCAAGTGTCGGCCGCCGACTCGGTAATAGTTGTGAGCTTTCATTGGGCTAAATGGGCGGCAGGGATAATAGTGCCTGGCAGCTGCCTGGCACTCCCCAATTGGCCCAACAGTTTTACGATTTTATCCCCCTTTAAAATTACGATTTTGCCCCGTTTCAATTTACAGTTTTGCCATTAGGTTTTTTCCCTTAAAAATACGATTTTCCCATCAGTTCAAAGTTATGTTTTTACCCCCACTTAAAAATAAATTTACGCTTTCGCTTCCAGCTAAAAATTCCAATTTTGCCCTCGGTTCAAAATTACGATTTTGCCCCGTATAAATTTATAGTTTTGTCATTAGTTAACTTCAGTACCAGTATAAATTCATTTTTATGATTTCTTGTTTGATAACTGGTATTTGATCGTATCTTAAAAGTTATATAAAAATATATTTTTAAATTAATTAAACTAATAATTTCAAACATAAACATAGAATAGACGATTATTGATTAAAGGAAAGTTTAAAGATGTACCTTAAAAACTTAAAAAAAAAAAAACAATATAAAAAAAGGACAAAAAATCACTGTTCATGGCCAGTTTGTTTCTCAACTACTACAAACTCAAGTGTCGGCCGTCGACACGGTAATAGTTGTGAGCTTTCATTGGGCTAAATGGGCGGCAGGGATAATAGTGCCTGGCAGCTGCCTGGAACTCCTCTATTGGTCCAACAAATTTACGATTTTATCTCCCTTTAAAATTACAATTTTGCCATCAGTTAAAAATTATGTTTTCGACCTCGCTTAAAAATAATTTTACGTTTATGCTCCCAGCTAAATATTTCAATTTTGCCCCCGGTTAAAAATTACGATTTTGCCTCGTTTCAATTTACAGTTTTGTCATTAGGTTTTTTCCCTTAAAAATACGATTTTCCCAATAGTTCAAAGTTATGTTTTTACCCCCACTTAAAAATAAATTTACGCTTTCGCTCCCAGCTAAAAATTCCAATTTTTCCCTCGGTTCAAAATTACGATTTTGCCCCGTATAAATTTATAGTTTTGTCATTAGTTTTTTTTTCTCACAGCCAAGTTACGATTTTACCCTCAACCTAAATTTACATTTTCCCCATCGTTTTTCTTTGTTTTCCTGCTGACATTACAAGTTTGCCCCCAGTGTAAAATTACAGTCGTGCCGGCAACTTCATGGCACTCCCCCGTTGGTCCATTTAGTTTACAGTTTATCCCCAAATTAAAGTTATGATTTGGCCCTCAGTTAAAAATTACGTTTTTCTCATCGTTTTAGTTTTTTTACCAAAACTATAAAGGTTTTTTGTTTTAATTGGTTTACTCGATTTAATTTTTTTTCGTGTCAAGGAGTTGCCTAACACTAGCTCATTAGTCCTGAGAAATTACAGTTTTGCCCTGAGCCAAAAATTACGGTCTTATCATCGTTTTTGTTTTTTTTTCCTAGCAAAATTATAGTAGTCTTTTTTTAATTGGTTGAAAATTATTCGGTCATCGCCCCGCAACGCGGGCGGGGCATCTACTAGTTATTATACATATTAAAACATAGTTGTGATGAACAGTTCCCAATTATTATTATAATATTATATATACTTTTGATTATTTTAATATTTTATTACTTAATTAATTCACCTAATTTAGGCCAAATCAAATTACGATTTTGTCCCCGTTTTAAAATAACGATTTTTCATCAGTTTAAAATTACGTTTTTACCTTCAGTTTAAAATAAAGTTATGCTTTTGCCACAGTTAAAAATTACAATTTTGTCCTCTGTTCAAAATTATGATTTTGCCCCGTCTAATGTTACGGTTTCGCTATTAGTTTTGTTTTGTTCCTCCCAGCTAAATTACCATTTTTCCCTCAATTTAAATTTACATTTTTGTCATCGTTTTTGTTTGCTTTCCCAGTAAAATTACGATTTTGCCCCAGTGTATAACTACAGACACAAGATTGGGGAATAGTGTCAGGAAGCCGCATGGCACTCCCCCATTGGCCCAACCAATTTGCGATTTTATCCTCGCTTTAAAATTACAATTTTGCTATCAGTTCAAAATTAAATTTTTACCCCCCAGTTCAAAATAAAATTATGCTTTTGCCCCCAACTAAAAATTACCATTTTGCCCTCGATTCAAAATTACGATTTTTACCCGTAGAAATTTACAGTTTTGCCATTAGTTTTGTTTTTTCTCCACCCAGCCAAATTACAATTTTGCCCTCAATCTAAATTTACATTTTTGCCATCGTTTTCCTTTGCTTTCCTAGTCAAATTACGATTTGGACCCCAGTGTAAAATTACAGTCATGCGATCGCTTTAGTTTTTTTTTTTTTTTTTTTTTTTTTGACAAAACTATAGTAGTGCTTTGTTTTAATTGTTTGATTCGGTGTAATTTTTATTTTTCCACCAGTTTAAAATTATTGTTTTTCTATCGTTTTTTTTATTAAGCATAAGTATGATAGTGTTTTAATTTAATTGGTTGACTTAATATAATTTTTTTTGAGATCGTGTTATGAGTAGTATGTACAAGTAATGGAAACACAGACGGACATGTTATGAGAGAGAAATATTCGGCTTAGTGCCCCGTTTAAAACATAGATGTGATGAACAGTTCCAAATTATTATTATTATAATATTATATATACTTTTGATTATTTTAATATTTTATTACTTAATTAATTCACCTAATTTAGGCCAAATCAAATTACGATTTTGTCTCCGTTTTAAAATAACAATTTTTCATCAGTTTAAAATTACGTTTTTACCTCCAGTTTAAAATAAAGTTATGCTTTTGCCCCAGTTAAAAATTACAATTTTGTACTCTGTTTAAAATTATGATTTTGCCCCGTTTAAAGTTACGGTTTCGCTATTAGTTTTGTTTTGTTCCCCCCCAGCTAAATTACCATTTTTCTCTCAATTTAAATTACATTTTTGTCATCGTTTTTGTTTGCTTTCCCAGTAAAATTACGATTTTTCCCCCAGTGTATAACTATAGACACAAGATTGGGGAATAGTGTCAGGAAGCCGCATGGCACTCCCCCATTGGCCCAACCAATTTACGATTTTATCCTCGCATTAAAATTACAATTTTGCTATCAGTTCAAAATTACTTTTTTACCCCCAGTTCAAAATAAAATTATGCTTTTGCCCCCAACTAAAAATTACCATTTTGCCCTCGATTCAAAATTACGATTTTTACCCGTAGAAATTTACACTTTTGCCATTAGTTTTGTTTTTTCTCCATCCAGCCAAATTACAATTTTGCCCTCAATCTAAATTTACATTTTTGCAATCGTTTTCATTTGCTTTCCCAGACAAATTACGATTTGGACCCAGTGTAAAATTACAGTCATGCGATCGCTTTAGTTTTTTTTTTTTTTTTTGACAAAACTATAGTAGTGCTTTGTTTTAATTGTTTGACTCGGTGTATTTTTATTTTTCCACCAGTTTAAAATTATTGTTATTCTATCGTTTTTGTGTTTATCAAGCAAAAGTATGATAGTGTTTTAATTTAATTGGTTGACTCAATGTAATTTTTTTTTTGAGATCGTGTTATGAGTAGTATGTACAAGTAATGGAAACACAGACGGACATGTTATGAGAGAGAAATATTCGGCTTAGTGCCCCGCAACGCGGGCAAGGCAAAATCTAGTTATCAACAACTACAAACCACAAAGTCGTCGTATTGTGCTAAATGGGCGGGAAAACAATAGCATGCCACTCCCCTGTTAGCATGACAAATTTACGATTTTATCCCGCTTTAAAATTACGATTTTGCCATCAGTGCAAAATTATGTTTTTGCCCCCACATAAAAATAAATTTACGCTTTCGCTCCCAGCTAAATATTTCAATTTTGCCCGCGGTTAAAAATTACGATTTTGCCCCGTTTCAATTTACAGTTTTTCCATTAGTTTTTTTCCCCTTAAAATTACGATTTTCCAATCAGTTCAAAATTATGTTTTTACCCCCACTTAAAAATAAATTTACTATTTTGCTCTCAACTAAAAATTCAAATTTTGCCCTCAGTTCAAAATTACGATTTTGCCCCGTATAAATTTATAATTTTGCCATTAGTTTTTTTTTCTCACAGCCAAGTTACGATTTTGCCATCAACTTAAATTTACATTTTGCACATCATTTTTGTTTGTTTTTCTGGTGAAATTACAATTTTGCTCCCAGTGTAAAATTACAGTCGTGCCGGTAGCTTCCTTGCACTCCCCCGTTGGTCCATTTAATTTACGATTTATCCCCGAATTAAAATTATGATTTCGCCCTCAGTAAAAAATTACGTTTTCCCCATCATTTTAGTTTTTTTTAGCAAAACTATAAAGGTTTTTTGTTTTAATTGGTTTACTCGATTTAATTTTTTTCGTGTCAAGGAGCCGCCTAACACTGGCTCATTTGTCTTGAAAAATTACAGTTTTGCCCAAAGCCCAAAATTACGGTCTTATCATGGTTTTTGTTTTTTTTCTAACAAAATTATAGTAGTCTTGTTTTAATTGATTGAGAATTATTCGGCTATCACCGCAACGCGTGCGGGGCATCAACTAGTTTACAGACATTTGTCATGAAATTATCCTATATATTAAAAAACAAAGTTAATGAATAGTACTTATCACATCATAATCAATAGTAAACTTTCCTTATTGGTTCACGTACATCCACTCGCATGTAACATATAGACACGTGACAAAGTTAATGAATAATAAAGTGGAATTTTTGCCAAACACCCCTACCCACCCAAAACACTACCCACCCAACACTACCCACCCAAAACACCCTCCCTTGTGAATTTTAATTTAGAGACATTGTCATGTGTCCCTTTCTCAAAGCTGTATTTAACCTATTAATTTTTATATACCTCTATAACTCAATTTCTTGATTTTAGTTTTATGCTAGATTATGTATTATGATCAAACTGATAAATTTATAAATGCACCGCAATTACTATCACACAGTAGAAGAACATTCTTTTTAAAGAAGTTGCAAACTCTTAATGAATTTACTAATATTTTGTTATTTTCTCATTTAAGACTTTCAAAAGTTAATTGAAAATTAATTATAAAAAATTGTTGACAAACAAATCAATCCAGTAAAATCTCTACAAATTAATAATGTAGGAACCGAGATATTTTATTAATTTAGTGAGATATTATTATATTGATAAATTAGTAATTGATTAATTTAAAGAGATACGTATGACCTTTAAATTTCCAAGTCTAATGTACATTCACAAATTAATTGAATTTGTCAAACTCATTGTTTTTAAAACAAAAGTTAGTTCAGGTATCAAAAAATAAATAAAAAAACAAGTTTCAATGCATATTTCTTCTCCATGTACACTACATTAAACATTATCTTACAAAAACAAGTTTCAATGCACATCACTACAAGAAAACGGGGTAATACCGGCGAAAGATGTCGCCGCTAAAGACCCTGATCTGCGCCGCTAAAGCTAATAGCGACGACATGTCACCGCTAAAGGGTCGCCGGTAAAGCTTGGACGGTAAAGGTCGTTGTGTCTCCGCTATTGATACATGCCGCCACTATTGATATAGCTCAATAGCGGCGACATGTGTCGCCAGAATAAAGTCGTCGGTAATGGTTATGGATCAATAGCGGCGACAAATGTCGCCGCTAAAACTCTTTTTTTAAGTTTTTTTTCTACATTTTCTATATTTTCATTATATACAAACCTGCCGATTTTCCAGTTTTACGCAACACAAACAAACAAACTAAATAAACATAATACTTTACATACTAAAATCACATAAAACATATCCGTACAATAACATCCTAAAATATCCGAAAAATAACATCCGAAAACTACAAGTGGATAATACTTAATAATCATCATCATCCTCATCGTTCTTGTCAAAAAGGTCGTCATTTTGAATGAACATCAATTTTCGTTTGTTAAAAAAGATTATATATCAACGAACAATATTCAGAAACGTATAAACTTTCTGAATTTGTCGAAACTCCAGCGAAAATCACACCAAAATAATTCGACAGTTAACCAAATCAGTCCGATATTATCAAAACTCTAACTGTCAGTCACCAATTCAAACCAGAATTCGATCAAGTAAATCAAATCTAATCAATGCAAATTCGCAGTTCGGTTGAAACGGATTCTACAATGATCAGTTCAGTATTATTTTTAATGATCAAAACAGCAGCTTCTTCATTTTCAAACAGTAATCAGTTAAGTCAAAAAACCTACAACTTTTTCTAAAGGCTCAATCTATCCGGACACCCTCTGCGCCTATTTGGACACTTTTTGTGCCCTAGACGCCTCGTATAGGGCTATACGAGGCGTCTATGCACTGAATTCAAGGGGCACTTCAGAGATGTTAGGCACAAAGTTTAAGAAACCCTAGACGCCTCGTACAGCCCTATACGAGGCGTCTAGGGCTTGGGTTTTTTTTTTGTTGAAAGAAGGGGTGTTTTGGTGGGTTTTGGTATGTTTTTTTTGATAGTTTTTGAAGATGTGTTTTTTTAGCGAAATTTTTTTTGGTTTTAAAAAAAGTTTTGTTTTTTTTTGTTTTTTACACTATAAAAAAATCAACTATTTTAAAAATCGGCTCTTTAAATATATTATATCGATTAAATATTATAATGTTTTTAACATTTTACTTTTTTAAATATTATTCTTCCGATTAAAATTTTATCTCGTTCAAATATTGTTTCCGTATTATATTCAGGGGATATATTATTTCCGTATTATATTCAGAACATATATTGTTTCTGTATTATATCAATTTAAGACAACAATCATTAAGTAACCGAATCACTGAAAACAAACATAAATATGACATATATAAGATAAGTTTGTACATCCATAACAAAAATATATAAGATAAGTTTGTACATTCATAACAAAACTAAAAACAACAACAGGTCTATGCATCCAAATCCGAATCCGAATCTGGATCTGGCTGCGGCGGCTGCTGCTGGTGATGTGGTGCTCGAGCTGGTGGGAGCGGTATCGCGGGTAACCCCTCTCTCTCTCGTCTATCCTGCGCCTCCCGAACCAACCAACCTACCAAATCGTTGAGCCTGTCAAGCTCGGCTCGTACCTCCGGATGTAGCGCAGCTCCTAGGGCATGACCTGGAATAACATGACGTGGAAACTGAGGCGCCCCGGGAGGTGGTGGTGGCGGTGGCGGTGGCATCGCTGCACCGTCTAAATCCACCGGAGGGTCGGCACGGGCACTGCATCAGCAAGATCTGCCGGAGGATAGACTAACTCGAACTGCTCTGGTAGGGGCTCCTCTTTCCATATGCCCCCGTTGCGGTTTTTAAACCGCGGGCCAACGGGGAACCTCCTGATCAGTGTCATCCCCCACAGCGATGGAAACCCCATCCGCGTTGGCATGACTGGCGGCATCTGTAGATGTGGGTCCTCCTCCGGTACGATGCCCAATGAACGGGCAATGACAGTCACGTACGCGCCGCCATACAAAAATCCGCGCTCCTGCCGGTGATGGGCGGAGGCGTAGTACTGGACTAGACCGTTTGCTAGTGCGCACGGCCTCCTGTACAACAAACAGTAAAAGAAAAAAGATATGTGGTCGTACACCACTCACGGTTGTAGTCGCGCGCTGCAATAGAAGTAGCGAGCATATGGTGCATATACCTGCAGATAATGTTAGCGAAATACATAAACAGAGATTAATAAACAATACACATAATCACAATAATTGTTGTAATAAACGTACGTACCTGTACAGTGGGTCGCTAATAAATGAAACCCTCCCCTTCGACTTGTCATGCTCCCAAGTATTTGCCCCCGCAATCACCTGCCAAAACCCTAAAAGAATGGGTCTATCAACCACCACTAGCCCCGCTGTGTAAACGTCAGTCTCGATCTCCTCCTGCATGTATAAACCGCAATGCACCGTAAACTGTGCTAGCGTCATCGAACGCATAACGCCAGCAAGCCTGAAAGAAATCTCAGGCGGAGGGGGAGCATCTGGGTGCGGAAGCGGCACTGGGACCCTAGGAGGGTGAAATGTGAATGACGAAAGGAACTCGACCAGAAGCTCCCTGTAGCTCGGCGTGTGCGCCAACTCAAAAAGACGATGTCATGGCGAATCGACAGGTATAAACCGACGCACTCTAGCCGTCTCACTAATCTCATCTATTGCATCCCAGTCGATCGCTACATGCGATCCAATGTGCATCCTCCTAAGCCTCTGGCAATGATGGGCGGCAGTGGTGACGGCGGGAAACTCTAGATACGGGTGACCCTGCAGCGTATCCGGAGGCGGTAGCCGTCTCCGTCGTGGACCCCGCTGAACCGGCTCACCCCCCGGCGTTGCCCCATCAAGCTCTACCTGAATGTCATCGCCCTGAATCGGATCGTCCTCCATAATCAATCTGTAAATAAATACCGTATACCTATAAAAACAATAATAAATAAATAATAATAAAAATAATAATAAATAATAATAATAATAACAAAAATAATAAATAAATAAATAATAATAATAATAAATAATAATAATAATAATAACAATAAATAATAATAAGAGAAAAATGCCCGGATAGTCCCTGTGGTTTCGCCTTTTTTCACCTATAGTCCCCAACTTTCTAAAACTACCTAAATAGTCCCCAAGTTTTCATTTTTTGTTCCCGGATAGTCCCTGGGTCTAACTTCAGTTACTTTTCTCTGTTAAAATGATGTGAAATGACAAAAATACCCTTTCCTTAAATGGCCAAACCACAGGGACTATCCGGGCATCTTCTTCATTTTTATTTATAAAACCCCACCACCACACTTCATCTTCAACCTCCACCCTCCTCCACCATGTGAATCATAAACCACCATGTGAATCATAACCCGGACGGTATTTTTGAAGCTTATCAGTTCGATTCCATTGCTCATCCTGCGGAGAGTCTCCATTCGGAAGTTCTGTTCATCCAGGGTTTGTCGTTGTTCATTCTTTAAAAGTGGTTCAGTCTTACGGATCAGCATAAAACAAATCTGTGTGCAAGGGTCGATATCAGTATTGTTTAAAAACAGTTTCACAGGTGTTGTTGATAGCGAACAGGAATATTTTTTTAACAAATCTGTTAGAACAAATCAGTTCAGTTTTAATCAACTTCTGAACGTTGCTGGTTATACAGATCTGCATAATAATTGCGAATACATCCACATAATTTAGATGTTTGAAACAGTGTTCATTCGTTGAAACATGGTTCATTCGTCCTATCTGCTGATAATCTGAAAGTCCGAGTCTTATGTGTTAATCACTGATCTGGATATTCACGGATAAACACTCTATTGATCTGTATGAATCAGTTGTCTGTTTATATTCAAGTAAATCTGAAACAAGAATAATATTCACGAATCAAGATTGATTCGCCCGGATCTGAAACAGATCAGATCAGATTGTTGATCAGTTAGCGTGAATCGACGTTGTGATTAGTATTGTTGCAGTGGATCTGTTCTGCACATATTCAGTCACTTGTTGTTTACGCATCCGCGTAAATCTGTGAATTTGCAGAGTCAAGAGTTCAGTCTATTTGCAGATTAAGATACAGTCTATTCGCTCGAACAGAAACAGTAAATCTGCTGTTCATTGTCTGAAATCAGTAAATCAAATCCGAAACAGTTCGATAACGCCGCAGAATTAAATACAGTCGCTGAAGTTTGCACATTCATTGAGTTAGTTTTGTTTGGTTCAGTTTGGTGATAATTCAAACGAATCCGGTGGAAGGAGAGGGCACAGGGGTTTTGTCTGGTGTGCGGGTTATGATTCACAGGGTGGTGGTGGAGGGTGGAGGAGGGTGATGGTGGGTGGAGGTTGAAGATGAAGTGTGGTGGTGAGGTTTTATAAATAAAAATGAAGAAGATGCCCGGATAGTCCCTGTGGTTTGGCCTTTTAAGGAAAGGGTATCACATCATTTTAACAGAGAAAGGTAACTGAAGTTAGACCCAGGGACTATCCGGGAACAAAAAATGAAAACTTGGGGACTATTCAGGTAGTTTTAGAAAGTTGGGGACTATAGGTGAAAAAAGGCGAAACCACATGGACTATCCGGGCATTTTTCTCTAATAATAATAACAATAATAATAACAATAATAATAATAATATTAATAATAATAAATAATAATAATAATAATGTTAATAGTAATAATAATAAATAATAATAGTAATAATAATAATAATAATAATAACAATAATAATAATAATAAATAATAATAATATTAATAATAAATAATAATAATAATAACGATAATAATAATACAAAAAATAGTAATAATAACAATAATAACAACAATAATAATAATAGCAATAATAATAATAAGAATAATAATAAGAAGAAGAATATTAATAATAACATTAATAATAATAATAATAAAAACAATAATAATAACAATAATAATAACATTAATAACAATAATAATAACATTAATAACAAAAATATATATATATCAGTGCCTCGTATCTGCCTCGTATGGAGGTATACGGGGCGTCCTGTTCTACGGTATTCATCTTCAACCTCAACTTAAAACCTCAAACCCAACAAAAACCTAAACTACGGGCAAACCTACGATCTAAAGGCAAAAACGAGGCTAAAATAATAAACTACGGGCCGAAATACGTACCAGGGATGCTTCAAATCTTCAAAAATACGATCCAAATACGTATCCGGGGCGTATAAAGCTCTGTCCTCCGTATATGTGTGTGTTTTTTTGTTTGGGGGTGATAAACAGGGTTGTCTAGGTCTCCCCCTCATATACGAGGCATAGACGCCTCGTATAGAGCTAGACGACCCGTCTAGCCTTTTTGTTAAATGACCATTTTGCCCCTGTAAAGCCCTCAGTATAGGCCTTAATCAGGGGTAAAATGGTAATTAACCAATCCAAAAAGATATTTCTGGAATGGTTAATTACCATTTTACCCCTGACTAAGGCCTATACTGGGGGCTTTACAGGGGTAAAATGGTAATTTAATAAACATATTTTTAATAATTAAAAATGAAAAAGCGAACAGTTGCCGCCCACCATTTATTGGTCGTATAGACCTATACGCGTCGTCTAGGTTTTCAAATTACCTTTATGCCCCTGTTTAAGGCCTATACTTGGGTCTTTTCAGGGGTTTATTGGTAATTAAATAAAAGATTTTCAAAATTCAAATTAAAAAAAAAAAAGAAATGTTGTCGCCCATAAAGACGACCCGTCCAGGTCTATACGAGGCGTCCTTTTTTGATAAATTCAAATTTTCAAAATTCAAATTTTCAAAATCTCGCTCTAACAGACGACTCATCCAGCTCTATACGAGGCGTCTAGATTTGTTGAAATAACCTTTTAGCCCCTGATTTAAGCCTAGAATGGGGGCATATCAGGGGCAAAATGGTATTTTGACCAGTCCTATACGACCCATCTAGGTCTATACGAGGCGTATATTTGTAATTTTTTTATAAAAATTGTTATTAAACTGTTTTAATCAATTCTAATTATAAAAAAATGATATAAATTTTTATAAAAATGTTATTAAACTGTTTTAATCAATTCTAATTATAAAAAAATGATAGAAATTATAAAAAAAATTTATAGAAATTGTAGAAAATTATAGGAATTAATACAAAAAAATACTATTAATTACAAAAAATACTATTAATTACAAAAATCATTCTTCCGTATCACTATCGATGTAATTAAGACTGGGGTTTGATCTTGGCGGAGGATTCATTATCGATGTATACCATTCTAGACGTGGCAAGTACATATCTTCCCATTGTTCCGTATGGGGTCTTCGGTGGTTCAACCATAGCCCGTGTGCTGGTGGCATTGGATAATCCCCTTCCAGCTTAACATGTATGAAGTGGTTCTCGTTAACATGTGCAAGTGTTATGAATAATGGTTGTTGATTAGCCGGAGGACTTAGTATCGGGAAGAAAGTGGAACTCGCACCCATGGTTGTCGTTAACAGGTGCACCCCGACACCGTACGTTTGTGCAATAAGAAGTCCTGCTAAGGGGAAGTCCATCCAGTGATCCGGGGGACAACCGGACACTGAATCCCAAATTAGGCCCTGACGATGCATGTAAAAATAACCTTCATCCCATGCTTCAAATATTGGGAACCAGATCGATTCATTCTGATCCATTTCTTGGACAAGGTTCCTTCGAATGAGCCCCCATGAACTCTGATCCATACCTAAGCCCACAGCCACAGACCGAAACCCACAATGACCGTCCGGCATCACATCTCGTATGCACGAGACGTGCGAATGAAACACTGGCGGAATGGCAGACTTAAACTGTTTGATGATTCCCACGTACTCGTCCCTAATGATTAAAGGAAAACCGTGATCATCTCGTGTCTCTTTCTTCTTAGAACTCTTTGAACGGCTTAGGCTCGCTTTGGGTTTTTGGGACCTTATAACCGACTATTGAGAGGCCTGTGACGGAATGTACGAGCTGTGGCGAGGGTTATCATACTTACTTTGTCGTGAACCTTCAAAGCACGTGTTTGCATCACCGAAGGAGCTTCTCCTCAATTCTTCATCTATACGAGAGGCCTCGTCCAACCTTTGTTGTACCCGCTTTGTTGTTGGTCGGCCACGAGTATTTTGTTGGACAACCGGTGGTTTCTTGGTAGATTTCGTTGGAGTCAACACCGCTTTAATCTTTGACATCAGGCTTTTTTTCTCAGCTGGGGGGTGCGACTCTAATTGTTGTCTAACAATATTTAGCTCTTCGACCACGTCAACGTCATCGTCTATTAATTTACAACTTTGGAAGTTAAGCTTCCGCCAGAAGACGTCTATGTCTTCGAGTTGAATCAAACGCTCTGCACGATTAAAAACAACATTGTATAAGTCACATGAATAATGGAAATATATCACACAAGTGTTGTACGTTTAACAATTATTACCTTCACGCATGTACTTTTCTATCCTACAAGCACAGGGCAACCCACAACTGTACCACATCTGGCAACCACATGATGAATGAAAGTGCTCCAAGACATCTAGCTTCCTAATTGTGTAACACCCCAAATTCTCATATGACCTAAAAGTATAATGTGTAGTGATGTTTTAATAAAAAAAATAGGATTATGTCAAAAATTAAAAGTTAGTAAAAGAAATATGGTTAAGTTAGAAGGTAAAGTACTAAAGTGAATGGGGATTAAATGATGAGGGACTAAATGTGTAAATAATGTAATAAAATGATAAAAAAAAAAGAAACCAGACAAGTCTGGTGTGTGTGCGATCGTGAGAAGCCAGGAGGGGGATCCCTTCCCTCACAAAACCCTAAATCACTATATTCCATCAATTGAAAGCCAGATTATTGAAGAATCGAATGCATGACCTAAAAATCCTAATTATCTAAGTGTTCTTGATCTCAAGTAAGTTAAATTTTGTGATTTGATGATGTTTGATTATGTGGGTTTTGTATGATTTGTGAATGTAATTCAAAATTCAGTATGATTAATGGTTGCTATGAAGGTCTAGACATCATTAGATGCTAAATTTCGAATATGAACATGATTAGGGCAAAACCCACTTGCTTGTCAAGTAATGTTTAGCAATTATGAAGTTTTGTATGTTAATTTGATTGTTGATTCATGAAATTATTATGAATAATTGATTTAGAACTATGTGCTCACGATTTGAATGGTAGATTTCAAAATAGTAGGATGTTTATGTTAATCAATGGGCTCATTATGAATGGGTCGATGATATGGATGTACGAATGTATCGAGATGTTGGAATGAAAGAAAGTTAATGGAAAGGATGTTTAATAAAAAGAATGTTGTAAACAAGGCTTGTCAATGACTTGTAAATTGTTAAGGGGCCGATTAAAAGTATGAAAGGTTTGTTATGGATTTTGTTTGGTAATATGTACTAACGAATGTTCGTTGTTGTGCATGATAGGTAAATCGCATGGTTGATTGCGGCACGCTCGAATCGAACACACACTATGTCGCCCTTATGCGCTTCCGATTCAAGACATCTTTTGAAATGGGTCTAAATCGTTTTTGGGTAGTAAATGTTAAACTAGTATTTAGGATGATCGTAGTAGTTTGAAGTTTAAACTCTATTTTGGATACTTTGGATCGAATGTTTTGGGTAAATTGTGTATGGTTTTTAATTTAGCATCTTTCGAATAGTGTCGTAGAATGTATCTTGAATGGTTTCGTTAAAAAGCAGGAAAACGTTTACTTTACGAATGGGTCATGTCAAAATTTTCCCAAAAAATTGTATGAGGTTTATGTTATTTGTCAAATGTGAAAAGTGGGCGTTACAAGTTTGTATCAGAGCCGAATTTTGAGGGATTCAAGTATTTGAGTCAAATGCTTGAACTTAAACTGAAAGCTCGTATGAAGGTGTGTTCGTTCCGAAGCGCTACACAAGTAAGTAAATTGTAAAATTTATTATGTTGTAGTTAGAAATAGAACGGGATTTATAGGTTATGTGTTCTTAAACCGAGTTATACGGCTAACGAATATGCTAAACGGGTCCGCAATTTAATTATGGACGCGTAGGAAAAAGAATCGGGCAAAACGGACTTGTAGAACTTGAGATATGATGTTTTTAAGAGTTAAGTTTGAGGATTCATGGAGCTGGGCATCAACAGCAGCAAGAAAACGAACCTTCTGTCCAAATGTGTTGCTCGCACCGCGCCATGACGAAGCCCCATTCTCGTCGCGTAGCGTGACGGATGGGTGGCTTGGCCCTCGCGCTACGCGAGCATCCCACCTGCTCCGAAATATTTTTGTTTCAACGATCTTGAATGCGGGACTTGTTCCAATTGATTTTAAAGACCTTATTAACAATATTTAAGGCAAAATTGTTGATCAAATGATGAAGGAAAGGTACATGTGAATGATGGAAAGGAAAGTTTGTTATGAATAAAGGATTCGGTCGATATGATACGATACGATCGTCAATGATGATAAGGCATGAAGTATGAATGATTAATGGAACATGATATGATAAAATGAAGTTAAAACGTGATGATGGGAAGTATGAAATGAAACCTAATGAATATAATGAATGTTTTATGTAGATGGCTGATGCGGTAAATGTAAACGATGATGATGAAGCACGCCGAAATGAAATGAGAGCAATGATTATAGAAGAAGTAGAGAAAGTGATTGAAGCTAGTAATTCCCGACTAGCTCAAGAAGTGGAAGGTCAAGTATTGGGAGTAGTCGATAATCTAGTAACGACCAAGGTGGAAGAACTAAAGGAGATGATTAGTGAACTACAAACAAAGAAAAGTACTCGGTGGTGCACGTACAAGGAATTCATGGCATGTAACCCCTTGCCGTATAAAGGGGAAATTGACCCGATAGCTTGTCAAAGATGGATTTCAAGCACTGAGGCAGTGTTTGTAAGAAGTAGATGTGAAGTGGAGGATCAAGTGATGTTTGCTACGGGCCTCCTACAACTCCAAGCGAAGGATTGGTGGGACGCACATTCGAAGGAATTGGGGGATGACAAAGTACAAACGTTAACATGGCAAGAGTTCAAGGAGCCGTTTCTGAAATATCATAGCCCACAATCCGCACTTGATAAGATTCAAGAAGACTTCCTACGTCTTCGACAAAAGGATGAAACGATTGATGAAATAATGAATAAGTTCCTCGAGAAGGTGAAGTTTTGTGGGGAGATAGCGGGGACTGAAAGGTTGAAAATCATACGTTATCATGCTATGTTAAAAGCTGAATATCGGGAGTTCGTAAATCCCTCCAAGTGTGCAACGTTGAATGAATTAATCGACTGGGCAAGAGATAGGGAGATCGAGTTAAGAAGGCAGGTTGAACGGGGAGAGAAAAGGGTGGCGGAGAAGCCTACCAATACAAACCCATCGAAAAAGGCAAAATATCAAGATCAAAACAGGAAAGGGAAGACAAGTAGTGGGATTCCGACTTGCAAGACATGTGGGAAACATCATTCGGGTGAATGTTTGTTTGGAAAGAAAGGATGCTACAAATGTGGGCAAGAGGGACATCCGTATTATAGGTGCCCTGAAAACTCAAAAGCGTGTTACAATTGTAATAAAACGGGGCACATTAAAGCGGAATGTTCGAAACTCCAACCAGAGGCAAAGAAAGATGGAAAGAAGGATGAGTCTTCCAAGGCTCGAGGGAGGATGTTTCAGTTAACCTCAGATGAAGCTAAGGCTAGCCCGGATGTGGTTTCAAGTATATTCTTGGTTAATTCTATGCGTATGAATGTTTTATTTGATTCCGGGGGTAGTAGGTCATTCATTTCTAATGAATTGTTAGTTCATCCATCGTTTAAGCTTGAAAAGATGTTAGTACCCTTAGAAGTGGAAGTTGCTGATAGTAAAAGCTATTTGTTACATGATATTTGTAGAAACTGTAAGATCTTAATCGAAGATGAGGAATTTAGTATAGATCTTGTTCCGATGTATATGGGGGAATTTAAAGTAGTTGTAGGAATGGATTGGCTAGCCTAAAACCACGCTGAAATTCAATGCGAAAAGAAAGTCATTCATGTAGTAACCTCGGGGGGGAAACGGGTAAGTGTTCAAGGGGAAAGGGTCATCAAATCGAAATTGTGTTCTATAATCAAAGCTGTCAAACATGTGAAGAACGGAGGTAAGGCGTATCTATCTTATGTGATTGACACCAATCGAGGTGTTCCAAAGCTTAAAGAAGCGAATGTAGTGAACGAATATCCGGATGTGTTTTCGGAAGATTTACCGGGGCTTCCGCCCAAGCGGGAAGTAGAATTTAAGATAGACCTTAGTCCGGGCGCAAAACCGGTAGCTAAAGCTCCTTATCGTTTGGCCCCGACCGAAATGAAAGAATTGATGACGCAACTTCAAGACTTGCTCGATAAGGGTTTCATTAAACCAAGTGTTTCACCATGGGGAGGGCCCGTATTATTCGTGAAGAAGAAAGATGGTTCGATGCGAATGTGCATCGACTATCGAGAGTTGAACAAGTTGACGGTGAAGAATCGTTACCCGTTGCCCAGAATCGATGACCTGTTCGACCAGTTACAAGGGGCAAGTTGGTTTTCGAAAATCGATCTGCGGTCGGGTTATCACCAACTGCGTGTACGAGAAGAAGATGTGCCGAAAACTGCGTTTCGAACGCGGTACGAACATTATGAGTTTTTAGTAATGTCCTTTGGGCTAACGAACGCACCAGCTGCGTTTATGGATTTAATGAATCGGGTGTGCCGACCTATGCTTGATAAGTATGTAATCGTTTTCATTGACGATATACTAATATACTCCCGAAGTGAAGCAGAGCATGCTTCCCATTTACGTGATGTATTGGAAACGCTTCGCAAGGAAAAGTTATATGCAAAGTTCCCAAAGTGTGCCTTTTGGCTTAGAGAGGTACAATTTTTTGGTCATGTAATTGATGCGGATGGTGTCCATGTGGACCCGTCCAAAGTAGATGTGGTAATGAATTGGGTACCCCCAACGAATCCAAGCGAGATAAAAAGTTTTCTGGGCTTGGCTGGGTATTACTGAAGATTTATCCAGGATTTCTCCAAAATAGCCTCACCCATGACGAAATTAACAAAGAAGAACGAAAAGTTTATATGGGGCGAAGAACAAGAGAAGGCGTTTCAGACCTTGAAAGAAAAGCTTACGAATTCTCCGGCGTTGACGCTACCGGATGGAACTGATGATTTGGTAGTATATACTGACGCCTCCCACCAAGGATTAGGTTGCGTATTAATGCAAAAGGGTAAATTCGTTGCATATGCTTCAAGACAACTTAAGCAGCATGAGAACAATTACCCAACTCATGATCTAGAATTGGCGGCAGTCGTGTTTGCCTTGAAGATATGGAGGCACTACCTATATGGGGTGAAATGTACTATTTACTCAGATCATAAAAGCCTCAAATATTTCTTCGAGCAGAAAGATCTTAATTTGAGGCAACGAAGATTGTTGGAGCTCATTAAGGATTATGATTGTGACATTCATTACCATCCCGAGAAGGCTAATGTAGTAGCGGACGCTCTAAGTCGAAAGGAGTACCCGCCCCCGATTCGGGTAAAATCTATGAAGATGGTAGTCACACCTAAACTCCTTGGTGAAATTCGAGAAGCTCAAACAAAATCTTTAAATGCTGGCGACCCAAAGAAAGAGAGGACGAAAGGATTTATTCATGAATTGGAAGAGAATGCAAATGGTATGAAAATGAGGTATGACCGAATCTGGACACCTCGGGAATGTGATGTGAAAGAATTACTATTGAATGAGGCTCACAAGTCTCGGTACTCCGTTCATCCGGGAGCTACGAAGATGTATCGAGACTTGAGGATGAATTATTGGTGGCCGGGAATGAAAAGAGATATCGTCAAGTATGTTGCTAAGTGTTTGACATGTTCTCAAGTAAAAGCCGAACACCAAAGGCCGTATGGAAAGTTGCAACCCTTGGAGATCCCGGTGTGGAAGTGGGAACATGTAACGATGGATTTGGTGACTAAGCTTCCCAAGACAAGAAAAGGGCATGATGCAATATGGTGGTCGTTGATCGACTGACCAAAAGCGCACATTTCTTACCCATTCGGGAAACTTATAATTCAGAAAAGATGGCAGAAGTTTATATGAACGAGATTATATCTCGACATGGGGTTCCGGTGTCTATAGTATCCGACCGAGACACCCGGTTCACATCCCGTTACTGGAGGAAGTTTCATGAAGAATTGGGAACCCAGTTACATATTAGCACCGCTTACCATCGTCAAACCGATGGTCAATCGGAACGAACTATACAAACTTTGGTTGATATGCTAAGGGCGTGTGTTATGGATTTCGGAGGAAGCTGGGATGATCATCTACCTTTGGTAGAATTCTCATATAATAATAGTTATCATAATAGTATAAAAATGGCCCCTTACGAAATGCTCTATGGAAGGAAATGTAGGACTCCGGTTTGTTGGGGGGAAGTGGGTCAACGAGAACTCGCGTCAAGAGAAGTAGTAGCCAAGACGAATGAAAAGATTGATATGGTTAGATCAAGGATAAAAGCAGCGCAAGATAGACAAAAGTCTTATGCGGATAGGCGAAGGCGACCAATTGAATTCCAAGTGGGAGATTATGTCTTATTGAAGGTTTCTCCATGGAAGGGAATAATTCGTTTTCGCAAATGCGGAAAATTGGGTCCTCGATACATTGGACCATTCAAAATACTCGCCCGGGTCGGGGCGGTAGCATACCAGTTAGAATTACCTCCCGCGTTGGATGGAGTTCATAACACTTTTCATGTGTCGTAATTGAGGAAGTGCCTAGCGGATGAGACGGCACACGTGCCTTTGGATGATATTGAAGTAGATGAGAAGTTAAATTATGTTGAAAAGCCCATGGCAATAAAAGATTCTAAGGTGAAGCAACTCCGCAACAAATCCATTCGGCAAGTGTTGGTCCAATGGCAACATCGAAAAGGATCGGATCTTACATGGGAAGCGGAGGATGAAATGAGAGAACATTACCCAGAGTTATTCGGTACGTATTCAGGTTTCGGGGACGAAACCTTCTTTAAGGGGGGTAGACTTGTAACACCCCAAATTCTCATATGACCTAAAAGTATAATGTGTAGTGATGTTTTAATAAAAAAATAAATAAATAGGATTATGTCAAAAATTAAAAGTTAGTAAAAGAAAGATGGTTAAGTTAGAAGGTAAAGTACTAAAGTGAATGGGGATTAAATGATGAGGGACTAAATGTGTAAATAATGTTATAAAATGATTAAAAAAAAAGAAACCAGACAAGTCTTGTGTGTGTGCGATCGTGAGAAGCCAGGAGGGGGATCCCTTCCCTCACAAAACCCTAAATCACTAGATTCCATCAATTGAAAGCCAGATTATTGAAGAATCGAATGCATGAC
Source organism: Helianthus tuberosus (assembly GCA_030545235.1). Taxonomy (NCBI): domain Eukaryota; kingdom Viridiplantae; phylum Streptophyta; class Magnoliopsida; order Asterales; family Asteraceae; genus Helianthus; species Helianthus tuberosus. Next base: position 8,806,138 of record CM060386.1, on the reverse strand, counting down.
CTAAGAATCCTGATTATCTAAGTGTTCTTGATCTCAAGTAAGTTAAATTTTGTGATTTGATGATGTTTGATTATATGGGTTTTGTATGATTCGTGAATGTAATTCAAAATTCAGTATGATTAATGGTTGCTATGAAGGTCTAGACATCATTAGATGCTAAATTTCGAATATGAACATGATTAGGGCAAAACCCACTTGCATGTCAAGTAATGTTTAGCAATTGTGAAGTTTTGTATGTTAATTTGATTGTTGATTCATGAAATTGTTATGAATAATTGATTTAGAACTATGTGCTCATGATTTGAATGGTAGATTTCAAAATAGTAGGATATTTATGTTAATCAATGAGAAGAACTATGGAAATTGTGCTTAGGATGCTGAAGAAACACCAACTAAATGGTCGGAACCGAGATAGTTAGGGGGTTTGAATCCGCATAAAAGGTTAGCTCTCCCTCGGTTGATTCAGTTGCAATGGAATCACTTCTCCGGTAGCTCTGCAAAAAAGAACACCGTTAGCCTCGCCAAGGGGAGAAGAGGGTTCTCTCCTTGACCCGACTCCGGCGTGAGAATAAGTATTGGTATCGGAGAAGATAAGTATTTTAAGAGTGAGAGTAGTCTGCGTTTATACCTGAACAGTTCTCTTATTTATATCCGGGAGTTTGGGAGGGAAAACCCGTTATTGAAAAGATAACGGAAAATGCTTAACGCCGTAGCGGTTATTTTTCCTCCGTTAGAGTTCTTTAATCTGACGTTGATTAACCTTGATCCGATGTGAATGCACACGGATCGTGGTCTGATCGATGGCTGGGGGATTGCCACGTGGAAAGTGACTAAGTGGAGATTGCTCTCTAATTGCATGCATTCGTTGTGACTTCAGGGTTGTCTATGGTGATGACACGTGTCCAGACGGTTATAACCGTCTGGGTAGTGCATGATTGTATTTCTTTCTAGAAGATTTCTGTTGTAATCTGATGTGACACCTTGCTGTGTGGGTGCAGACGAATAAATCCCAAGTCTGGGTAAAATAATACCCAAGTCTGGACTTTGTGGCGGAAGTATTGGACAAAGGTTTCTTTTAATCCTTTGTTGTATGGGAGAAAGCGCAAGGACTTATGTTATCCTTTAGGCGCGCGACTGTAATTTACTGATTTATTTGTTCCTTTAGTAGGACCAGTGCGCGGTCGCGCAAGGTCAAAAGGCTAGAAAGGTCAGTTTGTGGTATGGTCCAAATCCTTTTTATGAGGTTTTTGGGACCTTACCCCTTCAAGTCCCCCCAGTCTAGTGTTGTACTTATGCAAATAAGTGGAGCACTGGACTTATGAGAGGGAAATGTTTTTTGGGCGCGTTAAAATAAGAAAGCTTCTATGAGGAGATTTATCCTGTTAGAAAAAAGGAAAAATCTTTGTAATCATGCTCTGACATGTGATGACGTCGACTAGTAATCAGAGTGGGTATTTTTTTTTTTTTTTTTTTTTTTGGGTTTCGTAATGGTGCCTGTCAGTCCTCATTAATGAGGATATGACCCTGGTTCCTGTAGCGCCGTAAGTGATATAGACAACTAATGATGATCGGGGTTTCCATTTTCCGAGGTTGTACTTTTGTATATATATACATTAGGATGCTTTTTGTTACTAACTTGAAGAAGATGAAAGGGAAAAGTTCCGTCCGCTCCCGTCGTCTTTCAGATATCTTAGCGGTTCGTGATGCTGCTGAAGCCTTACTCCTTCTTGCTAACTCTTCGCCGTTGATGTTAACCGAGGAAAAGAATGCTGTTGGTAATTCTTCTCCGATTGCCGGTGCTGGTGATAAGGGTTTCCATCCGGATGGGGTTGTTGATGCTGGTGCTGGTGTGTTGGATGTCGATGGACTGATGTCTCGTTTTCCGACTCTCCGTCCAAGTACCTGTGAGCTGATGTATCACCGTCGCCAGAAAAACCCTTCGGTGAACATAGGTGAAGATGAACCTATGGTTGGTTAGGTTTTGGGTGCTATATCGTCCTGTCTTTTGCTTGTATATATAAGTCTTGTTAGAAAAAACTTATCTTTAGAAGATCACGGGTGTGATCAGTGTTTAAAGTCTGTTGTTTGATCATCTTGCTATCTTGTAGAAGCAAGGTTTTTTGTTTGACTGTTTTAGTTTCTGGAACTAAAATTGTGAAGATCATTGTCATGATCTTGTTTCTGAAGTGCTTGGTGATACATCGATAATGTACATACTTTACGTGTTTGAATTACAATATGTTGCATGGTTTTAAATGATTTTTTGGATAGGTATGGCGAATGAGAGATGGTATTGTGCTCATGTTTGAACGTTTGTCTAAAAGGCGTAGCAGTTTGCCCCTTTTGTTTTTGTTTAGACTGTTCATGAGGTATACAATGTTTGACCATATTGTTTTCGCGCGAACCCAAAAAATTACATGCAATTTTGTAATAAACAGTAATATAAGTAGAAATAATGTTTATGTTGATAATAGCGCAAGGCTTTGTAACATATAATAAAGAAAAACATTGCCTGAATGCTTTTGAAGGCTTAGATCATATGTAACACCTGCGCAACTGTTGCGCGTTCCAGGTGCGAGGAACTAGAGTCCCGTCGATCCTTTTTATGGTATATGCTCCCTTGCCTAGGACCTCGTTAATGACGTATGGTCCTTCCCATCTTGGCGCTAATTTGCCTGGCTTTTCAGCGTTTGACGCCTCATTGTCGCGCAAGACAAAATCACCGGGGACAAAAGTGCAAACGCGGACGCGCGCATTGTAGTATTTTTCGAGCTTAGATTTGTACCTTGCTTCTGTAATTGCGGCGTTCTCGCGCCTTTCTTCGAGAAGGTCCAAATCCATTCTCCTTTCTTGTTCGTTGTTCTGTTTTTCCATAGCTATCATGCGCGGTGATGGTAAACCTATCTCGGCTGGAATGACGGCCTCAGATCCATAGACTAAACTGAACGGAGTCTCGCCTGTGCTAGTCTTTGGCATTGTTCGGTGTGCCCAAAGGATGCTGGGAAGTTCGTCAACCCATCCTCTGCGCGCTGTCCCGAGTCGCGCTTTTATGCCGTCAACGATCTGTTTGTTTACGCTTTCTACCTGTCCATTCGCTTGAGGATGCGCGACGGAGGCGAAGTTATGCTCGATCTTCATTTCTTTGAACCATTTTTGAAGATCTTCTGCGGCGAAGTTTGTGCCATTGTCAGAAATGATGCGCAATGGTAATCCGAATCTGCAAATGATATGTTCCCATATAAATTTGCGGATTACCATTGCTGTTGTAGAGGCCAAAGCTTTAGCCTCTACCCACTTCGTGAAGTAATCCACTGCGACGATGATGAATTTTACCGCGCCTGGTGCGTCAGGAAATGGACCGACAAGATCGATGCCCCACTGTTGGAATGGCCAGGCGGAAGTAACAGGTATTAGTGGATTTTTAGGTCGGAGTGTCTTTGGTGCGTGGCGTTGGCATGCCTCGCATCTTCTTAATAGGTCGACTGCGTCCATGTGCATTCCTGGCCAGTAGTATCCAGCACTCATTATTTTTTCCACGACCATGCGCGGTCCCGCGTGTATCCCGCATAATCCTTCGTGGATTTCTCTGACAAGGTATTGGGCGTCTGTTTTATCGACACAGCGTAGTAATGGGCCCATGAATGATTTCCGGTAGAGGACGCCATCCACCATTTCATAATTTACCGCCTTGTGTTGTATTTTCCGAGCTTCTGCCTTTCCTTCCGGTAACTTTCCGTGTTGGAGGTACAAGATAATCGGAGACATCCAAGATGGATTTCCCATCTCTATAACGTTTACTTGCTTGAGATGAATGGAAGGGTTGGATAATACCTCTATGCGCACTTCCTTTGCTAAGTGCTGAAAACTGGTTGCAGCTAACTTGCTCAGCGCGTCAGCATGTTTGTTCTCGCTTCTGTTTATGTGATTAACTTTGAATGTTTGGAATTGGTTGATTAACATCCGCGCTTGTTCAAGGTACAATGCCATAGCTTCTTTTGCATCGTAATTGCCGTTAACTTGCTCGGCTACCAGTTTTGAATCGACATTAGCTTCAAGATTTCTTGCCCCCATTTTTAACGCTAAGCGAAGACCTGCCAAGAAGGCTTCGTATTCTGCTTCGTTATTCGTACTTTTGAAGTCTAATCGTATAGCATATGTGAGCTCGTGGTTGTCTGGGCTGATTAATCGGAGACCTGCTCCTGCTCCATCGTCATTGGAAGCACCATCTGTGTGTAAGGTCCAGACTCTGTCATCGAAAACAGGTACTGGGTTCTGGATTGCCTCACATTCTTGTACTTTATCGATAGGAACTTCAGTGGCGAAGTCTGCTAACACTTGCCCTTTGATCGCGGGTCTTGGTCTGTAAAAAATGTTGTAACCTCCCAGTTCAATTGCCCACTTGGCCAGTCGTCCCGCTATGTCAGGCTTGGATAAGATCTGGCCTAGGTGGTAATTGGTAAGAACTGTGATGACGTGACCCGAAAAATACCTGCGTAGACGTCGGGATGCGTGTACTAGCGCTAGGACTAGCTTTTCTATCATTGAGTACCGAGTTTCCGGGCCGGTAAGCATTTTGCTGATGTAATAGATTGGAGTCTGGATGTTCTCGCGTTCTACCATCAATACAGCACCGACCGCTACTTCCGCGGCAGATAGATATAAAATTAGTGGCTCTTTTTCTTTTGGGGCTGTCAATGTTGGGAGTTGAATTAAACATTCTTTCATTTGTTTGAATGCGGCTTCCGCTTCAGATGTCCACTGAAAGTCAGTTTTCTTTGCGCAATTTCGTAGCGTACTGATGAATGGATAAGACTTTGCCGCGTGATTAGCCAAAAATCTGTTTAGAGCCGCTAATCGTCCAGCGAGCCTTTGCATTTCCTTAACTGTTGCGGGTGACGGCATTAACTGAATAGCCTGCACCTTTTCTGGATTTACTTTAAAACCATCTTTTGTGACGATGAATCCCAAAAATTTCCCTTCTTCCATGCCGAAGGAGCACTTGGTTGGGTTGAGTTTTAGACTGACGTTGCGCAAGGAGTCGAATGTGCGCTGGATATTATCAAGCATTGTGCTTTCCTCATGACTCATGATGACGAGGTCATCCATGTATACTTCGACAGTCTTGCCAATGTCATCTTTGAAAATTGTGTCCATTAGGCGTTGATAGGTTGCGCCTGCGTTGCGCAGGCCGAACGGCATTTTGGTATAACAGAAAATGCCTTTATCTGTGCGGAACGCCGTTTTGTCTTCGTCTTCTTCTTTCATCTGGACTTGATGATAACCTTTGTAACAGTCAAGAAAACACTTCCATCTGAATGACGCTAGAGAGTCGACTTTCTTGTCTATCTCTGGAAGCGCGTAACAATCTTTTGGGCATGCTTTATTCAGGTCTTTGAAGTCAACGCACATTCTCCACCCGCTGCTATGTTTCTGCACCATTACTGGGTTGGCTACCCATGTATGGTACTTTACTTCGCGCAAGATACCCGCGTTAAGTAACTCTGCTACTTGCTCGTCCATTGCTTTTGCTTTTTCTTCACTGAAACTGCGCCTCCCCTGAGCAACAGGTTCGACTGATGGCTTGATGTTTAGACAATGTTGCGCGATGTCGCGTGGGACCCCAGTCATGTCTGCTGGGCACCAGGCGAATATATCTTTGTTGTTAGATAATAACTCTTTTAGTTGTATGCGTGTTGCTGGTGAAATGGCTGGTCCTAACAGAATGGTCTGTTCTGGGTACTCGTCGTTTAGAACCCATTTCTCTGGTTCATTTGATGCCGAAGGTTTGGCTACTTTTGCTGGTGGTTCGTCATCTACGAACATGACTTCTTTGCTTGAATACAATATTGCGACTCCAGTTTCTGTCGGAAATCCACAAGCAGCGTGTGGAATGGAAGTGATCATGCTAAATTCCCTTTGTGACCTTCGCCCGAGCAAGACATCATGTCGTGATGTTGCCGACATGACCATGAAATTAACTGAAACTGTTCGTGAGTGCTCGCCATCGGATAAGGTTACCGGGAAAACGATTTGTCCTAATGGAAATACAGCTTCATTACAGAATCCGGTGAGGGGAAAATCAACCGGCTCTAAACGTGCTTTGTCTTCTGGATCAAGCTGCTTAAAGCACTGCTCGTATATGATGTCCATCGAGCTTCCTGGATCTATGAACATATAGTCAGTTCGGTAATGACCGAAAATACCAGTGATAATCACTGGTCGTTCTTCCTGGGGGCCCCCAGGAACAACGGGGAACACTACTTGCTGTTCTCTCCAATGTTGATCATAGTTTCGTTTATTTGGCCTCCGTGATGGACCTCTTGAATCATGTGTATTTGTTTCTGATAATTGCTATATTGGTGGGATTGAATGTCCTCCCTTCGTGGTATTGGTGGATCCAATATTGCGGTATCAATTTTTTCTCCAGATCTGATATTTGACAAATCAGATCTGGCGATTTGAATAACGATTGTGTTTAAAGCAGCTTGGCATCTGCTAAACCAATGTTCTGGTGATTCCTCGAACTGTAAATTTTTTCCGACGTTTGATCGAGGACCAAGCTGTCGGTGAGAAGACGAATTTTCTGCCATGTGCAAAAAACAGAAAACGGAATGAACTGAATCAAAACGAGATAGAAGCTAGGAAAACTGAGAAAACGGTGGGCGCCAATGAAGAAACACCAACTAAATGGTCGGAACCGAGATAGTTAGGGGGTTTGAATCCGCATAAAAGGTTAGCTCTCCCTCGGTTGATTCAGTTGCAATGGAATCACTTCTCCGGTAGCTCTGCAAAAAAGAACACCGTTAGCCTCGCCAAGGGGAGAAGAGGGTTCTCTCCTTGACCCGACTCCGGCGTGAGAATAAGTATTGGTATCGGAGAAGATAAGTATTTTAAGAGTGAGAGTAGTCTGCGTTTATACCTGAACAGTTCTCTTATTTATATCCGGGAGTTTGGGAGGGAAAACCCGTTATTGAAAAGATAACGGAAAATGCTTAACGCCGTAGCGGTTATTTTTCCTCCGTTAGAGTTCTTTAATCTGACGTTGATTAACCTTGATCCGATGTGAATGCACACGGATCGTGGTCTGATCGATGGCTGGGGGATTGCCACGTGGAAAGTGACTAAGTGGAGATTGCTATCTAATTGCATGCATTCGTTGTGACTTCAGGGTTGTCTATGGTGATGACACGTGTCCAGACGGTTATAACCGTCTGGGTAGTGCATGATTGTATTTCTTTCTAGAAGATTTCTGTTGTAATCTGATGTGACACCTTGCTGTGTGGGTGCAGACGAATAAATCCCAAGTCTGGGTAAAATAATACCCAAGTCTGGACTTTGTGGCGGAAGTATTGGACAAAGGTTTCTTTTAATCCTTTGTTGTATGGGAGAAAGCGCAAGGACTTATGTTATCCTTTAGGCGCGCGACTGTAATTTACTGATTTCTTTGTTCCTTTAGTAGGACCAGTGCGCGGTCGCGCAAGGTCAAAAGGCTAGAAAGGTCAGTTTGTGGTATGGTCCAAATCCTTTTTATGAGGTTTTTGGGACCTTACCCCTTCAGATGCTTGTACATTGTGCTAAACTAGTGATACGCACACAATGTGTTCGACGAAATGCCTAAGTGAGTTTAGTTATGGTTTTTACATGAATGCTTGTTAAGATTGATGCAACTTCTTTATGATAATCATGTATGTGAATAGTAGACGCCATAACGTATTATAAGGATTGTGAAAGTATTGTTTATGAAAGCTAAATTATGAGATTATGACATATAGGCACGAAGAAGGAAGAAGGCGCAAGTCACTCGAAGGCACAAGCATCTCAAGATCGCGGTAAGTTCATATGAACTTAATCCTCTTTTTATGTTGTTCTACGGATGAATGTTTAGTTACTAATCCTAAATGTTGGGTTGTGTGTTGTTATTGGTTCAAATGATGATACGTTATATGTTAGAATACGGATAAGCGACACAATAGTGTCGGATGTATAATGACCACTCAAGTGGGATGAAATTGTATGGAAAGTAGGACAATGAGATAGTTAAGTAACTACTTGTTGTAAACGGGTCATAATGATATGTTATGCTAGGCATGTATGATAAGAGTTATCCGTTGTAAGTGGGTAAATTAGGATAAGCACGAAAATTATTGTTGACGTTTGATTATGGGCTCATTATGAATGGGACCGTGATATGGATGTACGAATGTATCGAGATGTTGGAATGAAAGAAAGTTAATGGAAGGGATGTTTAATAAAAAGAATGTTGTAAACAAGGCTTGTCAATGACTTGTAAATTGTTAAGGGGCCGATTAAAAGTATGTGAGGTATGTTATGGATTTTGTTTGGTAATATGAACTAATGAATGTTCATTGTTGTGCATGATAGGTAAATCGCATGGTTGATTGCGGCGCGTTCGTATCCACCGTCACCTCCGTATCCACCGTCTCCTCCGTATCCACCGTCTCCTCGGTATCCACCGTTTCCTCAGTATCCACCGTCTCCTCCGTAAGAATATTCACACCCGTATCTATAATCCGGATACCTTTGTTGCGTCGGATAACTTGGTTGACCAGCATGGTATGAGTCATCTACAGGGGTTGTTTCATCAACAGGGGGATGCGTGTTCAAATCTAGAAACAGTCTGTTTTGTTTTCCTTGTATACTAGACATAACCTCCTCTTGCTCATTAGAATCGGGAACGCCAGACTCCTCCAAAATAGATGACCGTATCATCATTAGTTAATAATAAACTAAAACAACAAGTAATTAAAACATTTAAGCTAATAACTGTTACCGAAACGCTTTCGGGCACCCAGTTGTCGCTAGAATACTGCCCGAAGACATAGTTGTCGTCCCAGTATGTTGACATTTCAACACTTCGGGATGATAAGAACACAAATTTGCAAACAACAAGAGTAATAGAAGAAGAAACAGAATGAAATGAATGTTGAATGCTCGGGTGGACCAAGAATGAACTGCATGTTGCACTTTATATGAGATATAGACGTCTCGTATAGCTCTATACGCCCCATATTGCTTAAGTCACATGTCAGACACATAGTCAAATTAGTCTCTAAGACGCCTCGTATAGGCCTATACGAGGCGTCTTAGTACCCTCGTATTGGTCCCTCGTACAGGCCTAGACTCCCCGTCTGATGTGACTGATGTAACGTTATACGAGGTTCAGAAGTTGGTCGGGAAAAGAAACCCTAAACGCCTCGTATAGGCCTATACGAGGCGTCTAGAAGGGTGTGGAAATAGGCATCAAGGTGTGTAAATATGTAGACCCTTTCTAAATTCCGATTAGCTGATTATAAGCAAATCATATCTGAATTTTGATTTCATATTTTTTGAATAACAAATTCTTTTTCTTTTTCAATTGATAGCTTGTTTCTTTTTTTTGTAGATGCCGAAGGAGGAACGCTGCTAAATCCTCTGAACCAAACACCATTTGCACCCGAAAAACAACCAATATCACGATGATTGCTTGAAAGCACTCGTGAGGTTGATACATCATTAAAATCATTCCAATATATGGATTCCATTTAGGCTGATTGCATGGCAGTGTACGATGTGGTTTGTCCTGTAATCCGTCACCACAGTGAGAAAGAGTCTCTAGCCGAACGAAAACCACATCCTGCATTTGATACAAATTAAAATCTGCACACAACCATGCAGTCTTAGAGTTCTCCGAGGCCCAAGAACGATACACTGCAGTTAACAGGGAGCTTAAAGACACCCAACATGATACCGATGGAAGTACAGCTTGTCTTAACTATCTACATGATGAAATAAATAAAGGCAGAGGAGGAAAAGGAGTAAAAACGAGACCAAACTTGTTGTTGTACAAGCGGTTAAAGTTACTAGTGACGAGGTCTATTCTAACACAAAATCAAAGTTAGAAAAAATAGCCCCGAACTTGAGTGAGGCGTAGAAGCCCGTTGATGATTATGAAAGGAAGACGTAGGAAACCAAGGATGGATGAGATCGTGCCATGAAGGAATTATGGATACTTAAGCACACTTTCTAAAACCATGTATTGTTTTGCAATTGGTGTTTGTTTTTATGTTGTTTGGGAGTTGGTATGTTTCTTTAAAGTTAAAAATCTGTGACGAATGCACCTAATTAACAAGGGAAAGACATTTAAAGATCAGGTAGAACAGTCCAGTAGTTCTAAATGACCAAGTGATTCAAATTTGCCTGCTTTTATGTTTACAACTGTCGAGCTTGAAAGTGTCAATGGACCACTTACTTATAATGAAGATCGACTTTCGAATGGCTTCGTTTGCAGCCGTTTGCTGCTGCGTTTACAGCCGTAAACGCCCCATTAAACGGCTGCAAACCCTGTTTATAAACAAATAATCTTGGGGTTTTTTTTGTGCATTATGCACTTAATGTTAAATCTTAGACAATTCAAACAAATGGTTTAAGGCGTTTAAGGTGAAATAATCTTGGGGTTTTTTTATGGCTGAAACTTATATTGAAAGAGTTTTAAAAAAGGGTTTAAGGCGTTTAAGGCGAAATAACTTATTTACCTTTAGGTGGTTCATGATGGCATCTCTATAAGGTGTCACAACTTTCTCCCAACCCATTTTATCGAACGGGATGATCTGCCACATATACATACCCACCTCGCGTGAAAATAGGTCGCTCGGTACACCGATGGGGGTACACGTTACATCCCTATCGAATGTAAGAGAAACGCCCCCCCCCCCCCCCCTCCCTTACCATCTTATGAAGCTTTTGGTTTTTTGCTTTCCCCTTAACTTTCCTTGGGGGAACCTGTAACTGATCCATGTCGTAAGGTCGGTCAAAAATAAAGTTAAAGTGTCCTATTCACCCTTTACTAGTAAAGGGCAAGTAGAGTGTCAAATCCACGGGGAATCAATGGAAAGTGTAAAAGTTCGTTGCTTTGGAAAGTGTAAAAGTTCGTTGCTTTAAATATCATCTATGTCTAAACTAATTGCTTTTTGCAGTTTTTGAGATTAATTATGAAAACGAATGGAAATTTTTAGTTGTAAACAATAATGAGAGAAAATGTACCAATCTCCGGGTTTTCAGGTTATGCAGAAAATCGGTTTACTTCGTTACTACCAGTTGGAAATCACATAGACATGATTTGTAAAACTTGTTGTGATAATTAATTAACGGATAATATATTTGATTGCAATGATCCACGATCGAAACCGAATGATTGATGCAAATGAATAGTAACCCAATTAATTACCAATTTGAGATTTCATAAACATAGGCAAGTCCAATCATTAAAGGTTTAAAACAATGACAATTTAGAATTTAATCCCAATCGTTGATGAACAAACCAAATAATTGATGAACTTGAATGATTACGATAATCAAATATTGTTTAATCAAACAAGAAACAATAAGACCGACTAACCGAAAGTTTAATCGAATCCTAATCCAAAACAATCGTAACAATAACGCAAACCAATGTTTAAACACAAACCCTATTCCCGAAGAGGGTCACAGGATGACTAGCCGCTCATGTTGTGCGAACAATCTTCCGAAGCTTGGTATGAGATTGAGTTCATGATGATTCAGTACGTGCGGATGATTAATGATGGATGTCGATGATGTGTCTTTTTAAATAATGACTTTTTAGAACCCCTAAAAACTTCTCTTCAATGGCTGCCAAATCGTTCGTGAGAAGTGTTGTTGGGCTGAATTTAGAGCCCAAGAACTTATCCAGGTTGCTGCCAATTGTCGAGAACATGAATTATGATGTTGGGCCGACGAGATTATGAGAGCCAAAAAGAATCATGAAGTTTTCTCCCATCATCGATCGTATGGATGATGATGTTTTATTATGATGGCCACCCAAAAAATATCATTCCCTCAAATCCATGATAGTGGAGGTGTACGACTGCCAATCTTCCATATATCCTCTCAAACGTGCCCTCCCAAAAATCTCTCCCATGCTAATGATCGAGAGTAATAATGGGCTGATTTGGGAGCCCAAAATTAATCAATGTTTGCTGCCAATAGTTGTTCTTCAAGGGCTGTCCACGAAGTAAGTTTTAAAAAGAGTTAATTACTATTTTCGTCCCCTGTGGTTTGTCAAAAATCACTATTTCAGTCCATTAGTTTAAAAATTGTGATTTCAGTCCATGTGGTTTCACTTTCGTAACTATTTCAGTCCACCTCCGTTAACCCCATCCATTTATTCTGTTAAGTACACGTGAATTGACCATAATGCCCTTATTAATAAAAAACAAAAAGATATCTAAATGAGTTAATTACTGTTTTCGTCTCTGTGTTTTGTCAAAAATCACTATTTCAGTCCATTAGTTTAAAATTTGCGATTTCAGTCCCCGTGATTTCACTTTCGTAACTATTTCAGTCCAGTCTCCTAACACCGTCTATTTTACGGTTAAGTTTTTAATAAAATACCTAAATTACCCTTGTGTTAATTAAATATGGACTTATATGATTTTATTATTGGATTTATATGATTTTATTGCTGTATGACATATGGACTTAAATTGGATTGTAGGGTTCGACCCACCATGGCTTCGGTAGAAGTAGAAGTCTGGCACTTCTTTTACATATATGGTTCCAAAATTTTAATTTTGGATTTTAGAATGAGAAAATGTTCAGGTAAGCATTATTTTTCAAAGTTATTATGTTAACTGATATTGCTAGGAAGATATTAATTGGGGTAGGGTAATGGGTCGCCGGACATAAGAGGGTGGGGTTGTGATGTCGGAGAAGATGACCGGAAACTTTTGCCGGAAATGAGAGCAAGGATGGAGTGGGGTGGGGTAGGGTAGGGTAGCGTGAGGTTGTGTTTTAACAAGTGGGTCCTAGAATACTATCTTTTAAATTTCCATGGTTTTTTATTTAATTAACACAAGGGTAATTTAGGTATTTCATTAAAAACTTAATGGTAAAATAGACGGTGTTAGGAGACTTGACTGAAATGGTTACGAAAATGAAATCACAGGGACTGAAATCGCAAATTTTAAACTAATGGACTGAAATAGTGATTTTTGACAAACCACATGGACGAAAACAGTAATTAACTCATTTAGATATCCTTTTGTTTTTTATTAATAAGGGCATTATGGTCAATTCACGTGTACTTAACATAATAAATGGATGGCGTTAACGGAGGTGGACTGAAATGGTTACGAAAGTGAAACCACAGGGACTGAAATCGTAATTTTTAAACTAATGGACTGTAATAGTGATTTTTGACAAACCACAGGGACGAAAATAGTAATTAACTATTTTAAAAACCATTTAATCCAATCCCACAAATAATGCACGTGCAACCCTTGTCCCCTCACCGTAGCCTACGTGTCCATTCCGTAAGCCTCAAATACATGCTTCTGTTTCTTTTTGTTGTTTGCTTTGACTGCTCCCAAAATAAAAGAAGGGTAAATTACACTTTTCGTCCTTTATTTTTGTACCAGATTGCAACGGATAGCCTTTAACTTCAATAATTACAGTCACAATCATTTATTTGTAAAACCTGTTACACCTTAGGTCCTTTAACACTAACCCATTTTAAATTTTCAGTTAACTCTATGCACATGAGAACAATTTGGTAATTTTACGTGTTAAAAATACATTATAATAAATAAACTAAAAAGAATTAAAACAATTCATTAATTTGTTAATATATGTAAATCTATATACATAACCTGCACACCAAACCAAGGTCCTAATCCTAAACCACTGCCATCTCCATCTCTACCATCACCACCACCACCATCCCACCACCACCTCAACCCTCCGGCAACCACGCGCACCACCACCATCTTTACAACAACCACCGTCAACCATCACCATTATCACAAACACCAATTTCAAAATTAGGGCTTCAAAAAGAAAACACAACCTTACCCAAAATTAGGGCTTTTATATGGAAGACGTGGAAGATGACGACCAGTGGACGAGGGGATATGAGGACGATGTTTGTTCATCAACCACCACCATGGTCTTCGGCGGGTAGAAGACGACGGCGTGCATTTTGCCGACGGTTCATTCCGAAGAAGTCCGTGGTGACGAGATTTGCGCCGGTGATCCTGCATCCGGTGATCTAACCAATCATTCACTTCAACAAAATGACTCGACTTTGGTGAGTCTGTGTTTGTTTCTATATTTCTTGAATCCATATGAACTGGGATTTGTTTAATTTCTTGAAACTTAACTCCCTTATTCAGTACCACATGCAATGTTATTGTTTTTTTTATAACTCTTGAAACTGATATGTTTTTTTTTTTAATTCTTGGAAGTTTGTTGTTATGGATTTATGGGTATTAATTGGATTAATGAAATAAGATGAATTTTAAATGCGGGGTTCTGAAATCTTGGACTGAAACAGGATGTGGTGGTGGTGGCAGTGGCGGCATGATGTGGTGGTGGTGGCGGTAGAATGAAGTGGTGGTTAGGGTTTTAGGGTTAGGAAATTGAGGGAGATGAAGTGTATATGTAATTTTTATGGTTTTATTTATTAAACATTTAAATAAAAGCATGAATTGACCAGAATGCCCTTTAGTGAATAAACTTAACTAAAAGTTTAAACTAGGTCAGGGTTAAAGGACCTAGGGTGTAACGGGTTTTGCAAATAAAGGATTGTGACTGTAATTATTGAAGTTAAAGGCTATCCGTTGCAATCTGGTACAAACATAAAGGATGAAAAGTGTAATTTACCCATAAAAGATTGTGAGTGACTTGCTTTTTATTATTAAAATCAAAATCCTCAAATCTCCACTCGGCCGCCAATAAGGTATGCGTCTTTTGTTGTTGACTCCTTTCTAAATATTTCCAACAAAGCTAGCCTCAAGAAGTCACGTGAATATGGCTCCAAAGTTCTTCACAACTAATGATAATACAACAAATCTCTCCGTCTTCCTATTTCCCTTTCCCTTCCGGCCGCCGGTGGCTCGACGAAGAAGGATATTTCGGGTTAGCGTGCGAGGTCACCATATTGTCTGGCTTGACCTTTCATTCTAACGTGATCTCTCTCTTCTTCCATTCGCTGTCCGGGTCCTGGCTTTCCCGTGTTTTTCTTGCCAGAAATCGAATCGCCGGGTGCTCGACGACGACGTGGTGCCCGGGATAGACTCAAAGGTTTGACTTGATTGCATATAGCTTGCAGATCTAACGTTACCTCAGCTTCTATCTTGAGTGACATCGACTCCATTCGCCTTCTGGGATTTTGTGCTCCACAGTGTTCTCCTATGGACGAAGATGGTCCATGGGAGCTCCCCCGTCATCTACGGAAGAAGGAGAATGATATTTTTCGGAACTCAGAAGTTGGACAGAAGGAAGACAGGAATTTCAAAGGAAAAGTGACTAAGTTCTTTATAACCAATCTTCCTTCGGGTTGCAGGCCATGGGATGTAGCGGATTTTTTTAAGGTGTTTGGAGAGGTGTCTGTGGCTTACATCGTGAGGAAAACATACAAAGAGGGAAGGAAATTTGGATTCATAAGTTTTAAAAACATTCTCGACGTGAAAGGGATGGAACGCGCCCTCAACGGCACAAAGATGGGAGGATCCAAGATCATTGCTAACCTAGCCAGATTCGACAAAGAAAATGTCGGAGTTAATACTGGACCTAAGGATAACGTTACGGGCATCGGTAATAATTCCAGTATCCCCCCGTTGGACAATAAAATTCAGAACAATTCTTTTGTCGATCAAGGTAAGGGTAAGCTCTTTAGTGACTTGTTCAAAAAAGACAACCCTAATCTTGAAAGTAAGAGTATTGTAACACTCCTCTTATTTATGTCATTTTTTTATCATAAAATACGAAAATTTTAAATCAAAATGCTTAATCAACAGAAACTTAGTTGAATTACACATCGTTTAGCAAGTTAACATAGATGACCATCTAGTTCAAAGTAATTACAACTACTAGAGTTTGCAAAACATCCTTGTTTAAACAAGTTTAGTTAAGTGCAGAAGCTTCAAAAATTAGTGTTCGGTTCCTCTAAGCATGCTTGATCGCCGTCCGGAAATACCCCATCATTACCTAGAGTCAAAACCACTTGAAAAGTTAGTTTTGACATTGATATAATGCGTACAAACAAGTTCTAGTATCAAATCATGAAAAACAAAATAAAATTTCAAAAGTTATCCTGCCGCGTGTCGCGGCAGGTTCCTTTCATTCCTTCGCGTGTCGCGGCAATCATCGCGTGTCGCGGGGAATTTAAAGAATCCTTCCGCGTGGCGCGGAGGAAACGTTTTTCCAGCAAGTGCAGGTTTTTGACCTGCATTTCCTGCCAGCTCCGAAATTTACCAATTTTAGCTTCAAATGTCCATAACTTTTGATCCGTAGGTCCGTTTTAGGTGATTCTTTTTCCTATACGTCAGTAATTTAATTACCGACGTGTCTATTACGATTATCATACCGAAAATTTGGTTTACGGGCTGAAAGTATATAAATCCTTAATATATATTTGTTCGACCCGTCTAGTTTTGCACTAAAACTATCATCAATATTTTTATGACCACGAGGCTTATTTTACCCATCTTCCGGGGCTTACGATCATTGGCGTTTCATAACCAATTCCATGGTTTACGCTCTTATGATCTACAATCGCCAAGGGATCTTTCAATAATTTCATAGTATCGATTTAACACACATTTATTTGACCCGTTTGGCCGATTTATGGTGTTCACCATTTCAATAATAACCAAACGTTTTCTAATCTAGTTTTGACCATTCAATTAAGTAGTGATCATCACGACTTTAACTAACACAAATCCTTATTCTAAAACCCAACTTTGAATAACTACAATATCAAATTATCGTAAAGTAACGAAACAAGTTACATACTTACATAATTCATCAACATTGGTTTCTAACCATAATTACCCATTCCCGGGCTTGTCAATCTTAGCGTATCACGTCCATTCCATGGTTTACGCTTTTATGACTCAACTTTAATGAGTGACGTTTAAGTCACTTCGAACACTACCATTTCGACCATTATTTTAACTTGTTTCTTTATCTAGTGAGTTACATCACTTTATTTACTTTCCATACATGACTAATTAAACAATATTATCAACCAACATTTCTAGTTAACTATTTTGACCCGTTTGGCTTGTCGAGTGAACTTCGTCACTTCTATGACATACCAAACTCGCAATTGACACTACAATTTCATTAACATTTCTAAGACTATTGTTTATGCATAATGTATCGAAACCGAAGTTACGTACCTTTAGAGCGTTCCTTTCAAGCGTGTGTCCGCTCCGGCTTGTCCGCTTGAAGTCTCGGCTCTTTTACCTATAGGGTTCAATCAACACTTCGTTTAGAACTCTATTCATGTCTTATAACGCATAATTCATCTTATCATTCAAATATGCGTTTCGTTCGAAATCACCATATCTAGCTTTCTCTTAGGCATTTCAACAAACACCTAAAAGGCATAATTTTACTAAATCAACAATCAAGTTCATGACTACTTATTTAGCCAAGATTTTAACATCTTTTACAAGTAATTCATCAAGTTTTATAGTTCAATATCAAGATTAACTCCATAGAGTTCAAATAACACTAGTTTACTAATCATGATTCTAGTGTTCATCATGTTTTTGCAAAACCCACTAAACACACATAATGGATGATCATGAATTTCATAGTTTAAGCACTAATTCAACCAACTAATGTCTAGGGTTTACTCCTAGACATGATTTCATCCCAAATTCATCCAAACAACGATCATGCAAGCTCAATTTTCGATTCTCATGTATTCATCTAGAATTCAAGATGGAATTAAACCATGAAATTTTGCATACCTTATGATCCCTTCACTGAGGTGATCACTATTTTGTGCTTGGATTTCGATTTGAGCTTGATTTACCCCTTCAATCTGGAGAATTCTTGAGTTTTAGGGTTGGAGCTTGAGAGCTCTTTTGGCTCTCTGGTAGAAATCGTTGGGATATACACACACGTATGTGTGTTTATTTATTTATTTTTTTTATTTGAAGTTTAATTAAAACTTCATTTCATTTATCCATGTTTAGTCCCTCCACTTTACACAAGTCATTTAAAGGGTGTTTTAATCATGTTTGTTCTATTGTGTCAAGACACAAACTAACTAGGTTATTTATTCCTAGTTATATTATCTTGACTATTACCGATTTTTAGTTTTCAATATGATACTTATATTTTCGGGGTGTTACAAGTCTACCCCCCTTAAAGAGGTTTCGTCCTCGAAACCTTTTCTTATACAATTTATCGAGTTTAACTCCATACATTTGCTCTCGATAATCTATTAAGCATTTCTCATACTTTAACCGATTGTTAGCATTACCAGAAAAGTATGGTAATATCCCTTTGGTTATTAATCATCTATGTATCGTATCTTACATGACATAATGCGACTTGAAATATCGTAATCTCGTTATTTCCACTAGTTTAGTTAACTTAGCGATATCCATCGCTTTCATATACTATCGAATTCTTTATGAATCCGTTACTTTGACCCGTTTAAAGGTCTTTAGTGAAATCTTTTACTTTTAGAAACAATTTCTTTTGTTTTTAATTTTATTTATTCGGTTCAGTTATACCGAATCCACCGCTTACAAGCAAATCAAATTTTCTCGATTTGAATTACTGACCTTAACCGGTCTCACTAACTCCAGTTACTTTTTACCGCTCTCTTGGTTATAATGTGATTTTACTTCACATTACCTTTCCCAACCGTGATCGTGTCACATCATGTTTAATTTATATCAACTTTTCATTTGTTTATAACCTTAAAGGTTATGTTGATCCCGTAGATCACTCCTTACTCCTGTCATCCTTAAAATGCGTGTTTGGTGTCAAGGCACCCTGTTTTCGTTCGAAGAATCATTTGGTTTCAAGCTTAGGCTCCGTTAACCTTGATTGTAGTTTCGTGGCTACAATTGTTTTCTTTCGGACAATTTTCCGACTTACAACTTCTCACGTCATTTGTGTGTCAGTTCTTCTTATGCTTATTGCTATTTGATTTGCATATCTTCTTATTTGGTTATGTCCCATTACCGGGCTCATTACTCTTTTGCATTTAACACTACCTTTATCCCGCTTGCGTTTACTTATGCCGTTCGGCACGATATTATATTTGACCTGTTCAACTTTAAAATAGTTGAACATAATTTATTCAAAATTTCTATTTACATTATCTTGTCGTCTTTTAGTTATGACTCAAAACCCGAGTCTTTTAAATTTCCATCCGAGTTCCCGTCTCTCGGTCTACGCATGCGTTTAATTCTTACCCATCCACCGGGTGTTTTACCGAAATCGTTATCATTGCACCCTTCCGGTATGCATTAAGACTTCATTTCGGTTTACTTGGTCATCTTAGCGAAATCCGTCGCTTTTACTTGACCATGTCTTTTTATTCTTTACGTGACGACCATTGGCGGCCTTATTAACTATGAGTGACGATTATCATCGTTTCCCTTGCCTTATTATGACTAAAGTTAACAACCGGGATTATCTTTTTCGTGTGGACAACACCTTTGTTTTTATGACCCGGCGGATCATCTATACTTTGGTTTTACTTGCCCATTTTGTTCACCATGGCTCTTTCGTCTAAGATGACTTATTTTCGTGAATTTTTTTTTCTTTTGATCATTCATTTATATCATCATCTACATTAATCCTTGTCCCTTCTATCAGGCTCATTTTCCTAATGTAATACGCTTCCGTCACCCGGCTGTGCGTTTACCTTTATTATCACTCATTTTACTTATTTGATCCGAACACCGCCTTTCTTTTGTTAGCGACCCTTAGGTCTATTTCTTTTGCTAATGTCCCGAAGGCCCATTTCTCAAGTCTTATTTAGTAAAACTACTGCTATTGTTATTCGGCTTTTGGGGTTTACCCGTCCTTATTCTAATATTTTTATAACGTTTATTTTACTAAATTTTTTTTTTTATAATCACATCCATCGCTGTGATCATCATCTTTCCTCATAAAGGTTTGATTAATAATGTGTTATTTGGATGGTTACCCATACCTAAGTTTCCAAATTTTCATTTATTGATACTTTATTATTCATAGTAGCGAATAACATGTATCATTCATTTGACTTCTTTCTCGAGGATATGCTTGCTCCGAGTCATAATTTCTCATCTTTAACCTTAATCCTATTGTAACCATAACATAATCAATTCGTTTTGTTTTATTATTCCATATCATTGTATGAAATTTATCCACATCGTTTATTTATATAACGAAGTTTCTGCATATTTTATTTGGTTTGGCCAAGTCTATAACCTTGTCCTTGTCATCTATTTTTATTGCAAATTTCCGGGTTCGGGTGTTATTACACTCCTTCCCAATACGTCAGTTATTCACTTTATTAAGTTCCCGGGTTCGAATGTCCGCGCACTCCTTCCCACGACAATATTGACCATGATTACTTTTGCCTTGGTTTCACATGCTTACCATTGTTTATTTTCTTATGCATATATATTTCTTTTACATAATTCGCCCGTTTCACTACTCATGTATGCCCCTATGCAACTATTGTTCGCACTAGTATTGAATAAAATTTATAGTGAAATTAAATGTGTAATAAGCATACCTGGAACAACATCAGGTTCAGCTTTAGCCTCCGCGGCTATCGTGTGGGAAGACCTTGTCTTCTCTTTCGGGGTATCAGGCTTTAATTTCTTTACGGGTCTTGGGTCCACATCTGACTCACTCCCGTCATCTTTTCCTTGTGAGAGACTATCTTTTAATTCAGTTATCATATCCTCTACTGCTAGCAAAATTGTGATTTGTAGTCTCTCGGCGAGCTGCGGTAGATTGGCTTCTATTGCCTTTCCGACTTCCTCGGAAATTTTAGCTTCCATCTCTTTAGTTAATTGAGATGCTAATTCGCTCTCGGTCACACCGGACATTTCTTTCATCTGTTCGGTGACCTTCGGCACCGTATCATTATCGTTGGCTTCATCAGTCATCTTGAATCTGGATGTTTATATTAATTGTTAAACATTTCATTTTGTATCATTTGCATCTTTTGCTTTGGTTTAGCCAAGTTCACTACTTGCTTAGACCATTCATGTTTGGTGCACTTTCCGGGTTTGAGTGTATTACGCGCTCTTCCCATGCACATCTAATCATATTTATTTTTCTATATTTACTAAGTCTACTAAAAACAATTAGCTCTTACCGGATGCTTGATCAAGCTTGAACCGAACACTTTGTTGACAACCTTGGGCTCTGATTACCAACTTGTAACACTCCTCTTATTTATGTCATTTTTTTATCATAAAATACGAAAATTTTAAATCAAAATGCTTAATCAACAGAAACTTAGTTGAATTACACATCGTTTAGCAAGTTAACATAGATGACCATCTAGTTCAAAGTAATTACAACTACTAGAGTTTGCAAAACATCCTTGTTTAAACAAGTTTAGTTAAGTGCAGAAGCTTCAAAAATTAGTGTTCGGTTCCTCTAAGCATGCTTGATCGCCGTCCGGAAATACCCCATCATTACCTAGAGTCAAAACCACTTGAAAAGTTAGTTTTGACATTGATATAATGCGTACAAACAAGTTCTAGTATCAAATCTTGAAAAACAAAATAAAATTTCAAAAGTTATCCTGCCGCGTGTCGCGGCAGGTTCTTTTCATTCCTTCGCGTGTCACGGGGAATTTAAAGAATCCTTCCGCGTGGCGCGGAGGAAACGTTTTTCCAGCAAGTGCAGGTTTTTTACCTGCATTTCCTGCCAGCTCCGAAATTTACCAATTTTAGCTTCAAATGTCCATAACTTTTGATCCGTAGGTCCGTTTTAGGTGATTCTTTTTCCTATATGTCAGTAATTTAATTACCGACGTGTCTATTACGATTATCATACCGAAAATTTGGTTTACGGGCTGAAAGTATATAAATCCTTAATATATATTTGTTCGACCCGTCTAGTTTTGCACTAAAACTATCATCAATATTTTTATGACCACGAGGCTTATTTTACCCATCTTCAGGGGCTTACGATCATTGGCGTTTCATTACCAATTCCATGGTTTACGCTCTTATGATCTACAATCGCCAAGGGATCTTTCAATAATTTCATAGTATCGATTTAACACACATTTATTTGACCCGTTTGGCCGATTTATGGTGTTCACCATTTCAATAATAACCAAACGTTTTCTAATCTAGTTTTGACCATTCAATTAAGTAGTGATCATCATGACTTTAACTAACACAAATCCTTATTCTAAAACCCAACTTTGAATAACTACAATATCAAATTATCGTAATGTAACGAAACAAGTTACATACTTACATAATTCATCAACATTGGTTTCTAACCATAATTACCCATTCCTGGGCTTGTCAATCTTAGCGTATCACGTCCATTCCATGGTTTATGCTTTTATGACTCAACTTTAATGAGTGACGTTTAAGTCACTTCGAACACTACCATTTCGACCATTATTTTAACTTGTTTCTTTATCTAGTGAGTTACATCACTTTATTTACTTTCCATACATGACTAATTAAACAATATTATCAACCAACATTTCTAGTTAACTATTTTGACCCGTTTGGCTTGTCGAGTGAACTTCGTCACTTCTATGACATACCAAACTCGCAATTGACACTACAATTTCATTAACATTTCTAAGACTATTGTTTATGCATAATGTATCGAAACCGAAGTTACGTACCTTTAGAGCGTTCCTTTCAAGCGTGTGTCCGCTCCGGCTTGTCCGCTTGAAGTCTCGGCTCTTTTGCCTATAGGGTTCAATCAACACTTCGTTTAGAACTCTATTCATGTCTTATAACGCATAATTCATCTTATCATTCAAATATGCGTTTCGTTCGAAATCACCATATCTAGCTTTCGCTTAGGCATTTCAACAAACACCTAAAAGGCATAATTTTACTAAATCAACAATCAAGTTCATGACTACTTATTTAGCCAAGATTTTAACATCTTTTACAAGTAATTCATCAAGTTTTATAGTTCAATATCAAGATTAACTCCATAGAGTTCAAATAACACTAGTTTACTAATCATGATTCTAGTGTTCATCATGTTTTTGCAAAACCCACTAAACACACATAATGGATGATCATGAATTTCATAGTTTAAGCACTAATTCAACCAACTAATGTCTAGGGTTTACTCCTAGACATGATTTCATCCCAAATTCATCCAAACAACGATCATGCAAGCTCAATTTTCGATTCTCATGTATTCATCTAGAATTCAAGATGGAATTAAACCATGAAATTTTGCATACCTTATGATCCCTTCACTGAGGTGATCACTATTTTGTGCTTGGATTTCGATTTGAGCTTGATTTACCCCTTCAATCTGGAGAATTCTTGAGTTTTAGGGTTGGAGCTTGAGAGCTCTTTTAGCTCTGGTAGAAATCGTTGGGATATACACACACGTATGTGTGTTTATTTATTTATTTTTTTTATTTGAAGTTTAATTAAAACTTCATTTCATTTATCCATGTTTAGTCCCTCCACTTTACACAAGTCATTTAAAGGGTGTTTTAATCATGTTTGTTCTATTGTGTCAAGACACAAACTAACTAGGTTATTTATTCCTAGTTATATTATCTTGACTATTACCGATTTTTAGTTTTCAATATGATACTTATATTTTCGGGGTGTTACAAGTATTCAGGCTGTGGAAAAAGGTACAGTCATCGAAATCTCAGATAATACTTTAGCCTACAGGGAGTTGATCGGTTGTGCTTTAGTGGGAAGGTGTAGAGACTTAGTGGTGTTAAGGAAATTAAACTCGGTTTTGGAGGAAAGTAACATTTCGAGGGTTTCTCTTAGTTATTTGGGTGGTCTTTCTCTGCTCTTGAAGTTCGAAGACGAAGATAGTTGTGTCAACTTCACGCTGGAACATCAGATTTGGAAGCAGTGGTTTTCTAACTTAGATCCATGGAATGGTCAATCGCTCCCGTTTGAAAGATTGGCCTGGGTTAGGATTCTTGGTGTTCCCATGCATTTGGCCGATAATGACGTATTGAACAATATTGCGGAACACTTCGGTAAGATAGTGCATGGTTCCCAACTTGAAGCGGAGGACGGGAACTTATCGGTAAGTTGGATAGGACTGTTGGTTGGTGAGGGTGAAAGGATTCATGACCAGGTTACTCTAATGTGGAAGGATAAACTGTTTCGAGGTTGGATTGAGGAGGAATGTAGTGACTGGGTCCCTGAGTCTGTGGGGAAAGTGATTACACCTTGTAACGCCGGTGATAAGTTTCATTCCGGTCCGGCCAGTCCGCAGTCAGGAAACGAAAAGATGGACGAAGAAGTAGAAAAGACACATGTGATTAATGCAGCCGACACTCCTAGCTTCTCTAACGTTAATAATAATAATAATTGCAGTAACATTGGCGGCTGTTCTGGTATGAATGGTGGGGCCCGAGAAGATGGTGATACTTTAAAAGAAGGTGAAAAGGATGTCTCAATCCCGAGGTCTGCGAATATGATGGATCCGTTGAACAAGGAGGTTGGTGATCAAAGTTTTAAGTTGAATGGGGCCCATAAAAACGACAAGGGACTTTATTCGTTTTCCGTTGCTAAGGATAATAGGCCCAATAAAAGAAACTTTAAATCCAGGCCCAGGTCCAAAAAAGTTTGTCGAGATAATATTTTGAACCCATCCTCTGGTGACAGGCCCAAGAAGAGACCAAGAGATAAGGGTGATTTCAACTTTGACTTAAATGTGCAGGCAGATGATACCCTTAGTGATTCCGCTGTTGATAAGGAGATTAACTGTTCATATTTTACTGATCTGAAGGGAACCCCAGGTAAGGCAGCTCAGACTCAGGATTTTAATCAAGAGCCTCAGATTATAAGCGATTCGGATGGAACTGTTAGCCAGAATGAAGGAGGTGAGTTCGTGGTAAAAGACTCTCTTAAAGTTCTGGAAACCGATGAGGTCGAGGCTACTAAACGTGTTGCTGGTGTGGCGGGAGTTAATTTGGAGGATCATGGTGCTCTCATTAGAGATACAATTAGAAGAGAAGGTAACAATGTTGTGTCTTTATGAATATTATGTCTATCAATATTAGAGGTATTTTCGGAGGGGGCAAAGCGGCTTGGGTTAAGGAGATTAGGATGTTGAATAAAATTGGGGCTGTTGCTATTCAAGAAACTAAGGTGGAATCGGTTAGTCAGTCTTAGATTTGTGGTTTCTGGGGGAATAAGTCGTTCAATTTTGCTAGTGTTCCGTCTGTTGGGCTCTCTGGAGGTCTGGTTTGGATATGGGACCCTAAAATTCTGAAAGTTGATTCCGTCATCCACAACAGAAATTTTCTTATCAATAAAGGTTTCTTGGTGGGTAGTGGAGATGCCATTAATCTGGTTAATGTGTACGCGCCGCAAAGTGTTGCGGCTAAATTACATTTGTGGCCCGAGATTTCAGAAAAGATAGATCTGTCTCATGGTAAGTGGCTTCTCACTGGATATTTCAACGCAGTCAGGCATCCCAAGGAACGGAGAAGATCCAAATTCAAACAGGTGTTTGCTGACAATTTTAATAAATTTATTTTTGACAACGGTTTGTTGGAATTCCCTATGCAAGATCGTAAATTCACGTGTATTAGAGATAACGGTCAAAAGCTTAGTAAGTTGGACCGTTTCTTGGTGTGTTCAGAATTTTTTAATAAATGGCCCTCGGTGTGTGTGCGGATGCTTCCGAGTAGGCTCTCTGATCATTGCCCGATTATTCTTGAAGTGGTTGACTTGAAATATGGTCCTAGGCCGTTCCGGGTTTACAGTTCTTCGTTAGGGAAGCCGGGTTTTGAGGAAGCCGTCAAGTCTGCGGTTGAGGGTTTGGTTCCTTTTAATCCTCCCGATGCTTACTTAACTTCCAAATTCGTTTGGATCAGATCGTTTTTAAAGAATTGGAGAGATTATTTTTGTCACACCCCGACCACGTAAAACAACAAATCGTGGCGGAAACGTCGGGGAGTGTCGTAACAGAATCATTGTTTCACAACCATGGATTAAATAATTTTGTTTTATTGAATTATTGAACTCATTGTTTTATTACAAATCAGATAAATACAAATATTATCTTTCAAGTTTTAAACTCGCTAAGGCACGAGTCCATCCTATGTATAGCATGCATCAACAATCAACACATAACAGCACCTGAAACATGTGTAAAAATAGGTACGTCAGCATAAAAATGCCTGTGAGATACATATGTTTTATTATAATAGGATTCATGACTTATAAGTTTAGAGAAAAATATTATATTTAATCAAAATAGTCATGAACCCTAAAATATTTTCTTTTATAAATTTTACTAAAATTTATAAGAAATCAGATGATATAACAGAATAATACATAGGTAAATAAATAACTAAATAAAATGAGTTTGTAAAAAAAATATTGTTTGTAAAACAATATTTTGATAAAAAGGTTTGTAGTATATATATAAAAATATACTTTGGTTTTAAGAAAGTCGAATAAGTAATATATTAAAATATATTTCAGTTTCAAAATAATTAATCAGATAGTATATTAAATATACTTTAGTCATCAAAATAATAATTTTCAGTAGTATATTAAAAGTATACTTTTGGTTTTATTAATAACATATTAAACTATGTTTTGGGTTTTATAAATAACATATTAAACTATGTTTTGGGTTTTATAAATAACATATTAAACTATGTTTTGGGCTTTATAAATAACATATCAGACTATCTTTTAATAATTAACAAAATATATGTTGGTTTTGTACAATATCACCCATGAGAGCATATCAAGCTATACTTTTGGGAGTATAACAAAGTATACAACAAATATGTGATTTAAGAATTCAACCAAACCGTAGTGCATCAAACTACACCAATTAAGACTATATAAATACCACAAAGGCAATCTCTATTTGGATAAAAATATCGGTTTCTGACATTCCATGACAACAGGAATGGGGTGTCTAATCCTATAGCGCTATATCGTACTACCAATCGGTCTGGTGAACATAAAATAAGTACTATCCAACAAATTTAATTTTTATATTCTTTGAAAAAATTAGTGTTTAAACCATAAATAATCATTCAGTTTATCAAAAGATAAGTACTAATACGTATAATAAATTATACTTTGAAATCATGAACATAACAAATAGGTACACATATTTCACCCCAAAACATTTGAAAACAGTAAAAGAGAGGACTATGTACTAACTTGAGGATGCTTAGAAGTCTTTAATAATGACCAAACAAAGCTAGAGGGATTACGGAAATCAAACGACACCTATTATAGGCAACTATGTAAATAAACCGGACCTAAATCGGGAGATCGGATAGGATGAGGTTTCGTAAACCAAATGAGTATTGGAACTCATATGATATGGTTTAACAAAGCCTACATTTTAAAACGAAACCTAACCTAAGTGCTTACGACCCATTACGACCCGTTTAGGTAGCTTATGCTCCTTTAACGCGTCGTTCGCGTAAAACGCGTTTGAAACGCCTAACTAGTCCTATGACAAGTATTATATGCCTAAACATGTTTAATTATGTTGCATAATCTGTTAAGTGACAAAAGTTTGGGTTACATATGCTTAAATATTAATTATGCATAAAAAGGCATTTTGGTCATTTACCTAAGGCATATAAACTACCTATCATACAACTACTTAAACGAAGTGACCATAAGGTATAACCTCGAAAGGTTATTCCCTATACAACTATGGTCACTAAACATGTTTGGTTGGATCCTAATGATCGACCAAATGGGTCTAGTTTGAAAGTCTAAGCGGTTGTTTAGACCGCTTGACTTACGACTCTATATAAGCACTAAACCTAAAGTGACGAGCTAAACATGTTGAAACATGTTTAACTAAGTTAGAAAACAGGTTTTGATATCAAAACAAACGGTTTTGATACCCAAGAGTAGTTTGGTTACAAAATACGCATGAACACGCATTTTGGCCGAAACTACGACTCGTCACTACACCTAATCAACGTGGTAATCAGTAGGTATAGTCACAAAGGACTATGACCATCGTGATTACACTCACGTTACGAAGTTCAAACGAACTTCGTGTTGACCATGGATCGGTCAAAGCAGAAAGTCAAACACGGTTTGACTTTCACGCTTAGAAAAGCATAAAAGAACGAAAGAATACTCACAAAGGGTCCAAGCAAGGAAATCTTGATCCAAATTACTCAGGTATGAGGTACTAAACCCAAACTTAGAGCAAAAGAATCAGATTTGTGTGTTGCAACAATGAAAGCTTGTGGGTATTTATAGATTTCCTAGAACCGTTAGGATCGTTTCTTGAAATCCAAGCTTGAATCTTGGCCTTACACTTGGGTACATGGTTTAGAATACAATGGGTACTCAAATACCAGTACATATAATCAAAAATCAGGGGTTAAAAACCATTGAAATAGGTGGTATTGGCCAGATTCAATGTTTCTACAAAACTGATGTGCTGGAGTAAGATTACGGACCGTAAGGTCCTAAGCATACGGTCCGTAAGGACCTTGCAGACCAGCAACTTTCAAAAATGACAGATTTAGTCCCTGAAGCCCCAAACTTGGTTTTCGATGCATTTTTGGCACGTTTAAGCCCCGTTAACCCCATTTCAAATCTCTAAAATGAAGTTAAAGTATAGGGAACTTAAAATATGCTCAAAAACATCTCGGATGTAGGCTCGTTTGGTCGTACGGTTGCGTTATTCGGTTAATTACGACGGAAGTCGTAACGGACGCAAAAACGATCCAAATTACGCGACGAACAGAATTTAATCATGCCAATCACTAAAATAAAATATTTTAATGATTACATAAATTTTTGGATGTCCGGATATATTCAGAACGTAAGATATGCGCGAAAATGCAAACTTATGCACTTTTTGACGCTTTTAGTCCCTATTGATCAATAAAGTTTATTTTAGCAAACCGAACCCCTCAAAGCCTATTTCTAAGCTATGTAAAGGATATTTATGGTATGTTTAACTTATGATCATGTTCCAGAATGTTCGTTATAGTACGAATCGGCATACTTTCACAGTTTGTCGAAATTAGTCCCTGTAAGCGAATAAACTTGATTTCGACACACCAAACCATCCAAAACTTATTTCTAAGTTATGTAAAGGTTATTTAAGGTATGTTAACCATATGTCACTGTTCCAGAGTGTTTGTTGCATTAAACTGGTTATATTTACGCATCAGTTCGCGTATAACCATCCAGAAAGCGATTTAGAGCTCGAAATCGATCAAGAATTGATATGTGCAAACGATACACATATTTATACAAATCCCAAGTATGAAATACAATATTTCATCGGTTTGGTATTTGTTTGATGGTTGAAGTGACACAGGTGTCTCAATTTTCTATCTAAAGAGAACGAGAAGGAAAATTTGGCTTTTAGTGAAATGGAACGTCTGGAAAAAGATATGGAATTAAGAGATCTTTCGGAAGAGGAAGAATGGATTCTGGCGGAAAACAGGAACACGATTAAAGAGGTGGAAAACAGAAAAAGTTTGGACCTTAAACAACGTGCTCGCTTGAAATGGGCTGATGGTGACGAGAATTCCAAATTTTTCCATGCTATGGTTAATAGCAGGAAAGCCGCTAACTCGATTCATGGTCTCTCCATTGGTGGAGAATGGTGCTCGAAACCTTCTATTATTAAAAAACAGGTTCTTTCGTTTTTTTTCGTGATAGATTTAAAGAACATTTTCCGTCAAGACCTGATCTTTTTTGTAGTAATATCAACAAGATATCGGAAATCGAAGCCGCTATGTTGGAGGAGAGTTTTGGTGAACAAGAAATCAAGGAGGCGGTTTTTGAATGTGGGGACGACAGGGCACCGGGCCCGGACGGTATGAACCTTAGGTTTATTAAATCTTTTTGGGAGTTATTTAAAGAGGACTTTCTCCGAATTTTCGAATGGTTCATGAGTATGGAGAGATCAATTTGGGAAGTGCAGCTTCATTCATTACTCTTGTTCCCAAAGTTAATGATCCAGTGTCTCTTAACAACTTTAGGCTTATTAATTTAGTGGGAGTTATTAGTAAGGTTATTTCTAAAGTGGTTGCCAATAGAATGAGGAAAGTTTTGGATGGTGTTATTTCGGACTCCCAATCGGCTTTTTTAAAAGGTAGATATATTTTGGATGGTCCCCTTATTGTCAATGAGCTCATCTCATGGATTAAAAAAAAAGGAAAAACAAGGCTTTCTTTCTTAAAATAGACTTCGAAAAAGCCTATGATAATGTGAATTGGAATTTTGTGGTCAATATTTTGCTCCAAATGGGCTTCACTGAACATGTGGTGTAAATGGATAATGGGTATTCTCAAATCGGCTAACTCTTCGGTTTTGGTGATGGGGCTCCTACTTTCACTTTCAAATGTGAAAAAGCCATGAGACAAGGGGATCCGCTTTCCCCGTTCCTCTTCTTGGTGGTGATGGAAGCGTTTTCGTGTATGGTAAATAGTGCTAAGGAGGCGGTGATTATCAAAGGTGTTGTCACGCCCAACAACGGGCCTATTATTTCGCATCTTTTATATGCGGATGATGCCATTGTTATGGGGGATTGGTCCAAAATTGAAGTTGTAAATATTGTTAGAATTCTTCGCTGCTTTCACTTATGCTCGGGCCTTAAAATTAACCTTGATAAATCGAATCTATATGGAATTGGGGTAAGCCTTGCCGATATTGAGGAGGTTGCTAACGAGGTGGGATGTAAACCGGATTCTCCCCCCTTCAAGTATCTTGGGTTAAAAGTTGGTGCCAATATGAATTGGATCTCTAACTGGCAACCGATGGTCGATATTTTTCGAGCTCGTCTCGTCAAATGGAAGTCTCAACTTTTATCTATTGGGGGAAGAGTTGTGTTGATAAAATCTGTTTTGGAGAGTTTCCCCACATATTATTTTTCTCTCTATAAAACTCCTAAGAAAGTTATCTCGGATTTGGAAGCCATGATTAAAAAGTTTCTTTGGGGAGGTTCAACGGAAGAAAGAAAAATGCATTGGGTGGCATGGGAGAGAGTTACGTGTCACAAGAAAAACGGAGGCCTTGGTTTAAATAAACTAATTGATGTTAATATTTATCTAGTATCTAAGTGGGGGTGGCGGTTTAAAACGGAGAAAGGTAATTGAAGCTCTTCACTCTAGCAGAATTGGTTGGGAGTGCATTCCCTTCAAAAAATCCCTTAACTGAGTTTGGAGTAACATTGCCAAGAATTTCATTCATTCCAAAGCCGGTGGGATTCCGTTAAGGAATTATTTAAAAGGTGTTGTCGGGAACGGCGTGGATATTGCTTTTTGGTTGGATAATTGGATTGACAATGTTCCTTTAAAGAAACAGTTTCCTGACCTGTTTAGATTGGAAGAAGATAAAAGATGCTCGGTCGCGGATAGAGTGGTCAGCATCGGTTCCTAGGTGGAATTGGTTTGGAAATGGAGTTCTGATCCTTCGTCTGCAGGTTTACACTCCAATTTTCTCCAGCTATGTTCTGTTTTGAATGGTTCTCATGTCTCGGATGTCGTGGACAGCTGGAAATGGACTTCAAGTTCAGACGGCTCATTTACTGTAAAAGATGTTAAGCGGCTGCTGCATTCGGAAGCCGAAGGTAATGATGAGTTTATTTTCAAATGTTGTAAATGGGTCCCGGCAAAGGTTAACATTCATGCTTGGAGAATGGATTTAAATAGACTTCCTACGGCTGAAGCTCTCGCTAGAAGGAATGTTCAGATCGATAACACTTTGTGCCCTTTATGCTTGACGGATGAAGAGACTGTTGACCATGTCTTCACTGCTTGTCGAGTGGCAGCCATTGTGTGGAATGGAATTAGTTCATGGTGCAAGATTCCTGATATATTTTCCTTCTCGCCTAAAGAACTTCTTGGAATTCATATCGATCTCCGCATTTCGGAGAGAAAGATGAATGCGGTCCAGGGTATTATTATGATCGTGTGTTGGAGCTTGTGGAGAGCTAGGAATAATGCTAAGTTTTCCAACGCGTTGGTTAAGATAGAGAACATTGTTAGTGAAGTTAAATCGTTAGATTTTCTTTGGTTTGTAAATAGATCGAAACATAAAGGGTTAGATTGGGGGGAATGGTGCTCTTTTGTAAATATGTAATGTGGTTTCTTTTTGGGTCAGCCCTGTTTGGGTCGGCTTTGTTGGTCTAATGAAAGTTACTTTAAAAAAAACTAATGATAATGATGTTGACTATTTGTCCTCCTCTTTCACGTGAACTCTTGTCAATATCTCACAATTTAATATTTCACAAATTTATGAGCATTAATTAAATGTGTTCACAATTGTTCACATTGTAAGTTACACTTTGCACCCTTCCTCAATCCTAAGTTTCAACACCTATCCGTAAACCACATGTCTCAACCGTAAACCAAGAAGCCAACTTGCTGTTTCTTTTGTCACATCTCTACCAGAACCATAAGTCACGGTTTCAAAATCGTAACCGACGGCGTAGGGGAAGGTTCAAATGAAAACCACTAGTTATCGCGAAAACTCGAAAACTAACTAAAAAAGCCTAAAAAACATACCATTTTTTTTTGCATACCAATTTTCACTATTTAAATTATATAAAAAAACTTTAAAAAAAAGAAATTTATAGTGCACATGTGTAATAATTCACATGTGTAATGTGTAGTGTACTACACATGTGAATTATTACACATGTGCACTTCAAAAAAAATTTTGAATTTTTTTTTTTAAAAAAAAAGTTTTTTTTATATAAAAAAACCTGCGATTTTTAATAAAAAAAGGAAAAAAAATAAAAATTTTGGGTGTTTTTTAGGCTTTTTTAGTTAGTTTTCGCGATAAAAGTGGTTTTCATTTGAACCATCCCCCAGCTCCCATATTTCTTCTATATTTTCACTATATCCCACTTCCAAATAATAACTGAATGGCCTTCGAAACCTTTATGCATCTAATTTATCACTTCAACCCGGACAATACCCGGACACTTAAAACATGTTAACTTCTTCGATTTAAGCAATTAGTCTGCAAAATCACAATTTCTCGTAGTTATCTTATTCGACGCGTATAATTACTTAGAACCGAATAAAACACACAAATTAAACACTTTAACGCTCGGTTTTCACTCTCTACATCACATCCCCACACTTACCTTTGATTGTCCTCAAGCAAACCGATTCGGAATTACTCACCATCGTAACACCTCTAAACCCCTAAACCGATGCAACAATTTAAGTCCCAAGTCATACCCGTCCCATAGACTAACACAATCGAGATTGACAGTCCGTAAGCAATTGATGTAAATTCTAAAACTACAGACTTGTTTATTCAGAACTAACATGCTTAAGATTATTCACATGCTACACGCCCCTCACAATAAACTCTCCTCTCGGTTTAAAAATATGAACTAACGTGTAATGTGCTAGTATTTATACACTCAAAACCAAACATGAAATCCTGTAATCATAGGCTTGTATAACAATCATTCCTCCACTGTATCATATAACATGGCACGCATCAAAAGGACTTTCGGTTTTGAGCTTAGGCTAAGGGTAGGAAGATTTTTGGTTTTTTCATTTATAGATTTTTATGTGGCGAACAACAAACGACCAAACCGTGACAACTTATTTGCAAACATAACATACTTTTGGGTTGGTTTCTACCCAAGAACATAAACGATATTCACAAAACTTTCTTTTTTGTTCTTTTTTCCTTTTTCTATTTTTTTCTTCTTTTTTTTTCAATTATTCATAACTTGTCGTTCACGGTCGGTATCAAACAATTCACATTAGGTGGACAAATGAAAGGGTAAATAGGCTCAACAGGGCTACTAAGGGTGATAACTAGGTAAACATAAAACAAACAATCAGGTGTACGGGATATCCTAATGCCTTTGTCATTTACGTGCACATGTCAAACCACAGTCTCAGCATGAATCAAATCACACAAGTTCTAACATTGAATAACATATGGCCTGCTCTCAACAAATGAAGCCATAATGTAAATCATTCTATTATTCTACATGCTCAAAATTCTCACCAAAGAAAAGGTAAATGGGTTACTGACACGTAGCATATGCAATCTAAAGCGTGTTACCCCTAAATACACATCTCTTTTCAATTCTTTTATCCTAAAAACACCTGTCGGGCATACTCTCATGAAACTTAAAGGAACGACCATGAAAATGGACTATGTTATTTTACTACCAGCAAGGA
Source organism: Helianthus tuberosus (assembly GCA_030545235.1). Lineage (NCBI taxonomy): Eukaryota > Viridiplantae > Streptophyta > Magnoliopsida > Asterales > Asteraceae > Helianthus > Helianthus tuberosus. Next base: position 8,771,979 of record CM060386.1, on the reverse strand, counting down.
ACCCATTAGTGATTGAAACTTAAGGTTTTTATATGTTAGTTTACTACCAGCAAGGTATGCATCTTTTGTTGTTGGCTCATTTCTAAATATTTCCAATAAAGCTAGCCTCAAGAAGTCACGTAAATATGGCTCCAAAGTTCTTCACAGCTAATGATAATGATGTTGACTATTTTTCCTCCTCTTTCACGTGAACTCTTGTCAATATCTCACAATTTAATATCTCACAAATTTATAAGCATTAAATGTGTTCACAATTGTTCATATTGTAAGTTACACTTTGCACCCTTCCTCAATCCTAAGTTTCAACACGCATTCGTAAACCACATGTCTCAACCGTAAACCAAGAAGCCAACTTGTTGTTTCTTTTGTCACATCTCTACCAGAACCATAAGTCACGGTTTCAAAACTGTAACCGACGGCGTACTCTCCAGCTCCCATATTTCTTCTATATTTTCACTATATTCCACTTCCAAATAATAACTGAATGGCCTTCGAAACCTTTACGCATCTAATTTATCACTTCAACCCGGACCATACCCGAACACTTCAGTTTGCTACGTTCGCCAACATCGGACATATCGACTTCAACTTAAAACATGTTAACTTCTTCGATTTAAGCAATTAATCTTCAAAACCACAATTTCTCGTAGTTATCTTATTCAACGCATATAATTACTTAGAACCAAATAAAACACACAAGTTAAACACTTTAACGCTCGGTTTTCACTCTCCACATCAGTAACATTTCCATTTTTTATATTAAAATAAAGTATATAAAACTTATATTATTAAACGGGTAGATTAAGTTGACTGTTAAAAATATGAGGTATCTAGACGAACATATGAAATGTTTAAATTACATAATAAAAATACATTATAATTGACCTTACTCCGTTTTTAACGAATCTTAGGTCAATATGTAGATAAAAGTATACTCGTTCTAATAACATATTCGCGGTTTTATAAAATGTCATATTTTAGAAGTTATAAGCGATAAATGAGTAAAGTAGCTGAATTAACTATAATAATAAAATAATAATAAAATCTAAGCATATAAATTTAGATTTTTGTGTGTACGTGGACGATCAAGATCAGAAGGAATCATTGAACTTGTTTTCCAACTTTCTATAGCAACTACATATATGCGCAGATAGTGAGCCTTCCATCTTGCTCACATCTGTTTCTTTCTTTCTCGCCTTCTCTGTGCTCTTCTGTATACACCCATAATCCTACAAAGCTCTGCCCCGTTATAAGTGTTTTAACCCCTGATCACTGATTCGATACCCTGTCCGATCGATCCTGAACCCAGCAACGGATGTCAAGGTGGCTGCCTGTATAAGGCTACACTTTGTTAACTACGTTGGGGTTTTGATCTCCTGATGTATCGATAAAGTTAAGTTGGGTTATTACACTAACACTTGTGCATTATATATTTTATTAGGAACTCAGAAATTATACCAAGAAATATTACCACGAGGCTTTTAGTTAAACCCTAAAGTCTACAAAGTGAGCCATTCTTTCTTTTTACTTAAAATGCTTTGCAAAACCCTAAATTTTTATCAAATTATACTTACAGTGATTAAGTTTTTGTGTGCTTCAATTACTGCCGGTATGTAGGGTTTTGTATACATTACTTGACACTCATTATTATTGGATAAAGAGATCAAATATTAGCATGACCACAAGCACGGGGGAATTGTGCCCCAGTAACAATACTGTTGAGAAATTGTTAGATATAAACAAATGAAAAAACTCTTGATGTTGTGAAGTTATAACAATGTGTCTTTTTATAAAATAGAATCAACTCACATGTATTTCTTACTGATAAAATGTTTTCAAACGTGTTTCAGATAACTTACTGTGAAGTTAATAGAAGCCTGCTATGGAGTACTGAAGGCTTAAATAAAGTGGCTAAAATTACCTAAATAAAAGAAGAAATTTATGTTTTATCAATTAGGGCGATCCATATAAAAACATTTGAATGTAATATGGGTTTTACCGCGTTTGTTTAATATTAAAAGTTTGGTGTTTTACAAACTCTGAAATTATTTCATAACCACGATCCTGATGAAAATTTTCCGCTGCATATTTAGCAAACGCTGGTTCCACTTGACTGGTTCATGGCTCCCGCTCCCAGGGTGGGGTCGGGGGTTGTGACAGAAGGTGGTATCAGAACCACTGGTTTAAGCCATTTGGGTGTTCTTTTAATACCTAAACTTAAACATTATGTTAGGAAATTAATGTAATAACTTATGTGTTATTCTGTGTAAATAAATTTTAGTATTAATATTATGATTTTTATGTTATTTTAACAAATTTTGAGTTTACAGTATGAGTGACCAACATAATTAAATATACCCATAAGCTACCTAGGCAGATGTTTTTAAATTTCTAATAAAATATAACACGTGTTTTATATTCTAAATAGGTAGACACTTCTCTATTTAGAATTACACTTTATGGTCTATCATTTTTTAGAAATACTATTTCTCATATATATATATTTTTATATATGTTCAAAAGATTATTATACTAATATATATATATATATATATCTATGTTCAAAATATATAAAAGTATTTTATGTATAAATACTAATATATTAGTATTATAAAAATATATTGTGAACATATATTAGTATTATAAAAATTGAATTTATATAATACTAATATATAGATCAGAAAGTGTATGTTCAAAAGATTATTATATATATTGGTATAGGTAGAGGTTTCTGTAAAAAAAAATGTTTTTTTTTTGTGAGAAAGGTAAGAAAGAATCTACACCATTAGATCAAATAGATGAGATCATAATGGGAAAATTGTAAATAATGTTTACTATTAAACATATTAATTTTCTAGATTAATGGTATATAGGTAAATTTAACATTTTTAAATTAAGAAACTAACATTAATGCACATGTAACTTCCCCCATCTTTTTTAAACGTCTACGTAATTTTAAAAAAAAAAATTACACCATAATAAGGAGCATCTTTTTATCTTTAATATGATTACCATATTGCTATACTTATATAGAGAAAAAAATATGTTTCGATCAGACGTTTAGTTCATGAATGATGTTATATACTTACTGAAGGGTGTTATATACTTACTGAATGATGTTATATACTTGTTGAATGTTGTTATATACTTACTGAATGGTGTTATATACTTGCTGAATGGTGTTATATACTTGCTGAATGGTGTTATATACTTGCTGAATGGTGTTTATAGAGATCTTTAAAAAAATCCAGTTCCTATAGTTAAGGTGGCGGTTATGAGAAGTTTTTAATTAATTGAATTAATGATAAAATTACTTATTTACCCTTTTGAATTAATTTAGATTTAGGACACATGTCATCTCCACAATATTTCTCACATTTCTCACACTTTTAACCTTTTTTTACAATAACCTTACCCTATTGGTATAATCATATATAAATAGTCATGTTTTTATTGTCTATTATTTAGAATATTATATTTAATAGAAGTAATAACTTGTATTATAAAAGAAGAGAAAAGATGGGACTGATGGTTTGTACAATCGGTATATATAAAAGAGGTTAGCTAATTAATTTTTAGAAGTAAAAGATATTATAAAATGAAAACCTCTTTTCTTACTCGACTTAAATTAATAATTTAGTATTTTTTTTACCTGACACGTTAATTTTCCCAAACATTCTAGTTATTGCCTCATTTTTCAAGCTAGGATTAAAATGGGTGTCCCACATAAAAATAATTGACTCAAATGTGTGTTTAATACATTTGTCCTTTATATGGCTTTATAAAAAAATCAAATTATAATTTTAATATTATAATATCTTTAACGAATTACAATTATTATTATTATTATTATTATTATTTGATATATATATATATATATATATTCTAATACATGTATATTAATTAATTACCTAATATATTTAGAATCAATTTTAGAAACGTCAAACTTTGTATTATCGGTATATATAAAAGAGGTTAGCTAATTAATTTTTAGAAGTAAAAGATATTATAAAATGAAAACCTCTTTTCTTACTCGACTTAAATTAATAATTTAGTATTTTTTTTACCTGACACGTTAAATTTTCCCAAACATTCTAGTTATTGCCTCATTTTTTCAAGCTAGGATTAAAATGGGTGTCCCACATAAAAATAATTGACTCAAATGTGTGTTTAATACATTTGTCCTTTATATGGCTTTATAAAAAATCAAATTACAATTTTAATATTATAATATCTTTAACGAATTACAATTATTATTATTATTATTATTTGATATATATATATATATATATATATATATATATATATTCTAATACATGTATATTAATTAATTACCTAATATATTTAGAATCGATTTTAGAAACGTCAAACTTTGTATTACCTACTATAATACTTCTTTGAATAAATAATATAATATACAATAAATTAAGAGTTAAGTTTTAATATTTTAAACCAATATGGTTCAACCCACTAGTTAAAAATGAAATTGTTCCCATGAGTCCAGAAAATTTATATTTTGATTAATTTATTTCTTTAAAACTTTTATTTATCCTTCCTTGAATTCCAAAATATTATGTTAAATAAAAATTTAACAGG